>CM060981.1:301686173-302141173 GCA_030765065.1 Deroplatys truncata | reverse complement strand
TCCAAGGAAAATTGCGTCGGATACTAGTAGATATGTGTGTAGCTGTGATCGTAATAAGACCCAAATTAAACTAAATTAAATTCAGTTTTATTTATGGACGCTCTTTAACTGCTGTGGTCCTTAGTGTCCCATTCTATATTGGGCGTGAAAGATCGGTAACTTTACTCATCGGCCGCTTTATCACATTTTGGTTCTCTTGCGTGCCGTAAATCTACGACACGGGGCCACCGGCTTTACTTCCCTTCAGAAGAAGACATTCTAAGGGCTTTTAGCCCGAAAAAAATCCATCAACCCGCGACTGGGCACTAGCGGCTATCACGATAGTCACTATACCACGGAGGACGACGTAATCAAACCCGGCGTGGCGGAAGGCTTGCCTTCAAGGAAACCGGATCAGCCTTATCAGATAGTGACGGGATCGGGCGACACCTTGCCTGTGGAGAAGGAGGCCGTGTTGGAGTTGACCCCGGGGCGGAGCATCGTAAGACTGTGGGTGTTGTTGCGGGGTGGCTGAGGATGTGATACTGGGACTGGATGCCCTCAGGAGCCACGACGCCAAAGTGGATGTCGGCAAGAGGGCCCTGCGACTCGGCCAGGATGAGGCGAGGCTCGGGAATCCCAACAGACATTCTGGGATCTGCAAGGTGTCCTTGACGGAGGATGCGACCGTGCACGCGAGGCACGAGCTAGCTGTGAGGGCACGTTGGGGAGGCCGGCGGACAAGGAGCCCGTGAACCGTCATCGCGATGCGTACATGATGGCCGGTCAACACATCCAGGAAGCAAGGGACCAGATGAAGACTTGTTACGACAACGAAGCCAGCAGCCAAGGTTTCTAGCAGGGTGATCTGGATAGGTTGTATCGCCCTACCCGAACAAATGGACGCTGCCCCAATTTATACAACCATAGTAACCATACCGCGTGGTGAAGAGAATCAGCGATGTAGTCTACCGCATCCAGAAGCTGCCCCGGGGGAAGATGCTGGTGGTACACCTAGAGCGTCTCTGCCGCTCTCGTCGGGACGATCAGCCCTAAGGAGGGAGCAGAGTGACCGCGCGAGCGTAAGTACCTCTCGGCCCGTTACCTGCGAGGGACCTTCGACGGCCTTCGAAACAGTAGGTAGCGTGGAATGCATAAGAATGGCCATTATGTGTCATTTGACTTTTCTGGAGGGTACTTTTTGGCATGTTCTCGTGATGTCTCTTTCTAGAAGGATGCGATTTGCATGCTGGACCTATATAAGGGGTCGTCTACCAGGACGGGCAGTCATATGTTGAGTTTTCAGTTGAGTTGAGCTGTTAGACGAAATGAAAAGTGGACATGCACTTTAGCTGTGAGTTGAAACTCACGTCAGTTGTGAGTCGTGCAGTTCAGCAGTTCATTTGTGATTTGATTCGACAGATCAGTTTTGTTGCATTTCGAGTGTGTATCTGAGTGACTCAAGTGCAACGTTTGTGCTACCCGGAGTGTCTTGTGATAAATAAAATGTGTTTCACAGTAACTGATTTGTCATAATAATTTAAATGAGTCAAGAATAATTCCTAATTTTAAGGAGGCTAAACACTAACAGTGACCATGACATGATAACAGAAACGTGGCTTTAGAAGGGATTTATAGTAATGAATTTTTTGATAAGGCATATAATTAATTCTTTTACACACACTGTCACACTGAAAGTTTTGACAATGGGTAACAATGAGTTGTGGCAAGCCGAAGTAGGTATTCCTAGCTTTAGATTGTAGTTCAGATAGTAACAAAGTTCAAGCCTGAGTACGCTCCAACAATGTGGAGCGTCAGCACTTCTGTGTGTGTGCATGTGGCTGCTGCTACGCCATGCGCTAAGGTGGATCTCAAGCTAGAGTACTCCCGTGCTATGGTTTTATTTCAATTTAAAGTTGGTTTAGGAGAGAGAGAATGTCTTGAAAGACTGCATCGAGCATTTCGGGATATTTGCGCTTTGCAGACCACGATTTATCGTTGGTTTGCTGATTTTAGATGATGAAGGGATTCCCTCGAAAATGAAGACCGCCCAGGACGGCCGGTTACAGCAACAACGGATGAAAATATGATGAAAAAGGGTGCACATTGCGAGAAGATCATTGTTGTACATATTATCAGATTCAAGAAGTCCTGAATTTTGGATCGGCAGCAGTGAATACCATCCTTAAAGAAAAACTTCATACCAGGAAGCTCTGCAGCCGCTAGATCACCCTCCGCCTCGTACATGAGCAGAAACAGGCACCTGTGCAATGGTGCCAGGAAATGATAGAAAAATTTGATGGGTGAGGATCCAAAACCATATTTAACATAGCAACAGCCGACATAAGCTGGACATACCAGTATGATCCTGAAACTAAGTGACAATAATCGGTGTGGGTCTATCCAGGAGAGGATCCCCCCAAAAAGTGAGTGATCAAAAGGGTGTCATTGCCAGATGGATTGTCCTCCGTGGTCTAGAGGTACCATGCTAGCCTCTAGATTCCAAGGTCGCGGGTGCAAACCTAGCGGAGGGTGATGTATGTTTTCGGACCTATAAACCCTTAGCATGGCTTCCTTCGGAAGGGAAGTAAAGCCGGTGGTCCCGTATCGTGGATTTACGGCACGTAAAAGAACCTCAAGCCTGACAAAAGGCCTCTGAGCAAAATTTCGTTCTTTCACGCCAAATATAGAATCGGACACTAAGAACCATAACAGTTAAAGAGCGTACATAAATAAAAATTAATTTAATTTAACTGCCTAATGGTACACCACAAAATGTCTACCACAAGTCTTCAACGAATTGAGAAAACATCGTACTAAGACTGGTATGTGTGGAATTTTGTTGCACTACGACAACACCTCTGCTCACTCAGCACTGGAAACAAATCAATTTCTGTAGGAGTCAGATATTTGTCCTATTCTCCCTACAGTCCAGAACTGGTCCTGTGCAGCTCTTTTCTATGCCCCAAAATAAAAGAAAATAATGGAGGTCAACGATTAGAATCACCTGAAGCTGCAGTAGCCTCTTACGAAGAATGTATTTGTACTCTCTCCAAAGAAGAATGGTATTCGGCATTTGAAAACTGGTTTGAAAAGATGAGACGTTATAAGAATGCAATACAGAATTTTTTGGAAAGATGCAATCATCAGATCTAAATTTTTAAAATGTTATTACTTTCATTCTCAAAACTTTCAGAGTGGCCCTCGAAGGAAAGAAGGATGCTGTATGCCAGCCTCTGGTTTCCGAGGCCGCGAGTTGAAACCCGGCGGAGGGCAATGAACTTTTTCGAACGTAAAAATCTTTAGCATGGCTTCCTTCGGAAGTGAACTAAAGCCGGTGGTCCCGTGTCGTAGATTAACGGCACATAAAAGAACCTCAAGCCTGATAAAGAGGTCTCTGCGCAAAATTTCCGGTCTTTGACGCCTAATATGTGTGTAGAATGGAACGCTAAGGGCCATAGCAGTTAATGAACGCCCATAAAGAAATAAAAAACTCAAGATGGTGGCGGCGTTTTAACAGAGGTGAGAAACAGTTTCATCTGTAATAATGTTATATTAGGAAAAACAACTCCGAAGCCATTCGAGTTCATATCATACGGTACCTTTGTTCATATTTATTTATCGCTGTAAATTTTCAACCAAATTCAGAGCTTGATTCTTATCCAGCATTGTAGAATCTTTTGGATATTATCTATATCAATATTGTAAAGAGATAACATTTTTGTATATTGTCGTATGCCTCACTTTATATTAACTTAGAAATGCAGATGGGAGCAACTCGCTTGCGAGAGGGATCGTTAAATCAAACAAAGCACTTTACATTACGAGGCAACGACGAAGGACGTAGCTTAAGTTAAATTACAAAATATTATTACACCAACATAATATCTGGCTGAAGGGAGAGGAAAGGGACTCTACACTATCATAATTAAAACTGCAAGAGAATGGATAGCTGGTAGATTTATTATAAAAAGATTTCTTACCCCATGTGTCTGCCGGGCGATGACGCCATGTCTTAGGCAGTTGCCCGTCTGTCTCACCCGAAGCCTACTCACAGAATGACACAGAAGCCACGCTAACACCCCAAGCGTCAGTAACGCCATATCCCTTCCAATGACACTGTTTCCCCTGAATCGCCCCTACTCAGACAAACTGCCGTGCTTCGGAGAGCGTCTTAACATTAATATCTGTGCACATGCCACAATATGTGTGTGGAATAATCTCAAGAATCACTTAAACGATTTTGATAATTTTTTCACCGTCGAAAAAACGTACTCTTTCAGAGACATGGGCTGTAAACCATCTTTTAATTTCAATTTATAAATCACTAGAGACTATAGTGAGGATTTGCAAAGTCTGTGCCCTAGAATAGGAGCACATTGGGGTTATAAAAGAGCTACTTGCGAAGAAGGCTTTGACTTTTCGTTGAGATTGTCATGGGGTAGAGAGTAGTTGGTATGCTCCACAAAAGTGCATGTAAAATAAAATAAATTCCGGGGTATTTAGTTCCAAGCAGTATTGTTGTCATGATTTAGTAGTTAAGATACACTCAAGAAAAGAATCGAATATTTTTATAACACTATGATATTCTTGCGAGTCCAATGCCAAAATATTTTAATAACCTTCATGTGAGAAGGTTTTGCTTTATCTCCTTTGCACTTTTGTTGTAATCAAGTTCGTTAGTAGGGTATGCTAAATAATTGCATAAAGAGAGAACTATACCAACATTATAAATCAATGAAACGACATTTTATAACTAGCAACTGAAAAGATTATTTTTATCCATGGTCGCAGGTTATGTGCCTTTCCAAAGAGGTTATATTAGTGACCTGTGTGTGGAGAATTCTCATATTCACCAGCCTCATCTGTGTTTCTTTGTGTATGTTAAATATTTGTGTATTATTTGGCAACTATGTAGATTTCATGTTATTAAATAGCTATAGGACCAAAGAAGTTATACAAGCGTTTAAAATTTGACCTATTGTGATTATCTAAACAATTACTCCACTATCCCGACCGAGGATTGTTCCACCACCAAAGGCTACTTATACGCTATGCAGCATTTCGAGAACTTGAAAGACTGTCGGGGGAGGTTAAGTAAGTTGGACGTTCCGAGGATGTTTCACATCCTGTTGTGTGAATATCAGGGGTAGACAGGTCTGTACGAAAATATGGTTAATAAGGGGTAAAGGGGAGAATGTACTATAAAATGTTATAATTTCACAAAGAACGGGAGAGGGTAAAATTGAATTAATTCGGCATTCGAGTTTAAAAAGCCGCCCATGCAACTTTCAACAGCCGGCTAGTTAATGATAAATACAAGAATAACAATATTGCCGGTATAGCAGATTTCAGTTTGTGAACGATAATACATGGAAATCATATACAGAGCCATCGTTTGGAGATGTGGCCGGCCTAACAGGAAGACCGGGAAGTACGCTGTTTGTCGGTGAAGTCGAATATTCATAGCCCCTTAAATCCAAACGCATTGTTTTCTCATGTTATAACCACGATAACGACATGGAAGATGTACCACCACACATCTTTTAACATAACTTGCATCGTCACTCATTAATTTGTTTTATTGCCATACTTTGAAACCATGTTCCATCTATAAAAACATTATACGTGGATTAACAGAGCGATCATTAGCACTATCCAATGCCCATCGGCAGAAATTAACTCTACTCGCATTATCACGTGGCTACAATTCCTCAACTACAGTTGTCTTATAAGGCTTTAATTCTAAAAGCTCGATGAGGTTTGTCAAATTCCTGATTCCTGTGCATGCTTTCTCAGAGATTTCTTTATACTTGGTGCTAACTTCTTTCCGATGTCATCGAGTTTTTCCTCTTTAAGAACGTGACGATTTAATTTCGGTTTCCGGATTACGACCAGTTTCTCTGTGAGGCGCGAATCTGTCCCACTTCTCTACTCGAGTTCGTTGCAATCATACATGAAGATTCTGTGTGCTACAGTATACAGACTTTTTGGCATTGTAACAGCAGTAACACACCATAACATTGAATCACGTATCAGTCTTTGTACAGCACAGACTTCGTGTCAACTGGTTAGCCGGCAACAGAAGTCTAGAAACAGTCAGTGCAAGCAGGGTCACCCGAAACGAAAGCTCAAACAAACATACATTCACGTTATCATAATTGGAATGATTTTCTGTGGCATCAAACTTTGGCCAGTGTCCAAGAGCAGCTATTGGACATATACCTAATAGTACCATCATCGAGAAAACCCGAAGGTCACCTTCTGGCTCCGTTAGGATTCGGAGAAGTTCATTGAGTGTAGGAGACAACATCGCGGTTACTCTCCGTAGACTAAAGATCCCTGCTTCAAATTCCGACAAATATAATTCAGCTTTCCGAATACTTCCTCCGTAAAAGCGTGTTTATTTTACTACCTGTTTTGTTTTACTTGGATATTTAATACTTATACACAGGAAAAAAAACAAAAATATTGTGTTGTATTCACGCGATTTCCTCTGTTCACTCTTCTTCCATCCACATCCAGGTAAAGTTTCATTACACATTTACACGTTTCGTTGTCGTATAAGAAGGATAGAGTCGACTAAATCGATAGTCAGATTTTTAAAAAGCGAATCGCTCTGTGTTGGCTTTGAAACGCCATGCTCTTTGTATGACCACTAAAAACCCATAGCGACTTACCACTTGAAAAAGGTGGGTATAAGCATTTGAAAATTCAAACCAATAACCAAAATATCTCGGGAACGCTTAATGTCGCAAAATTGTCATTTGACAAGTTGGGTTATTTAATGAGATCTATATTTTTGTGTTGTAAAATTGTGTCTCTCTCTTACATTTACCAGCTACACAAAAGTGATTCAGAATGAAAAGCATTTCACAGGCTATCCCCAGAAAGCAAAGACGTACATTTTGTCTATCATGTAATTATCTTAAATATTTTGGCATTTTAATTAAACTCGTTAGGGTCATTTTTGAGAAATGAAAAATAACGAAACTTTTTCCACGGAAAGGTAGTTTGGGGTGGGGGAATTTTCTTGGAAAGCTTAATGTGGCATCTTTGGAAGACATTTAACTTAAATGCCAAGTTTGGTATCTAACTGACAGTGTTTCTAAACTTTGTTCTCTTTTTTTATTCAAGGAGTCTGAAAACGTCCTTTGTAATTCGATATGGAATCTTTGCACGTAATGCAGTACTTCCTCAGATAAGTAGTAGGGGAAGTAACAAGCTGAAAACTAAATTAAAGGTAGCTCATACGAACACGTCTTCTTTCTTTGTGTTTAAAGAATTAGAGAATATCTGTCTTCGAACATCTTTCTGGTTTTAAAATATCAATACTAGAATTTTAATGCTTCCGGAATAAGTATTATTCATAGGAAGCCGATATTTAGAAACGTTGCGATCAGCTTTTAAAATCTCTGACAATCGCATTAACCTTCTCTATTCTTTTTACACCTTCACTGAAACATGTAAATGAAAGTTTATCTCAGTTAATAAGAAGCAGATAGCATAACAAGCTTTAGTAAGAACAGCCTGTAGAAGAACGAGTAGAGATAGTCATGCGAATACACCACATCAGATTTAATTGTTAACTTTGCAGTAACTACTGGTACCATACTGGTTGTATGCATACGACTCGGCACATATAAAATTGTAAAAATAAGGTATGACCAAACTTTCAGGACACATTCCTCAAATCTAGGAAAAGAAAATATGTTATATGATGTACACGGGATCGGAATCACTTTATTTCCATGTTAGAACTCATTTTCTGCAGCTTTTATTGGTACTCAGTCATGGGAAACACACAGAAATGGATCTTACCACATAAAACTCTTTCTTACATGAAATGTTCAAAATGCCCTCCGCCAGCATGCATCAACCCGCAGTCGCATTAGAGGCGCTGGAGAAATGCGCATTCCATAATCCGGACACTAAGACTCTCTGCATTGTGTACCGGGGTTCGATACAAAAGAGCTTTCAAATGCCCTCACAAATAAAAGTCTAGTGGGTTTAGATCCGAAAAGCATGAAGGCCAGGTAATTGGTCCACCTCTGCTTATGCATAGGTCACGAAATTTGTTATTTAGAAGCCGACGGAAATTAACACTGTAATGGTGAGGAGCTCTATCGCGCATAAAACGCAACGGCGCAATGATAAAGGCACATTTTCTAATAGAACGGATGGAATATTCTCTAAGATAGCATGATAAGTTTGTCCGTTTAGCCCAGGTGTAAGAACATACGGTCCTAAGAGTCACCAACAATGCCGCCCAAGCATTGACAGAAAATCTTTGTTGTTGATGACGTAATTCAACCGCTGCGTGAGTATGCACACCAGCTCATACGAGCTGATTGTGAACATGTACAATCTGATCACGTTGAAACAACGCCTTTCACGTGAACATAAAATAGAATTGACACACCATTAAATAAACAATTCACAAGAAAATCATATGCCGGCAGTACCTGCAAACACCGTAAAGGGCTCTCATGAAACACTCTCTGCACAGGCATGTAGTCAATACTACTTGCTGACGCTGACACAACTGCATAAAGGCTCCAGTCGCGAGTAGCCGCTTAAACGTCCCACGCTGTCAAAGACGACGATGAATTGCTTCAAACGTACTCATGTCAGGTGCCTTCGTTAAAATTTTGATTACAGATGTTGAGCGGCACAGCCATTCCCGTATTCTAATCCATATACCAAACGAGCTTCTGCCGTGTACACTTTCATTGCATTGTACCGGAAACGAAGTTCATGATGAGCACTAGTCAACAGCTTGCAATCAACACTAAACAGTTGATGCTATACGTAGTAAGGCAATGAAGTGAGTCGCATGTCGTTCAAACACTGGCGGTGAACCTAAGAAGTACACTTAGCCAGATGTAGCCAAGAGGACATATTGAACATTTCATTTAAGAAAGAGTTTCATGTGATATGCTGGTACGTTCTGTACCTGTGCGTTTTCCATAGTTAATGCACAATGAAGCGTTGTAGAGGTGATTTTAATATGGAACGCGATAACGTGTGGGCTCGCATTCGGAAGCTCCCGGGTTCGAATCCCATCGGGGCGGCTACTCTGACCATGGTTGTTTTCTTTCTTTCTTTTTGGTTTCCTGGGACGGTAGTCGAATGCTGAAGTAGTTCCTCTTCTACCAGAAACTTTCTGTCCACATATTTCCTTTCATCTGTTTTAGGGTTGAAGGTATACGTGACGCTTTAGGTGTGTTGTGGCAGGACGGCGGATTGTGCGCTTTGGAGAGATTTCTCCCTGACGTTTGGTTGGACCGCCAAAGATCCCTTGCCGGGAACTCCCGGTCGCTACGCGGAATATGGCGTGGCTAACGTCAGAATATACTCCACCTGGAATCGTTAGACACCCTGTCCATTCTAGCGCACATCCTCGTCGGATCTGGTCGACCTTAGGGTCTTCCCCTCATCCTTCCCTCCCAGGGGTCACATTAGAAACAAAGAGGGACGTTGTGGCCTACTTCTGGCGCTTTGCTCCAGCTTTCTGGAGCTATTCCTCATGTGTACTCCTATTCCTCAACTCTCCTAGCGATCACGTCAAATGCAAAGAGGGACATTGTGGCCCACTTGCAGTGCTCAGCTCCAGTTTTCTGGAGCCCCCTCGTATGTGTTCATGTACTCCTACTCTAACATAGAAATAGTGTTTCCGGACCCACCTCTTCTTCTATGTGTGAGGAATGTGTCCTCGAAGTTTGGCGGTACCTCTTTGTAGGAACTGGTTGTGATTATATGAACTTTGCTCTCTTTCAGCTGTTCGTCTGGGAGACCAGTGTTTCTACGGGCAGACGTGTGCCTTCACCGATCAGCACGCTACGTGCATACAAATCAATCACAACGCCATCTGTCAGTGTAAGCCAGGCTACCACACCGTGGCGCTCCAGAGACCCACCAAGAAGGTTTTCTGTTCTGAGGGTAAGTAATAAAGTACCAAATTGCCAAAAGAATATTTTCAATTATCCATGCAGTAGGCTTTTTTCAGAATAAGGGATTACCCATCTGTGAAAAAAATGTAAAGTTTGCCAAAATGCATATATTATAGTATTTATTAAACACTTCTAACCTTCTACTTGAGTTCTTTTGTATCTGCACGACTTTTTAAGTGACTGCCTGTAAGCTTGGTTTGCTATAAAATTGTAGTAAAACAGTATGTTTTGCCAACATTAAGATGAATCCATTCAAGAGATGACCTCAGGAATCTTCAAATAGTAAATCAGCTTTAGAGGAGCAGAAAAAGACAAAGGAAGATCTATGTATATGTATGTACTAACTGATTTTTAAACAGAATAATGTCAAAATGTGTTATTTTAGGGTTATCATTTCCAAACTCTGTTTTCCTCGGTTTTTATATGGCGGCACATTGCTTTCGCTAGGCCTTCCAGTGGCTAATAACGAGACAAGAACAGCAACAATAATAATAATAATAATAATAATAATAATAATAATAATAATAATACTCTAAAGGAGTTCAAACACAACAGAGATGTTTGAATAAGTTTTCACATTTGAGATGCACAGTGAACAAAGCCTAGTCTTTACAGCACGGACAGAAGGCAGCAACCTGACAGTAGACATTCACAGCCAATGAAACGTAGCCTTGAGCGGATCATTCACCACTAGCGAGCTAGCGGAAGCAGTGCAAGCGAATCACGCACACACGGGACCGTGGCCGGGCCACAGAACGACCGCTCGGTAGCTACTATTCTCGTCGGATTTCTTTCTCTGTGTGTTTCTGTCTCTCTTCTGCATGCTTCGTGTCACCTTTTCACATAGATTACTATGGCGTCTCTGCTGCGTTCTTGGTTCTTCTTGCATTTAGTAACCGAACCTCACCGTTTCAAAATTTTTGGGCTATGTCGTTCAACTATTCATATATATTTTATTTAACTAATATTTTCTTGTTTAATTTACTGCCTAATATTTTTAATAAATGCTATTATAACACTTTATGTTGTTTCCTTTATATTGCATGGTAACTTATTCTCTTACATTTGATATTTACATTACATTGCTTTGTCATTGTTCTTCTTCTTGACATGAATCTATATAAGCATTCTGAATTCTTTATAAATTATTGTTTTACATTTTCCTACATTGTAATTTTATTCTTTTGAGATTTTAAATGTTGGGGGGGGGAATGATGACATGTTGCCTTGGTATGATCGTACCCCGATGGAATGAGCTCAGACTGCCCACTGTGTCCTGTTTCAGACCTCGTGATCCTGACCACGGATGTGCCCACGTTGTTTGGTGTGGCGACGGGGTTGGCCATCTTCACGGCGCTCATATGTTTCGTGCTCAAGCTGTTCAGCAGGGCGCGTTATTCCAGGCCGCGACATTATGCCAATGCAAACCTTGCGCCTCCTATCCTCTTCTCCAGCGAAACAGGTCAGTTTGCTATACTTCACTTCAGTTAGTTACAGAATAAGAGTATGTGGTTTATTGTGTATTTCACAATCTGGCATTTCATATTTTAGGATAAACAGTCGCTTCGGATGGTATCTAGTTAATAACTACAGAGTGGAACAGAAACAGTGTACACATTTATGAACAATAACGAGCGGTACCGTTTCTAGTCTGATGTCTGCGCAGTAACGTTAGTCATCGCAAGGAACGTTTTCTTCCAACTGGTTGTGCAGTATGAAGTTATTTTCATCTTTCCGGCTGCGTGACAGTACTTACTGGGAGGCGCAATCAAGGTCTCTTCATTCAGATATTAGGAAATGAGGTCGGGAAGTGATTTTCACAGAAACAAGGGAAATAATTAAAACACGAGCGGAGCGAGATTCTGTAATTCACTTTACAAACGCATCTTGTTCCATATTTTTGCACCACAGTGTGTTTTAAACTAACATATACCTATATAAGAATCTTAATATTTATAATATGAACAACTAACTGTTGTTAGCAGCTGGCAAACGTAAATACGCTAAATACCGTAAGTGCTTTAGTTAACAGTAGTAGGCCATGCCAAGAATGAAGTAAATATGGCAGTATATTCTGATGGAATTGAAAACGATGAAGTTTAAGAAGTCGGGCATGCTTCTTTAGTACCAGAAAGTTTAAATACACGCACGAGAAAGTGCAGTACATTTCCAATTGAATGATTTATTTTGTATATTAAATAATACTGTGTTTTGTATGTATTATTGCATGCACACAAGACAGTGGTTTTACTTACAATCTAGGTTGGCAACTCTGGTGGCCGTATCCTATAACGATGTGGGAAAATACACATAATGCAAAAATCTTTTGGATGGTGTTGCATCTTCTTTCATGTTGGAATCCCGTTGTGTTTGAGGTACAGGGACATCGCCTGGCTACAGTTTTCTCCAATTTGACATCTCGTTGTGGGATATATTGAAGTGTGGTGTTGGTATCACGTCCTATTTGAGGTGCGGGAACATCGCCTGGCTACAGTTTTCTCCAATTTGACATCTCGTTGTGGGATATATTGAACTGCCGTGTGATATTACGTCCTGTTTGAGGTGCAGGGACATCGCCTGACTACGATTTTCTCCAATTTGTCATCTCGTTGAAGTGTCATGTTGGTATCACGTCCTGTTTGAAGTGCAGGGACATCGCCTGGCTACGGTTTTCTCCAATTTGACATCTCGTTGTGGGATATATTGAAGTGCCGTGTTGGTATCACGTCCTGTTTGAAGTGCAGGGACATCGCCTGGCTACGGTTTTCTCCAATTTGACAACTCGTTGTGGGATATATTGAACTGCCGTGTTGGTATTACGTCCTGTTTGAGGTGCAGAGACATCGTCTGGCTACGGTTTTCTCCAATTTGACATCTCGTTGTGGGATATATTGAAGTGCCGTGTTGGTATCACGTCCTGTTTGAAGTGCAGGGACATCGCCTGGCTACGGTTTTCTCCAATTTGACATCTCGTTGTGGGATATATTGAAGTGTGGTGTTGGTATTACGTCCTGTTTGAGGTGCAGAGACATTGCCTGGCTACGGTTTTCTCCAATTTGACATCTCGTTGTGGGATATATTGAAGTGCCGTGTTGGTATCACGTCCTGTTTGAAGTGCAGGGACATCGCCTGGCTACGGTTTTCTCCAATTTGACATCTCGTTGTGGGATATATTGAACTGCCGTGTTGGTATTACGTCCTGTTTGAGGTGCAGGAACATCCCCTGGCTACGGTTTTCTCCAATTTGACATCTCGTTGTGGGATATATTGAAGTGCCGTGTTGGTATTACGTCCTGTTTGAGGTGCAGAGACATCGCCTGCCTACGGTTTTCTCCAATTTGACATCTCGTTGTGGGATATATTGAAGTGCCGGGTTGGTATTACGTCCTGTTTGAGGTGCAGAGACATCGCCTGGCTACGGTTTTCTCCATTTTGACATCTCGTTGTGGGATATATTGAAGTGCCGTGTTGGTATTACGTCCTGTTTGAGGTGCAGGAACATCGCCTGGCTACGGTTTTCTCCAATTTGACATCTCGTTGTGGGATATATTGAAGTGCCGTGTTGGTATTACGTCCTGTTTGAGGTGCAGGAACATCGCCTGGCTACGGTTTTCTCCAATTTGACATCTCGTTGTGGGATATATTGAAGTGCCGTGTTGGTATTACGTCCTGTTTGAGGTGCAGGAACATCGCCTGGCTAGGGTTTTCTCCAATTTGACATCTCGTTGTGGGATATATTGAAGTGCCGTGTTGGTATTACGTCCTGTTTGAGGTGCAGGAACATCGCCTGGCTACGGTTTTCTCCAATTTGACATCTCGTTGTGGGATATATTGAAGTGCCGCAACAGTTGAAATGTCGCAACAGTTGAAATGTCGAATAGAAGATTTTGCTGCTAAAATTTTGGAAGTTTTCGCAAAATATTGTTGCGGTGGCCATTCACGAGAGGTTACAAATTTATGTGATGAAACCTGTAACCTCCAATAGAATTTATTAAGACTATTATATGAATTAATTGTAACAAATTATACAAATAATAATCACGTTATTTGTGTGGTTTAAAATGAAATCACCAATGCGTCACCTATCAGATCATGGCATATTAAGTGAAAGTTCAATCGAATGTGTTACGGAATACTAACCAATGCTACCAACAGAGGGAATGAGAAAATAGTTAATCTCAAAGTTTTGATGAGCTAAAATCAGAACACAATAAACACACATTTTGTCGAGAGGATAATTTGTTGGGAAACGACACTGTTTCAATGGCATTGATTAAAAACATAGTTTTCAAAGTTGATGGGATCTAATAGTTTTAGTAGTGGTTTAGCTTTCTTTATGACATTAATTTTCTCAAAAGACAGATTGCCAAACCCTGAACTTGCCATTTTCTGTTTTAAGTTTGGCGCCAAGATGCGCACGCATCCGTCCAGGTATACGACATAGCATATTAATCACCGCACACTGATACGTTACTGTTCAGTAATGAACCGACGTTTTATTCGATAAAATCGTATCCTAGGAAGCATATTATAAGACAAACGGTCGATATTCGAGACATTGCTGAACGTTATATATCAATGTGAAATAGTTGAAATAAACAGAAAACATATACTTAGGTTATTTGTAAGTGTGTTCATACTTTCTGCTTCACTCTGTACAACGTTATTGTTAACTAACTGTTAGTAGTTATTTCACATTAATGCACTAACGTAAGACAAAAAAAGAAGATTGACAGAGTCATTAAATAGCATCTCTTATGGTTATTTCTAAAATATTTCATACTCTTTTAATTAATAATCATACGAGAAATGATAAGAAGTAAAGCTGATACAGAAACATGCATTGACATTGCTCTAGCATATAACAAGAAGCAAACCACATTATATCAATAGCAATGCCAGTGAACTCCAAATTTTCTAAGTTACAAATTTCTCGCAAAATTCATTTTAAGTAGATCTGATTCACTGTATTAGAAGAATAGACAAATGTGGTATTTATAGAGTAATATACATGATAGAACTTATTTACAGTGTTGCATCTCTAGGTAATAAATGTATTAAACATTAACACGACTGTTTACCTAATTCCATATCCAATTTTTATTGCACTGTATAGATATTTATATTTAGGCTATAATGTGATCATTTAACAAAATACTAACTTAACTATTTGTATCATTATGATATATTAACAAACTTCTATATATACACAGGATGTAAAAGATATATGAGCCGGAATTTGTGTTACATTGCTTAGAACAGAGAGCCAATAAAAGTTGTCAATGCGTTTTCTACATTCCCTATTCTACAAAATTTTAAATGTAATTGAGTTTTATTTATGGACGCTTTTTAACTGCTATGGTTCTTAGCGTCCCATTCTATATTGGGCGTGAAAGACCGGTAATTTTGCTCAGAGGACTCTTTATCAGGCTTGAGGTTCTTTTACGAGCCGTAAGGCTACGACACGGGACCAACGGCTTTACTTTCCCTCCGAAGCTCGAAAAAAATTCATCGCCCTCCGCCGATTTGAGCCCGCGACCCCGGGAACTAGAGGTTAACATAGTACCACTCGACCACGGAGGACGACCGTCCTACAGAGCGTTAAATCCAACTGTGAATTCTTACAACATGATAGCATGTGAGGAATGGGGTATGTGAATTCCTATAATTTTGTAGTTTGGTGAAGCATTCTGAGAAACCTTAATATAGGTTGGTGTGGTTACAAAGGTTATCTTTGTACTTTGCATAAAAGTATAACATTATCAAACACTTAGGCATTAAAATAGGCGTGTCAAGTTACAGTTTTCATCAAGAAACATAATCCAAACAACCACTTCCCTGTTTCATTCTCAGCAGTAACAACCTGCTTACAGCTTAACACTCATCACAGTCAGTAGTCAGCATGACTGTCAAGTCTCAGGATCAAATGTTGTGATTATATTGTTGCAACAAAAAGAGTGGTTCCTACTAGACTCATGTGCTCTTTTTCTGCACACTACCTGTGAATCTGTCCATGCAGACCTTAATGTTAAGGTTCATCCTCACGTTCCTAAAACGACGCGCAGCAACATAAGAATGCCTCATTTAGAAAAAAGAAGAAGACACAGAACAATGTCCACAAGAGGTAATCAATGAATGTTCACTTGGGGTGATTTATTATGTTAACAAAGCGTCCTACAGAAATGAAATATCAACTTGACATGTTTGTTTTAGACAATATTTTGACTAAATATTTAATGCCTAACTATTTGAAAATGTTATACTTCTGAATGAACAAAGATAAAATATTCAACCATACCGGTATAGATTAAGGTTACTCAGCAGCAAGTCTGTGCTAAGCAGGAGAGAAAATTTTGTCTACGTAGGAATTCACATGTCAGCATCCTTATAAACCACAATTTGTGGCAATTCACATATCAATATTTTACAAACCACAATTTGTAGAAATTCACATTTGGAGTTGTAGGAATCCACAGAACCCATGCATCTGGGCACCTCCTAGTTTGTCATTCGCCAGCAATAAAGTGCAACACAGTTTTCCAAAATTGCTCTATTTCACGGGCACCGCGGTTCATAGTTATTGGTAAGTTTCTAATCAACGAATATGGACTTTTGACATAAAGAACTACATTCGCACAGAACAAAAGCCATTAGGACATTAATAACCTTATACGTGCAAGTTTCGTTCTTCTATCATTACATCCTGTGTTTATTATAAATGAAAATTAGTTAAATAGGATTCTAGCATCGAGGATATTTCCTGGAAACTTTTTCCTTCATTTAGAGCAAATGAATTAATTTATGTCGTTTCCTAATTCATTGTTAATCGAAACAGGAAAACAGTTCAATGGCAACGGGGTACACAATTGAATTACTTTGGGGTGCTCACAGAATGCGGAAAGAAGTCACGTTTTTCATTCAAGTAAGAATTAGCCACCTACTTACTATTCAGACATAGTAGGTATACGCTCATTGGAGGACGAGGAAGAGTTGAAAATACGAGACGAACTCGAGGAATGCTCCCATTTCCTTTAGATTTTCACCCATATTTCAGTCACCATCTTGTTGTCACTGCCGTCTACATCCGTATCTCGATATGAGGCGTCAGTACGGTGCATAGCGTAGGATTCAGACGGCTGTGAGAATATGTCAACAAATGATTGCTATGTCTTTTATATTTATACAGCGCTTATATTACACTTATTTATTTTGTTTAATATAATTTAGAGAGCTCATGCTAAAAACAATTGTATGCACCACGTACACCTTATTTTACGTACTTGATACGCAAATAGCTATTCTAGATAGCCAGTATTCGCACCGTATTCAACTTCAGGCTCATTCACTTGTCAGTGGTAAAATTGCTTTTATTAGGAATATCTATGAAATAACCTTTAAAAATCACAAACATTGCACATATTTATACCAATTTGACATGTACTTAGACGTTTATTAAAATTCTTAAATTTAACTGCGGAGTAAACTGATTAAAGAAATTGCTTAATTTTGGATACTCGAGCATCATTGGTGTCTGGTATTTATGGTCTGCACAAGGCTATGACAACCTAAGTAATATTAACAAAGGAGTCGGAACAGTAGTTCATGCTGTTTGTCAAAAATGACTCCCAACTGTTTCAAATGGAAAAACGAACAGAGTTTTCATTAAAGAGTAATATAAAATTGGGAGACAGAATCGCAACGAACAATTTAAGTAGAAGACTTACATATTTTACACCCCAATGGGGTAAAATTATACTTTTACACATTAACATATTTCGGGTTGTTATTTTGGTTTCAATAAACTCAATTACCCATGAAATAAACAAATCAAAGCATTTCATAACATACAGAGACTTTGTTTGCACGCGTGGCCGGGCTAACGGGAACTTTCTTGGCACTGGGAAGCACGCTGTTTGCTGGCGGCGTCGGATATTCATAGTCCCTTAAATTCCAACTCCTAATTCCAAAGATTTCTCGTGCAAATTATAACTACAATAACCACATACCCTCGCCATAGAAGATGTTGGAAATTATGTCCTTGTGCTGCCACACATCTCGCACACCTTTTAACATATAATTTGTATTGCACCCATTAATTCTTCATGGCTATGTAAATAAAACCATTCGTGTCAATAGAGCGATCATTAACATTATCCAATACCCAATTGCAGAAAGTAACTCACATTATTATTGGTTGCAATTACTGAACTACAATTATCTTATTGGGTCTCAATTTTAAAGTGTTACTGGCATTCCCAGCCGAGGTTTCCGAAATTCCCGATTCCTGTACAAGTTTTCTCAGAGATTTCTTTGGACTTCCTTCTAACTTTCCTCCGCTGTCTTCGAGGCTTTCTCGATAAGAACACGGCAATTTAATTTCGGTTTCTTATCAAGAATAGAACCGTTTCTCTGTGAGACCCACGAACAGCAGGGAATCTGTCTCAATTCTCTACAAGAGTTTGTTGTCACATAGGAATCATACATGAAGATTCTGTGTGCTGGCATTATAACAACAGGGAATCCGTCTCACTTCTCTGCAAGAGTTTGTTGTCACATAGGAATCATACATGAAGATTCTGTGTGCTGGCATTATAACAGCAGGGAATCTGTCTCACTTCTCTACAAGAGTTTGTTGTCACATAGGAATCATACATGAAGATTCTGTGTGCTGGCATTATAACAACAGGGAATCCGTCTCACTTCTCTGCAAGAGTTTGTTGCCACATAGGAATCATACATAAAGATTCTATGTGCTGGCATTATAACAACAGGGAATCTGTCTCACTTCTCTACAAGAGTTTGTTGTCACATAGGAATTATACATGAAGATTCTGTGTGCTGGCATTATAACAACAGGGAATCTGTCTCACTTCTCTACAAGAGTTTGCTGTCACATAGGATTCATACATGAAGATTCTGTGTGCTGGCATTATAACAACAAGGAATCTGTCTCACTTCTCTACAAGAGTTTGTTGTCACATAGGAATCATACACGAAGATTCTGTGTGCTGGCATTATAACAACAGGGAATCTGTCTCACTTCTCTACAAGAGTTTGCTGTCACATAGGAATCATACATGAAGAATCTGTGTGCTGGCATTATAACAACAAGGAATCTGTCTCACTTCTCTACAAGAGTTTGTTGACAGATAGGAATCATACATGAAGATTCTGTGTGCTGGCATTATATCAACAGGGAATCTGTCTCACTTCTCTACAAGAGTTTGTTGTCACATAGGAATCATACATGAAGATTCTGTGTGTTGGTATTGTAACAGCAGGGAATCTGTCTCACTTCTCTACAAGAGTTTGTTGTCACATAGGAATCATACATGAAGATTCTGTGTGCTGCCATTATAACAACCGGGAATCTGTCTCACTTCTCTGCAAGAGTTTGTTGCCACATAGGAATCATACATAAAGATTCTATGTGCTGGCATTATAACAACAGGGAATCTGTCTCACTTCTCTATAAGAGTTTGTTGTCACATAGGAATTATACATGAAGATTCTGTGTGCTGGCATTATAACAACAGGGAATCTGTCTCACTTCTCTACAAGAGTTTGCTGTCACATAGGATTCATACATGAAGATTCTGTGTGCTGGCATTATAACAACAGGGAATCCGTCTCACTTCTCTGCAAGAGTTTGTTGCCACATAGGAATCATACATAAAGATTCTATGTGCTGGCATTATAACAACAGGGAATCTGTCTCACTTCTCTACAAGAGTTTGTTGTCACATAGGAATTATACATGAAGATTCTGTGTGCTGGCATTATAACAACAGGGAATCTGTCTCACTTCTCTACAAGAGTTTGCTGTCACATAGGATTCATACATGAAGATTCTGTGTGCTGGCATTATAACAACAGGGAATCTGTCTCACTTCTCTACAAGAGTTTGCTGTCACATAGGAATCATACATGAAGATTCTGTGTGCTGGCAATATAACAACAAGGAATCTGTCTCACTTCTCTACAAGAGTTTGTTGACAGATAGGAATCATACATGAAGATTCTGTGTGCTGGCATTATATCAACAGGGAATCTGTTTCACTTCTCTACAAGAGTTTGTTGTCACATAGGAATCATACATGAAGATTCTGTGTGTTGGTATTGTAACAGCAGGGAATCTGTCTCACTTCTCTACAAGAGTTTGTTGTCACATAGGAATCATACATGAAGATTCTGTGTGCTGGCATTATAACAACCGGGAATCTGTCTCACTTCTCTACAAGAGTTTGCTGTCACATAGGAATCATACATGAAGATTCTGTGTGCTGGCATTATAACAACAGGGAATCTGTCTCACTTCTCTACAAGAGTTTGTTGTCACATAGGAATCATACATGAAGATTCTGTGTGCTGGCATTATAACAGTAGGGAATCTGTCTCACTACTCTACAAGAGTTTGTTGTCACATAGGAATCATACATGAAGATTCTGTGTGCTGGCATTATAACAGTAGGGAATCTGTCTCACTACTCTACAAGAGTTTGTTGTCACATAGGAATCATACATGAAGATTCTGTGTGCTGGCATTATAACAACAGGGAATCTGTCTCACTTCTCTACAAGAGTTTGTTGTCACATAGGAATCATACATGAAGATTCTGTGTGCTGGCATTATAACAGTAGGGAATCTGTCTCACTTCTCTACAAGAGTTTGTTGTCACATAGGAATCATACATGAAGATTCTGTGTGCTGGCATTATAACAACAGGGAATCTGTCTCACTTCTCTGCAAGAGTTTGTTGTTACATAGGAATCATACATGAAGATTCTGTGTGCTGGCATTATAACAACAGGGAATCTGTCTCACTTCTCTGCAAGAGTTTGTTGTTACATAGGAATCATACATGAAGATTCTGTGTGCTGGCATTATAACAACAGGGAATCTGTCTCACTTCTCTGCAAGAGTTTGTTGTCACATAGGAATCATATATGAAGATTCTGTGTGCTGGCATTATAACAGTAGGGAATCTGTCTCACTACTCTACAAGAGTTTTTTGTCACATAGGAATCATACATGAAGATTCTGTGTGCTGGCATTATAACAACAGGGAATCTGTCTCACTTCTCTACAAGAGTTTGTTGTCACATAGGAATCATACATGAGGATCTATGTAGTAAAGTATACGGACTTTTTAGTATTATAACTGCACTAACACACTATAACACTAAAACACGCGGTCTCACAGCGTATCAACCTTTGTACAGCACAGACGTCGCGTCAACTGATTAGCCGGCACACGGAAGAACAGAACCAGTTAGAAACAGCGCAGTACAGGACAAGCAATCCCTGTAATACGGCCGCGCGTCCAAACGAAAGGTCTGTTTAACATGATTTAATGGAACAAAACAAACACAATGATAAACAGATATTGCACAAACTTGCCTGGCAGCTCTAGAGTAAAATGTAATCATGATAAGTGGCAACCCATTAACAAAGGGTCATGTCCCCAAGGCTGCGAGTCGAAGGTACATGTAGGCCCCACCAACTCCGTGAAACGGCATGAACAGAAGAACGCAATACCTCGACGTTCATCCCTCCAAGACAGTTTTTGTTTCAAGGGAAAGAAAACCACCGAAGGAAATTTATTTTCAGTCTGCCTTAGGAACCTTAGTACTCGTAATATTGCGTGTTTATTATTGTATAAATTCGAGCGATATAAATATGTGCTTTTGGCATTTGTGAGCATGAAAATATTGTGTGTGATATCAATTAAGAAATGGAGAGAATTACATTTGGGTCTCATTCTTATGTAAGATAGTTAAGATAGTTCTAGTAAAAAGTTGAAAGTATTCGTGAAAGCAAGGTAAATGTTATACCTAAAAATTTTATTTGACATAAATTGTTGGCTTTAGCGATATTTACGTGTTTTGAGTAATAAGATTTTGTCTATCTCTTTCGCTTTAACCATTACACAAAAGTAATTCAGAATGAAGAGAACTTTACAGAAAGTTGAAGATATTTATTTTATTTGTCATGTAAATATCTTAAGTGTGTGGTATTTTAATCAAAATCGTTTGAGCCATTCTTGAGAAAATAAAAATGGCCAATATTTTTTCGATATAAATGGTAGTTTGGGGTGGGAGATTTTCTTAAAACTATTCGTGTCGCAACCTTGGAAACCACCAACTTAAATACCAAGTTTGGTGTTTAACCAATTTTTCGTTTCTGAGTTATGCTGTTTATACTTTTTTTTCCTAAAAATGGATTTTTGTTCTATATAGAGCCTGAAAACATATATTTCTGATAAAATCTCTACATTAAGTTTTGGGTGAAATACAATACTTTCTCATACGTACTATAAGTAGATGGCAGAGAAAGTAAAAAAGGTCCAATATGATCTGATATCTGACTAAATATTTTGGAAATATCAACACTTGCTCATCACGATTATATCTCTACTTTGATTCCTTTGCAGAATAACCTTCTGTTGGAATACATACACACGTCCTCGTCGAAATACGAGGTATATAAATAATAAGAGTTTGAGGAAAGCATATCTTCAGAATATCCAGCCTTATTTGCACTAAAATAACGCACACCGTTGAATCCCGTATCACAATGCACAGGGACAGACGTTACTATGGCATTCAGAGCACCTCAAAGTAATAGTACCCCTTTAATCCTATAATGACATTTCAATTAACAGAGAATTAGATGAATTGTATTTAACATTTCACTCTCAGCTCCCAGAACAGAGCACATACTAAGAGCACATAAAGCATATCTTTCAATACTAAGCGTTTGCACAAATGCATTTTATTTACTTTTGTGATGTATTAAAATAAAAACTAAACAACAAGTGCATGGTGTGTCCAAGAATTCGAACACTTGCTCACCAGTTCGTATTTCACAAGAAAATAGACACTAATATGTTAAAGAAATTAACTTCTAAACGCTGGTTTCATCAATTGCTGTTGCATTTTAACACAATGTTAAAGCGATTTAGCGTCGAAGTGAAGGTAAATTCTGTTTCATCGAATAATGTCAACTGTAACAGTGTATTAAGTTAACAAAACCTGCTAAAGGACCGTCCAAGGCGGTCGTAGAAGCAATACGAGATCGGTTAGAATCCTACCAACAGAAGTGTTAATGTGAGATTTTATGCCACCGTCATTTTTATTTTAATGGTAGGTGACAGCGACCGTTTGTAGGTGTATCCGGAAGGTTTCCGAAGCAATTGTTTCAAGTAGCGAACAGCTCTGCTTGATCCTCACTTTCATTTACTTTAGTTTGTGTGTCCAAAACCAGTTTTAAACCGTTCTAAGCGCTCTTCGCACCTGGCGGTTTTTGTGCTTTAATTCAATCAGTATGCTTTTCTGCACTCGATAATTCCTCTATACTTAGTAACCAGGTCTATAATTAACGCCTTTTCGCGATTCTAACCTCAAACAAGAATTCTCTATGAACGTGACTAATTGTCTGCTACTGAGACAGAGAGCGCAGCGATACGTAGAAAAACGCGCATTAGAGCGCGTTCAGAATCTGTGTAGTTCGGTAGCTACTGTTTGCAGTTGTCTTTGACAATAATAAAATATTAGCTAACAATTTACTGTAAAAGCTTGATGAAACTTTTAACGTATCTAATGCTAACAAACAAGAATGCAACATCAGTTGGTGAAACTAATCCTTAAGTTTAGTACATTTATGTTATAGATGTAAACGGTTAACAATTAGAAGACGTCAATCCTATCGTGCGAGGCACACAGCTGGCTCCCTAAACAGTCACTATATGGCATAGTGAGAAGTCCTGCTTCAGTCATTTCGACTGAACGTTACTTTTAAATATCGACAGTAGGATGGAAAGTATCTCGCTCAAAAGTAGAATGAAAATTGGGTCTTCTGATTCGTTAATGTTTACGGCCATAATATGTGAGCTGTTACACTTAGAAGATGATTTCACCAACATTGTGTTACGATTTCACCTTTGAATACCGCCCGTGAGAGTTAATGTACGAATTCATGGGCAGCCTGTACTTTGTCTAAATTAGCTAGTCTTAAACAAAGCAGTGACCAAACTTAAATTAGCATCTTTTACGATGCAAAATATATAACTGTACATATATACATAATACATGTTTAGATGTAAGTACATTTAGCTAGTAAGTTGAAGTGGGTGTTGTAGATTGTTGTTTGTTGTTTTTTCATGTCTCCCTCTATCTTTATGTGTAGATGTTGAACACCTCTGTAAGTGTTACCCTTTGTTAGTTTAGAAATTTTAACCACATATTTATAAACAGCAATTAGTTACGAAAGTGTTCTAGTGGAGGAATATTCATTGCAAACAGAAACCCAGAAGGTGGTTATTAGATCAATTAAAAATGAAATTTCAAACATTAGAACACGATCAAATAGATGTATGCTAATGCACTAATTAATTTCAATTCATAAAGCACACAATATTGCAATAATAGTTAAGAGTACTGTGCAGTATAATGTTAGTTTTGATGTGTTTTTATAAGCTTACAGCAGAACGGAAAGTAATGCACACTTGTAAAACTTTCTAGATGTTTGATGTTAGTAGACGGGCTCGGCCCTTACCGACTTGTGTCTCACATTCTAGACGACTTAGAGATAAAGGTTTTTCCAAGTTTTCCCTTATCCTTAAAAAACAAATATCTAAACTCAATAATCCCGAGGTAAATTTCATTCATTCATCCTCCAATATAATCCAATCAACTAAAGGACATTCACATGGTCTTCTCTACCAACGACAAATTCATGTAAACCAGTGTAAACCACTTGAGAAATGTCCGTTCGAATGCGGTTTTGGTGCACCGTTAACCAGGAAAGCTTTCTAATACCCGAAGCTTGGTGTGAAATGTAGTGCACACGAACTATCGAGGTCTTTGGAATGTTAGCCCACTCGCGTATTTTCAATTGATGACAATCAAGCGAATGTTTGTCGCAATCTCGTCAGTCGTAGAGCTTTCGGGAAGCTCTGAGCCCTCATCATCCTCAATAGATGTACGACCACGCTTAAATTCAGCAGCCCACTTTTTAACCATCGAGGAAGAATCCTTTAATGCTGAATCTAACACCTTTGTATTTCTGTTGGGGTTAAGTCCTTCAAAATTAAGTACTTTATCACAGTTCGTATTTCAGCTTTATCCATTTTATAGAAAATGTTAACACAAGTTTGTTTACATGATTGTCACAAACAAGTGACTACACTTAAGCGTTTGACACTTTACAAAGCACCATGTATACGACAATACTTAAGAACTATCTCAGTGATTTGGGCATCTTCACATCTCTGTGTCAAGTCGAGAACTTTTAGAACATCCGTCGTACATAAGATTTTACTAAGAATGAGGACAAACCAATTCGACATGTCATGCATTTTATTCTTCTTGTCAGTATCTCTAAAGTTTAGTGTATTAAGTCTTAACAGCTATGTTGGGGCAAATAAAAATAAACAACTTTTTTTTCTCACTTAATTTTTTTCTAGATTGTGTTTGCTGTTTCACAGACACACAAACACGCGCACAACTTTTTCTGAAAATGCCCTCTTAGATTTGTGGTTAAAAAATTAAAATTTAAACTATTATGATATTGATTCGTAGGACAATAAAAATTAACCGTATTACAAAAAAAACTTATTTTTGGGAGTCAGAATGCTCTTAACATTCTATGTTTTATCTCTTCCGTATTTCTAAAAAAAAACATTTTATTATTTATTGCCCAGTACTTTATCTTGTGACAAAATTTCAAATGGCTGCAGCTGTTATGTAAGCAATCAGCAGTCAACTGCTGTATCTCAGTATGTTTTATTATTTATTGCCCAGTACTTTATCTCGTAACAAAATTTCAAATAGCTACAGCTGTTATGTAAGCAATCAGCAGTCAACTGCCGTATCTCACTACGAGTTTTCTGTACAGTACTCTCAACACACTTGTATATATGCAGTAGTTTTCATGCCAAGCAAATCCCTGGATTTGTAAACTTTTAATTAAATAATGTGCTTCAATATTCAGCACACTGCAATATTTATAACAAAAGTTAGCGGTCGGAAAATGTTATTACAGAAGGTATCTGTTTGGCATAAGTTTTATAATAATATAGTATTGTAAAGAGAAAAATGTGTAGCTTCTTTTGGATGCCACTGTTCTTTTAAGTGGACGAACGCAAGGAAATATTGATATACTAATAGTGTGCACAAATTTCTGGTACTGAAATAAAATATTATGCCTTACTGAAGCTGTTAGTAAATACAATGAAGAGCCTATTATGTTAAAATGTTAAGTTCCTTTCTGATCTTTTATATCTGGAATATAATCTGTATCAAACTTCAAGAAACACTTCCTTAAAAGCTCAATACAAAACACAGATTAAATATGTAGAAGGGAAGGAAAAGGAACTTTTAACAAAATACCAATAATATTTTGATATTTTCTGTGCAGACGCAGGTACTCGTAATATGTTACGTTACAATACAAGGTTCTTGAACCACAACATATCTATTCCTGCTCAGCATAGAGGAAATAAATGAACGCACAAAGCGTATCCTTTCTTTACATTTAGCAGTACTTTGTTTCACATAGTGACCAAATATGGCAACAATGATAAAAGTGTTTCATAGGCACAGACAAACAATGATGACATTTCACTCATAGCACCAAATGGGAGATAACGACCAATTATGTTTGAAAGAATCAACCAATCACAGTTCTGATTGAGTATCGCAGCTCAGATCGTTTTGCACTGCAACTAAATGAAGAATTTACAATTTCGACATTGTACACAAGTTAAGAAACAATATGTCTACTACTTCGTCATCTACATTAAACATACAAACAATGCACAAATTCCTGGGGATATGATAACGGTGTTTGAAATAATGTTTAGTGCAATAAAGAAAATCATAACCTATAATATTGGTTATTATATCATTACTAAAGCCACCCACATTATGCTTTATTTTTATAATGCATTTCCTTCATACAAATAAACTTTAGTATCTTATATCAATTTTTTTGTCACAGTAAAGTAAGTTGTCTTACAAAAATAATACAAACTTATACAAGAACACACTACAATAAGAGAACGATGCTAAAGAATGAAAATCCAGTCATCTATGCCACTTTCAATCTCTGTAATACATTCTTGGGTTTGATTAATTGCAACGTTTAGGTGAGATTCAAGATTTCCTTCTGTCGGACACCATCGTTTAGAATTTAAAGTCCCATTGAGCTTAGAAAAGCTTTTCTCAAGTGAAGCAGATGATAGAGGCACCATTATTGTCTTCATTGCTAGCTTACTTAGTGTAAGCATCTTAGAGGAATGTTTCTACCTGAAGGATAAAGCAGTACCATTCTTGTACCATTGCTGCTTATGTTGATATTTCTTCTGCTGGAGAAACGTTTCAGTTCACCTGAAGTGAAGATCGAATAAACCTGCTCGGGAACGGCCAATGTTGCATCTAAATTCTGAACTTCCTTCCAGAAGCTTTTTGCAGGATGGCTTTCATTCATATATGTCTCAAGTTTTTTACTTGCTACATCAGAACTTTGAAGCATATGAAGAACTGATGACAGATTAAGCCAGGTCTGTGCTACATCAGTATCACCCGATTCAAAAACCTGTATTTGTTTACAAATATCATCAGAGATTTCAGATATAGTTCTGAGTTGAAGTTGGAGGGTTTCATTTTCAACCAGTCGTTTTAAATTTGTTGCAGCAGCACTACCTTCACTATCTTCCAGATTGATCCAACGTTTAACTGCATTGAAATTCCTGCCTTCAGCCATGTATCCCAACAGTAATTACCGGAACTGTGGGTAGATCAAATGCTTTTGATTCCTTTAAGCAGTCCAGTAATCGCTCCCTTCTGGCTGGAGTTTTCACTAAAGCAGCCTTAACAGCTACAACGAATTCATCAGCAATTTTGAGAGAAAACTTAACCTTTTCAGTAGTAAATGCAACACATAAGCCCAACAGGTAGAATTTAAAAGCTGAGGTGCAACTTCAGCCAATCGCCTGCCAGCAGAAAGCATATGTTGCACTGTCCCATATTAAAACAATGAGGTTAGATCTGTGAACACCAATAAGATCTAGTGTGTCAAGTATTAAATTTACTATAACATCAGCATTACAATGTTGTACAATTTTTGTTTTCTCGCCCAAAACACCCAATGGAGCAACAAGATTATTCACCACGTTACGATTCTTTATATCTGTTGTTTCATCAACCACTAGATATACAGATTGTCCCTCACATTTTGACTAGGTTTTCTGGAGGTCTTCAGCACACTTGTCAAGATACCTTCTCAGAGTGGTTTCATGGGAACGTTTCATACTCGTAGCTGATGCTATACACTGATAAAACTGTTCATTGCGGAAGACATTTAATAGAATACCAGCAGGAATGAATGCTTTAACCATTTCTTTCATATTATCCTTTGAACTTCACATACGCTGCCATATTTGAGGTATAGTACTGGTAAGTATGCTGCTAGGATCGCCTGTAGTTGAACCATATCCATCACTCTGTTTTCAGATCTAAGTTTAAAACTTTCCACATGTTTTTGCACAACGGACTTCTTTTAAAAATTAATGCACTCTGAACATAAGGTACACAAAAGTTTCCTCTTTTCAGCCACAAAATAATATGTGGGGAACTCACGAACCCTTTGAATTGCATTTACAGCTATTCACCCATTTTTCACCTTATATCTCACTATTATTCCCCTTTGAGGAAAGAATTACGGCGCAGTTAAGATACCATAAAGCCCATACTGCAATATCAGGCTCGACAGAAATTAGCTCAGTCATTCTTGAGCGATAAGCTTACATTCATATAATATACACATGCACGCACATAAACACTTTTAAAATTCTATTTTTGGCCTGAGTTTACCCATTATGCATTACATGTTTATTCACACTCGAAAATTATGATACCATGAATGAGTTCAATATTGTCCACTATTACCTGACTAATGCCGAAATCACGAGTGACATTGGCTAAGACTACTGGGTCTTTTACTTGGTATAAAACCTGACCGCTCGCACGCGTCAGAGCCAATGTCGGCTGATTATCCTTACAAGCCAGTAAGGGCCATGAGCCCAGAATGGCAATAGACGAAGGGCCACCTGCCCCTTTAACGACGCCATCCTGCCATCCGAAGTTCCCTATATTCAAAGTACAGCCGCAGCCATGTTGGTGAAGTCTCGCCTCTCTTCCCATATCTACAAGTAATGCGGACTGGTTGCACGAACTTAGAGAAATCCAAATAAAACACAAAAATCATACACAGAAGGACACCCACCAACTTACGTACTTCCAGCATTAAAGCAATTCTTTACTTAGGTCTGCCTTAACGCTGTTTTCGCAAATTAATCTTGTAAAATAAAAGAATCCTGCGCTGCATGTAGGCGATTTGTAATGACATTATCCTGTCCCCAGTTTAAATCTAGGATAAAATAATTTACAAATACTTCGTGGCATTATGATAACTATTAACAAGCCTTTATTAATTGCAGAAACGCTATGAAGAAAATACTGTATGACACTTTTGGTATTCGCAAGGGAATTTATCGATGTGTTATCCTTCAATTTTGCCGAATTTCGGATATATTAAAATAGGTTAATAAAGAATATAAAATAAACGTGTTTTTTTTTCTACGGAAAATTGTACCTATGAAATCGTCTCACCCTCCAGATCAAATTAGCGACTTTCTGCTCTGCTGGTGGTGACATTAGTTACGAAAGTTGTACATTTAAATGTGAGACTTTTGTTTATTGCTATAAATCCCTTTTAGAAAGTATCATGCAATATCAAGACAAAACATTACAGAATATTACACGAATTTGCATAATTACCAAAAACATGGAAAATTAATAATTCTAAGAAAAATATGTTCTGTATTTCCTGGGAAAGCAAAACCAAATTGGTATTTTAAACAAGTATAAGAGTAAAATGTGTTTTTCCTGAAAACTCCAAAAACATGGAAAATTAATAATTCTAAGAAAAATATATTCTGTATTTCCTGGGAAAACAAAACCAAATTGGTATTTTAAACAAGTATAAGAGTAAAACTTTTTTTCCTGAAAACTCCATCAGTTGAGTTACAACACTTGACGATACTGTGATATTCAGCATTTTTGTTTGTTTTTTGTTTTTGAATTACTCCATACCCCGCCCATATCGGCGGCCTTTTACTTTAGAACATATAACATATGTATTTTAAAATATTTTGAGCCCGCTATTGCAACATTACATGCTGTATAGATTTCTATGAATTAAATGCTTATTGAACACAGATCAGAAAAATTATACTAATTAAATTTTTTTAAATATACACAATAATATTGTAAATAAATACAGTTTAATAGGTTAGATCTGAAAGCGTTAATAAACTCTTCTAGTTGGACATATTTAACTTCGTACAACTTTTGGCTGTAAATATAAAAATGCATTTGATAAGTAGAATAGAAAATACAAATTTAGCACTTTTCAAGTTGTGACTGCAGTAAAATTGTGAACATAGTCAAATGCTACCACTGATAAACTGTATAAAGAAGCCTGTCCCACTATTGCTTATGGTTTAAACAAACTATAAAACTGGTTGCATTATCTGTAAAATACTTGAACAAAACTAATAGAAGTCAGAAAGGAAAACAAAACAAGGTTATAAGTACATTGGTATTTATAATACACAGAAACGTGCAATGTTCCATTCCAGAAGCACAAAACGATTGAAAGTGCGTAATATAAAGATTTAATCTCTCCAATATTAAATAAATAGGAATAGGTACTTACTTCCTCTCCAGGAGTCTAGTGCTTTTTACTGATTTTGGCCCAATCAGCAAGCGGCATTCGCAAGATAAATCAGTTGCTGTACTTTGTATATAGAGAAGTTTAATGCCGGCTGGCTTACCCACACCTCGCACTCACGACAGACTTTCTGTCCTTCAGTTATCACCTAGCCACTAGCGTCATTAATCCACTTTCATATGCGAGGATGGGAAGGCAGTTATCTTTAGAACAACGTATATCTGTAACTATGTAAGTTTTATTTTAAATATGAATCTGCTCGTTGCGTTTTCCTGAAGAATTCATCCTGAAGTTTCCTGCACAATTGCCTCCTCCCAGAAGTTGTGAATAAATTTGAGACTACTGGCTCAGTGCAAAACCAGAAATACATGCGAAATAAGTATTTTGTTTATTAATGACGTTGTCAATTGTCAGGATCATATCAGCGCCGCCGGAATTTCGTCCCGCAGTACTTACATGGTAGTTAATCCACTGACATGGGGCTGTCGCTTAAAAACCTCGGTATGGGCCGGGTTTGAATCCGCGACCTTGGGATAAGAAGCCAGCGCCTAACCAACTGAGCCACCCAGACCGACGCATGCGACGAAATACAGTGTTGACAGAAGAAGCATTTAGATGAAACAGGAAAATCTTGAACGTTTGCCACGAAAATCACTATCGAAATTAGCACAAGTTGGGGTTTCATAACTTCTGCACCTATAGCATTTGCTATGAGGTTACATTTTATGCACAGGTTTACAGGAATACAAATTTAAGAGTGCTGGCACGGTCAGCTGTGGCAAAAATCCATGCAAATGGTCAAATTTTATATCACGCATTGACTACATGAAACGTTTTATAGACAATCTGAATAAAACAAAAATAACGTAGGTATTTGATATATTATTTAACCGAGTTTATTGCATACAGTATCATAATGTAGCACGGCATTCTCTGTTCTTTGCTTACAAATCAGAAACAATTGCAAACCAGGTGCGACAACCTCATTTCGGCAATATTTCGATAATAATTACATACGAGCGCCCTTCAGCTAATTCACGGTCTTATTGATGCCTTATTCACCAATCACAATCGAACATAATCGATAGTTTTAAAGCATGGTGTTCAAAAACTAGTAACTGATAGTTTTTTCTCCTACGTTCATTTTTTTATCCCTATAAAGTCTGGTTTGATTTGACTAGGATTTAGAAAGCCTATTGTCATACATTTTCCAATTCACTATTGGCGTTGGTACAAATCATAAAAATGGGTCTGTGAATTGTGTGTGTGTCAGTATTGAATGTCTGGTCCATGAAGCACATAGACTAACAGTATCATGAAATGTACAGTTTTAATTCAAAAACATTTATAGCAAAAGGGTAGTTATGTCGATTCTCTGCATTAGCGATTCCTTGAAATGTTTTTATCTACCTTTTTACAGTGGCATCCAATTAGTTGTGTAGACGTTTTATCTATCTCACCGTGCACTGACATCAATTAAATGTACACTTTACCACATACATTTCATTTTCCTTGATATATTGAAACAAATTAACACGTGTTTAAAACCCGAGTAATTCACTTCCAAGAAAAATATGCGTAATAAGATGTTACGATGTTAATTTATTAAGCAACTGCTTTCTCCTTCGTATTGATATTGTAACTATAATCATTGGGCAGAATATATGTAATTTGTGAAAAATATATTGAGAAAATGAAATGCAGTGTTTTATAAATAACAGTTAAAACTTGCACATTTTGCACGAGTTTGTAATTGTATGTTTCATTCTGTTTGTAGTGAATTTCAGAACTCTATTAACAATTTAAGTACTTTTTTCTTCCATGCACTGCTGATGATGAACATACCTAAATGAACAAAGTAATAATAAGCTTTGATATTAAAAAACAACAGCAACCAACGAACGTCGTACATTTTCCACAACAAATTTCCGACTGTTTACAGGGTTGTGCATTAATAGTGTCCAACATGTGGCCCGTATTCCATCAGTTGTCTGGTATATAGGATGTACCATTTCATTTGAGACTACAATATCTCCAAAACTAAGCGTTGCAGAACGACATGTCCTTCATAAAAGTTGCTTGATATTATGGGAGAAAGTAAATATCATTAGGCATGTTTTGTTTGTAGACGTTATGGTGGTTATTTTAGGGTCAAGTTAGTTTTTTTAAATGGGAACCTACAATTAGGCTCAATTTAAACAATGCTTAGTTTTGGAGATATTGTACAGTCTCAACTTAAATGGTCCACCCTGTATATTCCCATTACTTACTGTGACATTAACGTAGAATTGGAAGGAAAGAGGAATCCTCTAAAGTTAGCTTCCCACGCTTTTAACTTATGTTTTAAACCAATGGCACGTATAAAATTCTGAGAAGAAAATGAAATCGGTTTAAAAGGAATTCACTCGTGTTTCAATAAAACTTTTACTGCAGCCAGGCATTAATAGGGAATTATAAACAGATAAAGTGTACTTTCGTACTTAAAATACATACACCGAAAACAAATGTCAATGTGGTCATAAATGCGATAAAATAAGATGGTCAAATATTTTTAGAAGGAAGAAAAAAAGTTGTGTAAACTGGATGCTAAAATGTATATCTAACCGCTAAGAAAGTGAATAGTTATGAAGATGTTTAGTTTGTAGCCAATACAGCTTTACCAACATCGTTTGCTTTTAACTATCTGCTAATTGTTAGTATTTCGTTTGTTAGCGACGCTGCCGGAATTTCACCCTGCAGGTTTCTTTTACACGCCAGTAAATCTGCTGACATGGAGCTGTCACTTTTAAGCACAATTAAAAACCATAGGTATGGGTTTGGTTTGACCCCGCGACTTTGGGATCAGAAGGCCAGCGCCTAACCAACTGAGCCACCCAGACCGAGTTCTGCTAGAGAGGTTGAATACAGAGACACTAGTAACTGCAATAGTAGCATCAGCAGATTTGTCTTGCAAGAGTCCCTTAACATATAAGTAGGCCCAATGATATAAGACCTTTTCATTTAAGCATAATTCTAAGCCGTGATCGAACTCAAACCTTATGCATAGAAAGCCAGAGCGCAGCTGACTGCAAGTCTTGTTATATTTTTGTTTATTGCACTGCAGATTTGTGATGGACCTTACTGCAAATGTACTTTCGTTACAATAGTTCACAATTTCAAAAGTTTCCTCCTAAAAATTACTTTTAGGCCCTTGCTTTTTTCTGTGGAATAATCGAATCGGCTTCTGTAAAGAAATAAGACAGAAAGTTTTGACAATGGGCAACAATGCGTTGTGGTAAGCTGAAGCAGGTATTCTGTGTGTGTGCATGTGGCTGCTGCTACGCCATGCGCTAGGGTGGATCTCAAGCTGGAGTACTCCGTGCTATGGTTTTATTTCAATTTAAAGTTGGTTTAGGAGAGAGAGAATGTCTTGAAAGACTGCATCGAGCATTTTGGGATATTTGCGCTTTGCAGTCCGCGATTTATCGTTGGTTTGCAGATTTTAGATGAGGAAGGGATTCCCTCAAAAATGAAGACCGCCCAGGACGGCCGGTTACAGCAACAACGGATGAAAATATGATGAAAACAGAGCGCACGTTGCGAGAAGATCATCGTTGTACATATTATCAGATTAAAGAAGTCCTGAATTTTGGACCGGCAGCAGTGAACACCATCCTTAAAGAAAAACTTCACGTCAGGAAGCTCTGCAGCCGCTAGATCACCCTCCGCCTCGTACATGAGCAGAAACAGGCACCTGTGCAGTGGTGCCAGGTAATTATAGAAAACTTTGATGGGTGAAGGTCCAAAACCATATTTAACATCGCAACAGGTGGCATAAGCTGGATATACCAATATGATCCTGAAGCTAAGTGACAATAATCGGTGCGGGTCTTTCCAGGACAGGATACCCCAACATAAGTGAGGCAGCAAGAAGCTGACTGTTCCTTCTTCTCAGCTAGTGGTCATATTGCGATAATCCCGCTTGAAGGACAAAGTACCACTACAAAATATGTGCCACAAGTCTTCAACAAACTAACAACAAAGCGTACTAAGGCTGGTCTGAGTGGAATTTTGTGGCACCACGACAACGCCTCTGCCCACACTGCGCTAGAAACACCCCAATTTCTGCTGGAGTTAGGAGTCAAATATTTGTCCCATCCTCCCTACACTCCACAATGGACAAATGTAGCTTTTTTTCTATTCCACAAAACAAGAAAAAAATTCGAGGTCAACGATTTGAGTCACCTCAAGTCGCAGCAGCTGCTTGCGAAGAATGTATTTGCACTCTCTTCAAAGAAGAATGGCGTTCAGCATTTGAAAGGATAAAACATTGTATAGTATGCAATGACAAATACTTAAAAATGTGCAACGATTACATCTAAATTTTTAAATTTTTATTGCGTTGATTTTTAAAAACTTTCAGACTGATCCCGTAGTATTGATGATATTAATTGCAGGACGCCTGTTTATTGGACCCTGCTTCTTTCTTGCTTTCAAGCATACTATCGCCTCTCAAATTAATGGATAGTTTTATCACTTCGGATAAGTAGACTAAAGAGATATGGCGCCGAAGTACTTTATTCAATCAAAATCAGCATGGCTGGTTCACAAAAAAACCGGGAAGTGAAGCACAATGAGAACGGAAAGTAAAAAGAGTGAGTGAGTTTGGTTAAAATACAATAGGAGAATGGTAAAGGAAGTGCCCATCGATGGCAATATCGATAACAACGCAGAAACTTGGTTTTGCGCATTGGGATATCATTTGTTTGCAACCTGCTTGCATAAGTCAGGTTAACCCACTTCGAATATCGATAGAGTAAACATCTTCTGTACACCACACCGTTACTATCAGTCGTGCTACGAAAATGTCGTCCTAATACATTTATTAATTTCTGCGGTTTTTTTTTTTGTTATTCCAAGTTTGTGACTAAAGAGAGCTGTATTATCTTCGCAAATACTGCTGCTAATTATTTACTTTAGCACTCGATGACCGATTTGTTTAACCTCTTTTAATATGTGCTAAATAATACCCTAAAGACGTTTGAGGGAGCTTAGATTGATCACAATAAATGATTTCATGCACTAACATTACAACGCGCACGTGTCACGGCGATCTCGCCATAAGCAAACACTGGAAGACAAAGGACATTCGCAAGGCAAGGGACTTGAACTTGCCTGAGGATTATTTCTCCGAATTCCAATGTATTTGCCATTAAGATAACACAGGTTGCATCAGTTCTGCTTCTTCACTGAGGTTCCGACTTGTACCAAACACACTCCACTTGCCGTTGTTGGTTTTTAAGTTTTTTTCTGCACCGATAGAGATTTATATTGAAACGAATATTCTTTTGGAGTTAGGAGTAGGCACACGCAGGGGCCTCTGATAACTGGAGCACTGCAACACAAATACGCCATAAGGGGCCCTTTTTGTTTCCAACGTGATCCCTTGGAGGCAGGAATGAAGAGAAAACCCGAAAGGCGACCAGATCTGAACGACGAACGACGATGTGCGCTAGCAAAAACGGGGTCCCTAAACACTTCAACATGGTACCGATCCATACGCCAGCTAGCTCTTCCTAAGTCACTCGCAACCAGAGGCGTCCTGTGGCATCGGGACAGCTCCCAGGATGGGGTCCTAACGATTCCAACATGGTACCAATCCTGACATCGGTTAGCTCTTCCTAAGCCACTCGCAACCAGAAAAATTGAGATTTATTTATGAACGCTCTTTAATTGCTGTGGTCCTTAGCGTCGCAACCTATTTTGGGCGTGAAAGACCGGTAATTTTACTCAGAGGTCTCTTTATCAAGCTTGAGGTTCTCTTATGTGCCGTAAATCTACGACAAGGGACCACCGTTTTTACTTCCCTTCCGAAAGAAGTCATGCTAACGATTTTTACGCCCGAAGAATCCATTGCCCTCCACCGGTTTGAACCCGCGACCTCGGGAAAGAGAGACTAGCATGGTAACCACTACACCACGGAGGACACTCACAACCAGGGGACCTTGGCAGTTGAAAGTGCTCCGGAATGGGATCCCTAACGATTCCAACATGGTACCAATCCTGATGCCGGCTAGCACTTCATAAGTCACTCGCAATTAGGAGGTGCTATGGCAATCGAGACAGCTCCCAGAACGGGGTCCCTAACGATTCCAACAATGTACCGATCCTGACGCCGTCTAGGTCTTCCTAAGTCACATCCTGTGACAATCGAGACAGCTCCCATGATGATTTGTGATAATGATGATTTGCGTTTTAAGGGCGCTCAACAACTAGATCATAAGCGTCCTTGTAAAACAGATAATGGAAAATACCAGAGATACAAATCAGTGCAAAATATGGCAAAGGCCAGAGATAAAGCTGAATATACAAATCATAGTAAAATATAAAAAATCTAGCAAAAGTCAGAAATAAATATGAATATATAACACTAAACCGAAAATTACGAAACACCTGATATGACTGAATCAGCATTTGAAAATCTACCTTTGACACAAACTTAAAAACACTATCCCCCCTTAAAAAGGTAACCGTGCGTAAAATTGCAGTGGCCAATACGCATCCCAGCCAAAGTCGCCTCTTCACGACGAGATACGAGGAAGCTACCTTGTTTATTAGAATGTGCTTCACTAATCTGAGCTTATTTCCGCGGATAGCTAACCACTCCTCCCGCCAGCACGATAGCACTGCTCTCCGCACAAAAAACCTAAAGTCTTCCGACGTTATCCGAGATGTTGTGATACTCAGTTCTGTGGTTGCCACCTTAGTTGTCAAATCCGCAAGTTCATTCCCCGGCAAGCCAGCGTGATCAGGTATGCAAGCACACTCCAAATTAACACCAGAAGCGTATAAAACATGGAAGGCATCCTGGGTTTGCTGAACAATTGGATATTAGTTGTAAGCTCACGAAAGCTCTGAAATGCACGAAATGAGACAGTCTCCCAATTTTCGACGGCGCACATATAAAATGGTTCGGTATATGCCATATCGCTCTGCACTTTAAATGAAAGTGCTATCATAAAAACCGAATATATGGGGTTCGGTTCCATCAACATAAGCACATCCATCACCGTTGGAGCACCCACATCCGTCGGTGTAGATAAAAACTTGGTTACTGTAACCTGACCAAACATTCTAAAAAAAACAAGCCCGGATACTAAATATAGGTATCGTAGACTTCCGGTATGCCACCATCCCGTCATGCTTTCTAAGAAGCTCACGGAAACGGACACCTGCAGACTTTGGATTAGTGGATCTATTCCTATAACGTTCGTCCAGCACGGTGTTGAAAAAGGTAGCGAACGTTGGATATATAGGCACACACCTAAGCCCACAGCCATAATTTCTTAACAGGACATCACGGCGATATCGCAAAGGAGGTTCTGACGATTCGGCGTAAGCACTCATAACTGGGCTAGTTACAAAGGTACTAATGGCCACATGAATGCCCCAATTCTGGACTATGTCTAATCTTCCCAGCACAGATGGTCGTGCTGAAGAAGAAACGATATACCAATAGTCTAACTTGGATCGAATCAGTGTGCGATATAGTCGCAGAAAAACCGTCCGATCCGCTCCCCAAGATTTTACATTTAATACCCGCACGCAAGATATTCAGAGAACGTCACATCGCGATTTCAGCTGCGCTATATGTGATAAATTAAATTGAGTTTTCTTTATGCACGCTCTTTAATGATGTGGTGTTATCGTCCCATTCTATATTGGGTGTGAAAGACTGTAATTTTACTCAGAGGTCTCTTTATCAGGCTCGAGGTTCTTTTACGTGCCGTAAGTCCACGACACGGGACCACTAGCTTTACTTCCCTTCCGAAGGAAGCCATGCTAAGGATTTCTACTCCCGAAAAATTCCCATCGCCCTACGTCGGGTTTGAACCCGCAACCTCGGGAACTAGAGGCTAGCATGGTAACCACTATGCCACGGAAGTTGGCTCTATATGCGATGACCAGCTAAGTTTCCTATTAAGCGACAACCTCAGGAATCTCGTAAAATCTGCGAACGGAAGTAAATCTGGACCGAATCGGAGCGAAGGTGGTAATCGTCTTTTGCGGCGCCAGAAATTAACGCAAATTAACTTCTCAGTTGAGAAACGAAAGCCTTTTTAGAACTCCATTCTTGAAGATTGTCTAAACATTGTTTCATGCCGCGTTCCATAAACGGCGTACGCTGAGAAGTACAATAGACGGCAAATTCGTCTAAGAACCAATGACGATATCCCTGGAGGACACTTCTCGAGATAGAATTAATTGCTATAGCAAGCATTGTCACGCTTAGTAACTATCCTTAGGGCACTCCATTCTCCTGAATAAAAGAGATCGAAAAAACCGAGTCGACCCTTACTCGAAAACGCGGTCTTTCATAAACTCCAGAATAAACCCTGGTAAGCGTCCACGTATGTTCCAGGTGTGTAGGGAACGTGTACCCCTGCTCGCTAACACGTATCATAAGCCTTTACAAGGTGAAAAATATCAGGACGATTTGGCAATTCTTCATGAATCCGTTCATGATCTGCATCGATAATGACACAAGGTGGTTCATTGTTGAACGGCGTCGTCGATTTGGTAGACGTTGATGCAGATGTAATGTTAATTTCGTGGGCTTTGAAAATATCTGGCTACGAGAATCTTTTTTGAAATTGTGGCCCCTTTAATATCGCTGGTTTGAGTTGAGATTTTCCGACTCGGTACCGATTTAGCTGCAACTGAGCTATAGGCACCGACTTCGGGACAAAGGATTGGCGGATACGCAAAAGACTTTCCGGGCTTCCGAGAAGGAAACCCCTCTGTAAAACGGGGGTATTCTCGGGAACTAGATGGATGTTCACCACTGCAGTTAACGCACATTGGAACTAAAAAAAATAAAAAAAATTAAAAATAAAAAAAAATAAAAAAAAAAATAAAAAAAAATAAAAAAAAATAATAAAAAAATATACTCTGCATGACTTAAGGTCAGGCTTCTCGGATCTATACCTAACCTCGTATGCTTCTATATTTAAATTCTTTTCTTTAGAAAGTTGCAATTATACATTTAATTTGTTGCAGAAATATCTAATACTAACAGAAATTCTAACTACAGGTTACTGTAATCAGTTACCTTTCTATTCCTGTATCTGCGTCTATATGCTCTAAAACAGTCTAAACTCAATCATAATTACTTCTTAATAAAACAAAACTAAATACTACTATTTAATATACTGAATTTATATCAAAACAAAATTATTTATCAAACCTAATATCTTTTAAGTTACATAATTTAAATAAACTATTTATTCTCTATCGACTGTTTCTTACACGTATTTATATTCCTTTATTTTGCATATATCCATTTTATCCTCGTACAAGTCGATATCCTTTCATATCGGCTTCAGTAGACGAAATCAGTGTATAAATCAATTTTTCTTAATTAACTTTCAATCCTCTAATTCAAGTTCTCTTCTTTAATTTAATTTGCCCTATAGAACTTGCCTCGACCTTAAAATTCTTGAAGACGAAACTAGCGGTTGATCTTTCTTTCTTGCATTAATTCTCTTCTTATTCCGACATAGTTGATATTCTTCTGCAGCTTTTATTGAAATCATTTGTGTCATTTCTTCTAACTGACTGTACATCTCTTGGTTTCTCACAATATCCCATATTCTTTGTCCTTGCAGTTTACGTCTTCCTTCAGTTAAGACTTCTTCATTTTTAGAACATTCAAACATCATATGTTCCGGTGTATCTTTGATCCCACAAGTATCACAATTTTCGTTATCAGTACTCCCTATTCGCTTTAGGTGTGTCTTATAGGGTCCATGCCCTGTTAAATATTGTATCAGTCCTTGTCTAGGTTTGATATGTCTCAATCTTAACCTTTCTCTGATATCCGGAAATATGTCAAACGTTCGTCTCCCTACATCCAAATCCTGCCATTCTTGCTGCCATTCAGTTAATAGACGATCGATAATTTCTCTTTTCGTAGTGCATCTAAATCCAATTATTTCTTGTAATTTACAAAATTCCTTCTTCTTAAGCCAGTACACCGCGCCTCTTTGTCGTATCAGTAGATCAATAGGCCATATTCCAGTTACTACAAGTAGCGACATCGTTGCAGTAGTTCCGAAGGCTCCACAACTCCTTAGTAGTATTTGTCGTTGTGTACTTCTAAGTAATTTAATATTACGCTTCAGTCTCAATCTATGCGACCATATGCTGGCCCCGTATCCCAAAATTCCAGCAACAAAGCTCATATGGTAAGTCCGCGTAGCCTCCAATGGTATGCGATAGCTCTTCCTGATAATATTAGCCAGCTTCATGACGACTTTAACTACCTTAGTTCACGTATTATTCATATGAACATCATAAAACAGCTTCTCGTCAAGTTCAATTCCTAAATATTTAAAAGATTTTTCACGTCGAATATTGTAACTTTGAATTTTAATAATTGGGTCCCTTTTTAACTGTCCTTTGAGAATCATGTAAGCAGATTTGTGCGGAGCTAAGTTCAATTTTACTTTTTTACACCAGTTTTCCGAAACACGAACTACAAAATTAGATTTGTTTTCCAGCTGTATCCTGCTGTTAGCAGCTATCATTATCATGATATCATCAGCATAGGCAATGACCTCGTGAGTTTCTTCCAATCTGTCCAATTCTTCCAATATTGGCTCAGTAATTATGTCCCAAAACAAGGGTCCCAAAATGGACCCTTGTGGACACCCTTTAGTTATATCCTTATTCATATAAGAAGTAGTTGTAGGTATTTTAACTCTTCTATCAATACAGTAATCTTTAAGACTGTTATAAATAGATAATGGGTAATCCATTTCTCTCATTATTCGAAATAATTGAGGATACCATAAGTTGTCAAAAGCTCCTTGGATATCAAAGAAGATTGCAACTAGGTATTTATTTTCGTTTTCATTGATTCTCTTAATGGCTTGATTAATAGCATCTTCAGTAGATTTGTGCTTTCTAAAACCATACTGCTTTTCACACATACCTATCATAATCCTGAATTCATTAACCCTCTTGTAAAGCAATTTTTCTTGAATTTTTCCCAAGGTATTTAATAGACAAATCGGTCTATACGTCTTTACATTAGTTGTATCCTTATCCTTCCCCTTTTTTATAATGGTAATGATGGACTCCTTCCAGCAGGATGGTATTCTACCTTTATATAGACACTCGTTATATAAGTTGCACAAATCTTGTGCCAGTTCATCCTCTAGATGTTTAATTACTTCATTTCCTATCCCATCTGGGCCTGCTGCTTTTTTATCCTTCAATTCTTTAATGGCTGCTCTTACTTCACTCTTGTCGAAAGGATAAACCAGTCTTTTACCATTGTAAGGTTCATTAAATAATAACCTACAATGACTATGATTATCATTATCATCTTCTGTACTATCCCTTGGCAAAAGTTTATCCAAAAGATAATTAATGGACTCCCTCCAAGTCTTTGTTTCACTACCATCTTCTTTTTCAATTGTGGATATAAACTCAGGAGCCCTTATTTTCTCCATAGTTATTTTATAAGGGACACCCCACACGTTATCTCTTAGATTATCTTCGACAAATTTGTCCCACGACTTTTTTCTTGATTCTTCTAATTCTTGTTTATATTTGTTCTTAATTTCCAAATATATTCTTAAGTTTCTTTCCCTTTCTGTTACAATTGTGGAGCGTTGGTATATCCTTCTTGCTTTCCTTGTTTTCCTCCGTAAACAGTATAACTTATCGTTCCAAAGTCCATTTATTCTATTTGATTTAGTTTTTATGGGTAAAGAATTCATCATTGCGGATTTGATACTCTCAGTTATCTTATAAGCCTTATGATCTACCTATCCAATTTATAAATATCTGGAGGATCATAACTGTTTATAAGCTTTTCCCAGTTAGCTCTCTTATAGTTGAAGATGTTCCTATTTTCAATTACTGAGTAAATTTCATTCAGAACAATTTCATATTCAAAAAGTATCAAATTGTGATCGCTGGTGGTTTGGTTTTCGGTTACTCGCCAGTTATTTATATACTTTGTGATGTATCCTTTTATTAGAGTAACGTCTATATTTTCTTCGGCTCCTGCCCGATTATTGAAAGTATAAGGATTATTTGGTTTATTTAATACAGTTAAATTGTAAGTATGTATCAATTCCTCCAATATGTCGCCTTTGTTGTCAGGATTTTTGCTCCACCATAATGTGGACTTAGCATTTGCATCCATTGTCATTATAATGGTATTATTAGGATAATTATCTAGAACATTTCTAGTTTTTTCCAAATGATGCGTGATATCGTCCTTATATTGATAATATTGATTACATATTATGCAACTTCTTCCCCTATATGTCATTTCAATACATACCATGTGTTCATCACACAACTGTGAAATTTTTAGAATCTGTATTTCCTTATTAGTTACAACAATTGCAACTTTTGGATTTTCTCCTTCCAAAATAATTCTCACATTTACTGGCATATATAAAAGTTTCCCTTTAAAAGTATAAGGTTCCTGCAAACAAATTACATCTATTTGCATCTCTTCAATCACTTTCCTGAGCTCTAGCATCACCATCTTGCTATTTTGCGTATTGATTTGACCAAATCTTAAGTTTTAGCATTCATAAACAATAAGATCTTAATTGATTATCCATAATCAATTCTCTGGATTTGCCTTGCCCAGAAAATCTTATACATAGCACACTCTTTTCCTCCATTGCATTTTCTCTTGTTATTCTGGCAGGGAACACAGACTCGTGGTTGATCCTTTTTCTTACAATCTTTTTTATTATGTCCTTTTTCTCCACACTGATAGCAAACTTCACTTTCACTACTACAATATTTTGCAACATGTCCAAACTCTTGACACTTCATACAACGGGCTACAGAAATATAATCCTTAACTGTTACTGCCTGAAAGCCCAAAAACATCCTACCTGTTTTGATCATTGTAGCTCTTATTTGCGGGTGTACATCTAAGACATGATGTACTACTGCTTTATCTCTAGGTCCTGTTTTGAATCGAAATTGAACCTTTTTATCAAATTCCTCCCAATCCATACTATCAAAGTTCTGCTCATAGAGCATTCTTTTTAAGTCTTCTTCCTTCTCCCCAGCGAATACATCGTATAAAATAACTAAAGGATTACGCTTTCTTGGCTTCTCAATTTTCAGATCTTTGCCTTTCCGGTTTTTACATTTCATGATTTTATCAATGTCCTCCGGGGATTCTGTTTCTATTATTACGTTATGTTTTGTTGATCTAAGCCGTGTGATTCTGATTTTTTCTTTCACAGGTTGCAGATTGGTTGACACTATTTTCTGTACTTCTTGAAGTGTTTTACCCGTTTCAGATGTAACAAATACCAAATGTTTTTGTCTTTGTACACTATCTCCCACTCTAGCCGTACTTTGTGGCAATTTAGGCTTGCCAACCGCTTGAGCATAACTCATTGATTGCTGCATTTTGATTTTCTTTATTATTTTATTTTCAGTTGATAACTTAATATTTTCTATCTTCATAACTTCCATTTGTTCTGCTAGTTTACTTAAAGCACTTAAAGCTTTTTGTTTATTTCCTTGCAGCATTTTGCTATCTGTGCCTATTATCGTTTGTAGTTCACTTATAGTGCTAACAATGTACAAATATTTCTGTTCTTCTTCAGCAAGTTTATTTTTTTCTAAATCCTCAATATCTATCTCTTCTTTTTCATCTTCCTTCTCCTTCATATTTGGAGAATGCGCTAGAGATCTTCTTGGTGTAAATACACTGTGCTCATCCACCTCACCTCTCTGCGATTTCCCTCTGTCTTTTTCGCTCATGTTGTGCTCCTCTCCGCCGAAGGTAACGAACAAAATAAGTCACCTTCGCCCAGGGCCGGGGGACGAGGACCCGGGAGCAGTCTGGCTTTGTTTAAACGACCGTGTACTCACAGCTGGCGTCGTTAAACTATCTGCAGTATTGTTGAAGCAGGGGGTTAGCTGCCAGACTCCGACCCCACATTGGAACTGATGTACATGGTCCCTCGTGTGAGAATTCTCCACAATTGACGCAAGTAGCTTCACCGTTACAGAAATCACTTGTTTATCCAAAGCGCTGATACTTATAACATCTCAGTGGGTTGAGGATACATGGCCTAACTTCAGTGGCTTCATACCTTGCCTTAATCTTCAAGATTTTCCATTCTGTTTTCTTCATTGGACATGCCGTCCAATGCATGGGTGCTTACAACACCGTGCGAGCAGTTCAAAGTTTTTACAAATGTCTCCTATGGCATTCTCACATCCGGTGCCACCCCAGCTTAGGTGAGAGTCCTGGCCTGGACGTTGCTCATCTTAGGGTCCCACTTCCCAATAATAGATAAAGGGACCCAATCGCCTTCAGGAATGTAACAGCCCATGTAACGGACCTTCCCCGGGACTGACCTTTATCAGTGGATACGATACAGTCTTACAGGGGCTGGGAGTTACGTGTTAGCCAGTCACCCTATGCGACTCCTCTCCTCTGTCTGGCGCAGCAGTATCCGTCTGTCTTCAGGAAGGTAACTGATAATTGGTCACACACACTTATGGACCAAAGTTGATTGGGATGTTGGGATAAGCCCTCTCACCTCTTAGAGGAACCCAATCGAGTGTGGTTCGGGACCTCGGGAACGCCAATCCCGAACCTACCGGAGAAGGCCCTGGGAAGAGAGAAATCCCAGGACGGGGTCCTTAATGATTACAACATGGTACCAATTCTGACGTTGGCTAGCTCTTCCTAAGCCACTCACAACCAGAGGGGTCCTATGGCAATCGATACAGCTCTCCGGACGGTGTCCCTAATGATTCTAACGTGGTACCAATCCTAACGCCGACCTGCTCTTCATAAGCCACTCGCAACCAGGGGGCCTGTCCAGCAGTCCCACCGAACCCCAGGGAGAAATCTCAGACCTCATAAGGCAAATTCCACTGTCCTTCCGCAACGAAACCTGAAACACATGAAAGGAAATGATGGGGACAGAGAATGATGGACAGAAAGGAAACCACCCCAGAATTCGCCTACCGACCCAAGGAAACAAAAGAACGCGTGGTCAGTGTGGCCGACCCGGCGGGAATCGAACCCTGGACCTCCCGAATGCAAGCCCCACTAGTTACCTAGAGCCATCTTGCCCGGTGAATATCCTCTAGCTCATAATTCTAAGAAATAACTGTTTCTTTCAGAACGTAATGCGTTATAAAAGACTAAAATCTTAACTTTGTTCAGTGAACATTTCACGTAATTTCACACATAATTTCGTCAATGAAGTGTAATTACACAAATAACAACTCAGTTTCACTTGCAATGATCAGCATAAAATCAACAATGTTACTGTCAACATTTTTTCGTTTATCAAATTGTGTCCAATTTCCATTTGCTTTACAAATTATTATATGCGTCCTAATTAACATTTTCTCATGGAATAGGCACATAAAAATATGACAAATTTATTTGTTTACGATTTCCTTTAAAAACTATGCACCTTGCACAAAACATTTCATTGACGAATTTGAACTGCAAAGGTGAATATAAAAACTCAATTGGAAGCGTAGGATCGCAAGGGACGAAACGGTCGGGATCTCTAGAGGACCAATGAACGACGTTCTTCATATCCCTCCACATGATACTAAACTGGATTTAATCAAACAAAGGTAAGCTGTAAGCATCAGGATGAGAATGTAGTATAAGGGATAAGGGAGTAAACGGCAGAAAATGTGGATGAGGTGCAAGGAGAAAGTGGATTCATATAATACGTTCAACTTTTTCTCCGAAACTTAGCTTCTGCCCCAAAAATAGCACGTCAAAACATCATTAAGGCATTATTAAATACATATTAAGTATAGTTTAAACAAATCGGTCATTGGATTCTAAAGTTAATAATTACCATCTATCTTTCCTAAGACAACATTTCTACACAAGTCTTCTGTGTTAAGAAGTCAGCAGAGACAGTCTATTTACTAGTTTTACGTGTTATGTACATGGATCTCCAATAGTTCGTAACAGTGCAAAAAAATTGTATGTTATTGATGTATCTGCACGTCTTAATAAAATTGTGAAAATTCAAGTGAATGTGTTGTAAAGCATGAGGCTAGCGAGCACGAAGTGACGCGTTTCCTTTGGGAATTTTTGTAAAAGAGAAACAAACGGTGAGCAAGTCAGGATTGAGATATTCGTTAGAGAATGTGGAGAAAAAGATGTTGTAAATTCCTTATGCTCAAGTTGTCAAATGCTATAAACTGCAGCATGAGCGGCGCGTTCGGGATAGAAACCAGTGTAACAGAATTTCATTATTAGTTATTTGCGAGTCAGCTATTGGTCACGTACGAATTTTCTGTTTCTTAGAGCATCACTTTGACTAGATAGCTGTAGAAATGTGAGGTGCTAATTGACTTAATGCATTATATCTCTCTAAAGTAATGCTTCCTGTACAGCCACATCAAATTAATTTGATATAATATAAATAGCAACTATGGCAGGCAGCGAATTTAATGGCGGTTGAGCTACTGGAGCCGTGTGACGTTGCCACTTGTTAAAGGTTAAAAGCGGGAATGAGGAAGAAGACTGTACCGCTCAAGTAAATACAACTTGGTATACTTTCTAAATCAACAAGGAAAGTCTCACATTGATGTCAAGCAGAAGACTCCATATTATGACAAGCGGTTGCATGTATCGGAAGGTGTTTAAAAAATAATACACATTGTGAATAATATTCCTGCTCTGTTGACGCTGTTATTGGTTGACTCTCACTTGCTCATTAAGTGACATTTTGACTAAAAACCAATAAAACAGAACAAACACAATCGCTGTAACAGTTCTACGAGTGCTAACGTAAAAGCTACAATCTCTACTGAAGAAAAACCTTATCAACTAAAGGTTTGTTCCTTATTACCTAGTGTCTGTCTTGTATCACATGGTGACATGATAAACAACAGACAGTTGGACAGGCGATTTGAAAGCTTTGACTCAGAGTAGAACCCCTTGTTCAAATGCACAATATTATCTTCACAAGCAGCATACAAGATGACCTTTGGACTGCAAACTTCAAAATATAAGCTCTTCGTGAATACTATTTTTTTTCTGGGGACAGCAGCAAATATCATGAGCAAATTATATTTGTATCAGCGGTTTTACAGCGTAAATTCACAGTGACTTAACTGTACAACGCCGCTAGGAGGAGCATGCTTCTTATTGAGGTTTGCGCTAGCATTTCCGTTCGCCATTAAGTTCTGTTTCTTTGGTGTCGTTTTATTAATGTGTATATATTTCCATGAACGTAGTGTAAACCTGATTGAGTACAGCTGGACACGGAGGACATATGTACTACGACACGCAATGTACACACGAAAAACGAGGATATTGAATGTCGTCTAACGCATATGTTACGGCAACATATACGCTCTGAGTAAAATATCGTATCTGGTACAAATTCAGCCTCCAGTGAAATACGATATCCAGCGGATTGAACAAATTTTAGGGCACTTCTTGTGGACTGCGAACGTTACGGAGTATCTCGCGACCGTTACACTATCCTATAGAGAAATACGGATTGGGATTGACAAACGTAGTGGTGAAATGTACCGCTATAATCCTTAACCTGGCTACACAGGCTTAGGGATTGGGCAGAAAATAACTTAACGGTTACTGAAGTAATGGAGATAGTAACTAGTTGCCCATTAAGGGTTACAAAAGTAACGAGTACAAAGTAACTAATTATCAATAACAGTTACCAAAGTAATGAAGCAGTAATTAGTTATCCGTTAGCGATTATCAAAGTAACGGAGACGGTTACTTAGTGTGGGTGACATCAATCACTGCATATGCATTGGTATCGCGTATCGGGAATTAGTAACCTCAAGTCTTTATGCAAGAGATCATGAATGGCATTATCGATGTAATATACCATCTGGTATAAAAATGCCTACCAGTTATCCGCTTTGCTACATATAAGTAGCCAAATTAGATTATTTATATCTTCTGTGACGTTACATAATAAAAGATGTTTAGGTGTTAACGTTTCTCTTTCCTAGCAACATCGTCATGTTTTATCTAACGTCCATGAGAATATTTAAGTTATTATATGCTTAGCTTCAGTCATGTTCATGTTGACAATAGTGATGCATTTTTCTTTGTTATGTCTGCATCACGTGATGTCTATATTTAGGATCCCATATACTCGGTTCACCTGTAAAAATTGTGTATATGTGCAGGAATGTAGAGGCAAGCCCGAATGCATTTTGAGATTATAAACCAGCGTAGTAATCAAAGTTTTAACACAGTAGAGAAACTTTTTTTAGATTGCATCAAATAACAAAATAAGTCTGTATCGACACTGTTACAGCTAATCGTTACTGGTAACCGTTACACCTAACCGTCAATGTATTGTAAGCGCGAAAATAACCACAATTGTCACATCCCTATACAGCCTCTCCGTAGCAAGTAAACCTCATACTTAACCAGACCGAGCAGTTATATATTTCACGTTGGCAACAAAATGCTGCATGCCACTTATAGAGAACTAGCAAAACTACCACAAGTCACTGTGGCACGATAAAGGAAATATACCGATATTTCTGCAACATGATGAGGGTGGTCACAGGTCTATACAATGGTAAAATCTACATGTTCTGCACAATGGACAATACCAGCATATGAAATAGTCAACGAAATTGTTCCTACAACAAACAGATTGTACCAATATAATAGGGTTCTATGCCCACTCTGTCCAACTAGTAAGCAACAGAGTCCATCGAACACCGCCCAATGGAAGGCGCTTTAGAAAATCTGCACTATGCACGTGGTTTTTAACAAGTTGGATCGCTTGACTGGTGGTGCTTGAAAGTCAACACCCGTAGACTTGTTGCACCTAAATATTGTACCGAGGAACAAAAACACTTCGGTATGCGATTTTAAGGTTACTTCTCTGCAGCTTCACCTTGGTGGAATCCTTCGTCAGATATCTTCATGGTGCACGATAGTCTCTGATACAGAAGAAATATGTGAATCCATATACACCGGGATTTTACGTCGCTTTAACTATACGGTCATATTGCGAGGAGCTTCAAGAGATACCACGTGGATCGGTGTGTGGCGGACCTTAGTGCTAGACCTCTTCTTCTATACGTGCCAGCTTCGTCGCAAGTCCACACAGACCTTAGTGCTAGACAAATGTACCTCTTCTTCTATACGTGACGGGTAGGTACCAGCTTCGACACGTGTCCACGGAGGTTTTCGTGCTAGGCACCCGTACCCCTGCTTCTATACGTGACGGGCAGGTGGCAACCTCGTCGCGTGTCCACAGAGACCTTAGTGCTAGACAAATGTACCTCTTCTTCTATACGTGCCAGCTTCGACACGTGTCCACGGAGGTTTTCGTGCTAGGCACGTGTACCCCTGCTTCTATACGTAACGGGCAGGTGGCAACCTCGTCGCGTGTCCACAGAGACCTTAGTGCTAGACAAATGTACCTCTTCTTTTATACGTGACGGGTAGGTACCAGCTTCGACACGTGTCCACGGAGGCTTTCGTGCTAGGCACCTGTACCCCTGCTTCTATACGTAACGGGCAGGTGGCAACCTCGTCGCGTGTCCACAGAGACCTTAGTGCTAGACAAATGTACCTCTTCTTCTATACGTGCCAGCTTCGACACGTGTCCACGGAGGTTTTCGTGCTAGGCACCTCTACCCCTGCTTGTATACGTGACGGGCAGGTGGCAACCACGTCGCAAGTCCACACAGACCTTAGTGCTGGACAACTGTACCTCTGATTCTATACGTGACGGGCAGGTGGCAGATTCGTCGCATGTGCACACACACATTAGTGCTAGGCAACTGTACCTCTACTTCTATACGTGACGAGCAGGTGGAGCTTCGACACGTTCCACGGAGGCCTTAGTGCTACACCACTGTATCTCTGCTTCTTTACGTGCCGGGCAGACCGTATTAGGGTGCTGTCCGGTCTACCTGCTTTCATTATGTGTGGTTAGGTGGTAGATCATTCCCTATTATCATCTACTTCCATTGGTATTATTGTATTTGGACTAAATGTGGAACTTTGAAGCGTGGTGTTGAATACTCGTATGGAATCCGGTATTTACCTTGGTGACTGAGAGAAACCACGTAAAAACTCTAGTCAGATTGGTTGGCCCATGGGATTTGAACCCTGGATCTCCCGAATGCGGGCCATAGGCTCTACCGCCTGAGCCATCCCGCACGGCAATCGTGGAATTTTAAAACTATTTCCATTCATATAATCGTGAACAAAATGCGTGCATATCTCACTTGTGTCTTTCTTAATAACTGCTCATGAGTAGTTATTGACAGGACTGTAGCAGTCCCGAATAAAAGAAAAGAAAAATGTCCACACCTGTCCATTGAGTGCAACGGCATATACTGTAACTCGCTAGCTAGAAAACCTTTCATTGCCAAAGGCGGCGTTTTTTGCACCACATCGCGCGTAAAAAGGATAACATTAACACGAGCTTAAAGTCGTGCCTGAAAGGCAATAACATAAAACAAAAGCTTGAAAATGGGAACAGCTTAGGTTCCAAGTCACAAATACCTCGGTAGCATTGCTACGAGGTGTGTTTTCTTAAAGTAAGTGCCGTTTTAATATTTTGCTGCTGCAGTCGCAATTTTGAACATCGCGATCACTTCCTCCATTCATTAGGAAGCCAAACGCAGCTGCGAACGATCGCGACTTTGCGTTTCGAAATATTCAAAACGATCGAACGACCCGCCGACCGTAAAGTCGGCTTAGTGATTCGTTTTTTGAATGCGAGAAATGTTACGCCAGTAAACATTCATCGTCAAATACACAGCCAAACAATCTCAAGATCTGGTCGCATCTTTGGTTGGGAACAATTCGACCACCCTCCGTACAGTCCGGAATTTGTACCAAGCGATTTCCATCTCTTTCTTCATCTGAAGAAATTCCTTAATGAAAAACATTTTAACGACGATGATGCTGTGAAACAAGAAGTGCAGACTTCAGGCGGCATCATTCTTTGACGAAGGCATGCAAATACTGGTTTCCCGTTACGACAAGTGCCGGAATAACGCAGGTGACTATGTGGAGAAGTAGTGAAAGTTGTAAAGTAATGAATGATGATAAAGTTTGTTTTTTAAAAACTTATCGGTACTTTAAAAACGCGACTCATACAATTCCTTCGCCTCCATAACAGCAGCGATGTTCTTCTTGGGATTGGAAATTTGGACGTAAACTAGAAATAAGTTATACTGGCTTATATGTGAGAAAACGTAAACATTAAATAAACAAAAGTTATTCTACAGCAACAAACAACACTACGTGTGAGTCAAAGTCTTCGGTTCAGATGATGAAGCATAAAATCAAATATGCTATAAAAATTTCAGGTGTTACATTCATATAGCTTTCTCTACCCATTATCGTTTAGTTTTATATAGTTCTGCAAACTTTTCTTGGAAAAACTTATTATTCTATCCGCTTAAGCTGAGATAGGCCTTCGCATAGCTTCAATACACATTTCTTACAGGTACAAAAGAAGCAGCGTTAGTTAAATGTTTAAAAACGGATCGCTATATACTGGCCTTGAAATTCCGTGCTCTTTCCACGAAATCGCGAGAAACGGCTGATAGTTGGCAGCATTAAATGAAAAGACAAAGTCTTGAAATATTAAAACCAATGACTGCGGATATTTCAGAAATAGCCGATGCCACAAAAAAGTTGTCACAAATAAATTCTGTGTTTTAAAGAGGGATGCATTTTTTATGCAATAAGTTTTTGTCTATTTCTTATCGGCAGTTTACCCGTTATACAAAATTTCTTCCGAATGAAGAGGACTTCACAGGTTGTTCCCAGAAAATTCGAAACAATGATTTTATTTGCCATGTAAATAAGTATATTAAATATATGTATTTTAATAAAAATCCTTGGAGACAGTTTTGAGAAAATCAAAAGTAGCGGAAAGTGTTGCATCTAAAGGGTAGTTTAGGGTGGGAGATTTTCTTGAGAAGCGTTGTGTGCCATCTTTGGAAAATACTGAACTTATAAACAAACTTTGGTATCTATCCCGACTTATACTGTTCACAGATGCTAACAGAATCCAACGAGTGGAACAAAACTACCAAAAAACCTTCCATGTATTCCCAGTTATTTATCAAAAAATAAGTTATTAGCGTTTCCGTGTTTGATAACGCTGCACCATTGAGCCACGTGCTGACCACCCGACACAGTCCTTGCGTAGGTCGGGTAATACGCAGCCAGTAATTCAGGAAGTTTGGAAAAGACGGAGTGTTTCCTTTATATCTGCATTGGTAAAAAGACAACGAGAAACTGCACGCCAAATATTTGTGGTAATACAAAACTAATGTTCAAATGGCAATAACGTTAATTTCAATAAAGCTTAAACATGATGGTTCTGGTAAATTGTCCTTTAAAATACACTTGCGTGTTGACATTCGCATTCAAACATGGCTGTGAAAACGAAAAACAACACGTTTTGTAAACCATGCCTGAACCGTCATCAGCATCCATATACGAGATTGAATTACTGGTAAAGATCCATTCTCAACAAGTTACATGTTCCTAAACAGATCAATGAAACACTTTTATTATTCTACCTACTTTATTCTTTACGGCTCTCCAGATTATATTCAATCGTTCACAGACTCCATTTCCTGCGTCTAGAGTTTCGGTTTTGTGATCCTCTTTGTCCTGGCATAAATGCAGTGTGTCCCACATATAACCCGTACCCCCCGCTGCGTCCATAAATACATGGTCTCACTGCCATTCTAGCGCTAATATTTACGCCACACTTGGTTCATATTTAGAATTTGACTGCACTGCGCTTCGTTTATGCAATTGTTAGAGTTCTACAGCTGAGTTTAACTGTACTTACTGTCGTGAATATCGTGGAAGTGTTGTTTAGTTTTAGTTTAACACCGAATTGATATTGTGGGGTTTTACATAAAGAGAAGCTCCATTAAGCAGACTAAAGCAATGTTTGAGGTGAAGTATCCTGGTAACAAGACCCTCACAACAGGATCTCTTCCTGTATATGCGGAGAGGAATAACCGTGCGACAGAATTCCCAAAAAATCGATATGGGGATTATTAACAGCAAATTGGTGTATCCCGCCATCGTATGCTAAAAGAGCAATTCGTGAACGTAGTGTACGACAAAGATAAACGAGTTACTTATTGTAGTTGGCTCTTAAACTCGATCGTTGATGGTTCTTGAACTCCATGGCAGATGAAGCTGCAGATATTGGTTGCAGGATAACCCACACGTTGTGCATGAAGAACCTCTTTACGAATGCGCATCATCCATAGCACAGGATTTCTACAGTTATATGAGTATTTTGTTACACTAACAGAAAGTAAAAAGGAGTATGGCCACCTCCCACACATCCAAGCACAGTATGACCGTATCAGCGAAGTGTTTCCTGAAAATAGGCTTGTCAGCAAAAACCTGTGACCTCCGCGATCGCCGGACTTACTGTCCTGTGATTTTTGTTTTACATTCGGGGAGAACAAGGATTGTGCAATAAAGTCGGGTTTTCATAAAATAGTGCAATTACTAGAGTAAAACGTATTTAATCATAATCTAGTTGGAAATTACATTATTACTCATTAATTTAAAATTTGAAGAAAAATAATGCTAGGTTTGTTGACTCTTACCTTACTGTTTTCCAGCGATTGCGTCTCAGTTCATTCCTATCGACACGGGTGGCCGAGGTCTTTAAGACAAGGACTCGTGAACAGGAAATCTACGTTTCAAATACCGCCAGGACCGTTCTCCCTGAGATTTTTCCTGATTTCCCTCAGTCTCCATAATTGGCAAATGGCGGGGAAGTATCCTAAACGTTTACTTTCCCAATTATCGCTTCATGTGTCCACCGCCTTAGTTCCGAATGTAGTAAGAGCGAGCGTTAAACATCACTAAAAAGCTTCATTCCTGCTCAGGAACTTGTCTGCAACTGAAGTTAATGGCTTCTTTACGATGAGAGCAGCAGCGCCTTGTTACCACTTGGTTGTGAGGATAGTCACGAACTCAGAAAATGAATGCAACGCGTTTCCTATAAGTGGATTTCTCACCACATACAAAATTAATTGCTGTCACACATTACTTCGAAAACTGATCGCAAATATTAAACCTGCAAAGTATTTTTCTGTAATAGGGGATCAAGCTACAGATGTGTCAACACAAGAATAATTCAGGATTTTGTGATCCGATTCTGATCCGACGTTAACTGAAACCCAGGTTGCGTCATCATTGCTTTCGTTTAACAGTTGAACTCTACATTTTAAATAAAAGTAATCATTTTCAACTCCTTTCCATCTATTTAAACGCCTTTTTCTTTGGTTAATGGGAGATCTACCTTAAATTTCGGGGGGCAGGTCCTTTCAGTAAAGTTGCTGGGGATGCTCCTGGACCGCACCTACGTTGGCGCCTATGCTGACAACCCTCTGACGATAGACCAACTAAAAATGAAATATATGTAAAGAATTGCGCGTTAATCACAAAGATCAGTGATGCCTGGATGTCACTTCCAACACTTGTTATACACCGCTATCTCAGGTAACTATGCAATACTTATATAATATGGTGACTCATACCTTTTGCGCGATAACGTGAGGCGTGTCGGTTTAATGTGGGACACCCTGTGCACACAGTCTTTTATAAGTAAGTAATAATGCAAATAAAACTAAAATTAACTCATTTTAAAAAAAATGTTCGGACATGCAAAATTTAATATTTTGAAAGACAAATTTCATATAAAAAGGAATAAACATTTCAGCCATTACTGTACAGAATTTGACGTGATAAAAAAAACCTAAATTGACAGTATATATTTTTTTCTGAAAGGTCTTATTTACTCATAGTTGTATGAACAATGTCATTTGTTTCATACAAAACGTCTGGTTGCTATGATAACATAACTGTTGGCTTATTTAACAATTTTCTGCACAATTCACACAACTACTGTAACAAATGAAATTCAAATGATTTAATAAGGTGTTCAAAAGGCTCCCTAATTACAATCTGGCAGTGGCTAAGTCGCGAAGCGTGTTCAACAGTTTTAATCACTGGCGGTACATCTCTGATCCTCATTGTTTACTCTTCCATATTAGCAGGCCTAGTAAAAAAGAATCTATGTCCCACAAAAAGTTACCCCGTGGGGAGAGGTCTTTTTCCATAGCAACCAAACCTTTTGTACGACACAAATGAAATTGTTCATGCAACTAACGAAAATACCTTTCAGAAAAAAATATGCTGCCATTTAAAATGTTTTTCGATGACGTCACACCGGTACCATAATGGCTAAAAATTTTATTCTTTTTTATAATATTCTCTTTCAAAACATTAAATTTGACCTGTCTAGGCATTTATAAAAAACATGATTTAATTTCAGTTTGATTTACATTATTTCTTACTTATGAAAGAGCCAGTGTATATCGCATCTCACATGAAGACAGCGATCTAGCGAACTGATGAGCAGTTACTAGCAAATTTGTCTTGATAAATTCCACCTGCATCCTAGTTTCCAGCACGTAAAACCACTTTAATTCGTCCCAAAACGTGGTGTACGACACCTCGTCATTTATACTCACCTCATTGTAAACAGATGCCACAGCTTGTATCAGCTCCTCTGGCTTACTTTCAGCCGTGCTACATGACAAACCTGAGGCTTGAGTTACATGAGACGAAAGGGCAGCCACTCTGTAGCGTTGCCAGATGTAGCACATCATATCACAGCTTGTATCAGCTTCTCCAATTTACTTTCAGCCGTGCTACATGACAAAACTGAGGCTTGAGTTACATGAGACGAAAGGGCAGCCAATCTGTAGTGTTGCCAGAAGTAACACATCATGTCATAGATTGTATCAGCTCCTCTGGCTTACTTTCAGCCGTGCTGCATGACAAAACTGAGGCTTGAGTTACATGAGACGAAAGGGCAGGCACTCTGTATCGTTGCCAGATGTAGTACCTTATGTCACAGCTTGTATCAGCTTCTCCAACCTACTTTCAGCCATACTACATGACAAAAAACTGAGGGTTGAATTACACGAGACGAAAGGGCAGGCACTCTGTAGCGTTGCCAGATGTAGCATATCATGTCACAGCTTGTATCAGCTTCTCCATCCGACTTCAAGTAGTGCTACATGACAAAACTGAGGGTTGAATTACACGAAACGAAAGAGCAGGCACTCTGTAGCGTTGCCAGATGTAGCACATCATCCACCACTGTAGAAGTACGATGTCACAACTTCTCTGACTTACTTTCAGCCGTGTTGCATGACAAAACTACAGGTTGAGTTGCACAAGACCAAAGGGCAATACACTTTGTAGCGTTGCCAGATGTTGCACATCATGCACCACTGTAGAAGTACGATGTATCAGCTTGTAACAACTTCTCTGACCTACTTTCAGCCGTGCTGCATGACAAAACTGAGGTCGAGTTACCAGACGAAAGGGAAGGCAATTTTGTAGAGCTGCCACGTGTGGCATATATCACAGCTTATTAGCTTCTCTGGCTTACTTTTAGCCGTGCTGAGTGACAAAACTGAGGCTTAAGTTAAACTAGACAAAAGGGCAGGCACTTTATAGCGTTGCCTGATGTAGCACAACATATCACAGCTTGTATCAGCTTCTCTGGCTTACTTTCAGCTATTCTGCATAAAGCTTGAGTTACACGGGACGAAAGGGTACTTTCTTTGTAGCGTTGTCAGAAGAAGCACATCACGCACCACTGTAGAACTGTAAAAGTATGATGTCATCACGTCACGCCTGCACCGCCAAACATAGATTGGTTCAAAGTACAAACTCAGCTTAGTGCTCGACTGTAATAGATGGACACAGTAATGAAATTTGTTTCTTTTTCATATTTTATATTAAAACGTTTAAGAACCGTTTTATGTAACTACCAAATGGCATAAAACTGAACTCGTGAACAGTTTAGGGTGTGAAATTTATTATTATTATTATTATTATTATTATTATTATTATTATTATTATTATTATTATTATTATTTAATATTGTGAAGAAGTTGTGCCTAGGCTTCGTGCATAGTGATCGTGGCCTTCAGATCCAGCCAGTGCATGATTATTTGCAGATACAAAGGGAGGGGAGATGCTCCCAGCTCAGGAGGAGGGCAAATCGAGAAGGATGCCGAAGCCTCTCGAAATCTCTTCTGGGTACAAAGAGAAGCGTATTCGCAGCGGTAGCAGTTATTGACGTGAAGTACGCTGCTGTGCGCTGTACTCGAAGTGTTCTGCGTAACGAGCTTCACTGAGCGATAGAGAGAGGAGTCCTGTGTTCCACAACTAAGTGAACGACAGGAAGAGACAGGAGTAGTCCTGTGTTACGCACTTAATTGAGCGAGCGACCAGAAGAGACAGAAGGAGTTCTGTGTTCGACACTCCAGTGAGCGACCGGAAGAGAGAAAAATCGTATATTTGACACTCCATTGAGCGACCGGCAGAAAGAAGGAAGGTCGGTGTTCTATAATGAAATCGCCCTCCGTGGTGTAGTGGTTACCACGCTACCCTCTAGTTCCCGCGGTCGCGGTTCAAACCCGGCGGAGGGCGATGGTTAGTTTTCGGGTGTAAAACTCCTTAGTATGACTTCTTTGGAAGGGAAGTAAAGCAGGGGGTTCCGTGTCGTAGGTTTACGACACGTTAAAGAACCTCAAGCCTGAAAAAGAGGCCTCTGAGCAAAATTATCGGTCTTTCATGCCCAATATAGAATGGGCCGCTAAGGTCCACAGCAGTTAAAGAGCGTCCATAAATAAAACGTTTTAATTTTTATAATGAAGTAAGCGACGGGAAGAAGGAAATGGAGTCCAGAGTTCGACAATGAAGTGAGCGACCAGAAGAGAGAAGAGGAGCCCTGCATTTGACACTGAAGTAAGCGACTGTAAGAGAGGAGTCCTGCATTCGATACTAAAGTGAACGACTGGAAGAGAGGAGTCCTGCATTCGATACTAAAGTGAACGACTGGAAGAGAGGAGTCCTGCATTCGATACTAAAGTGAACGACTGGAAGAGAGGAGTCCTGCATTCGATACTAAAGTGAACGACTGGAAGAGAGGAGTCCTGCATTCGATACTAAAGTGAACGACTGGAAGAAAGGAGTCCTGCATTCGATACTAAAGTGAACGACTGGAAGAGAGGAGTCCTGCATTCGATACTAAAGTGAACGACTGGAAGAGAGGAGTCCTGCATTCGATACTAAAGTGAACGACTGGAAGAAAGGAGTCCTGCGTTCGATACTGAAGTGAGCAGCCGGAAGAGAGGAGTTCTGCATTCGATACTAAAGTGAACGACTGGAAGATAGGACTCCTGCGTTCCACACTGAAGTTAGCGACCGGAAGAGAGAAGAGGATTCCTGCGCTCGATGCTGAAGTGGGCAACTGGAAGAGAGGAGTCCTGTGTTCGACAGTGAAGTGAGCGACCGAAAGAGAGACGCAGAGTCCTGCGTTCGACAGTGCAGTGAGCGACCGAAAGAGAGACGCGGAGTCCTGCGTTCGACAGTGAAGTAGGCGACCGAAAGTGAGACGCGGAGTCGTGCGTTCGACAGTGAAGTGAGCGACCGAAAGAGAGACGCGGAGTCGTGCGTTCGACAGTGAAGTGAGCGACCGAAAGAGAGACGCGGAGTCCTGCGTTCGACAGTGAAGTAGGCGACCGAAAGAGAGACGCGGAGTCGTGCGTTCGACAGTGAAGTGAGCGACCGAAAGTGAGACGCGGAGTCGTGCGTTCGACAGTGAAGTAGGCGACCAGAAGAGAGAAATTGAATCCTGCGTTCGACATTGAAGTGGGCAACCGGAAGAAAGAAGTGGAATCCTGCATTCGACACTGAAGTGAGCGACTGGAAAAAGAGAGAAGTGTAATTCTGCTTTCCACACTGAAGTGAGCGACCGGAAGAGGGGAAGATGAGTACTGCGTTTCACAATGAAGAGAGTAACCGGAAGAGAGAAGAGAAGTCCTGTCTTCCACAGTGAAGTTAGCTAATGGAAAAGAGAAGAGGAATCCTGTATTCGACACTGAAGTTAGCTACCGGTACAGACATGAGTCCTGTTTTCGACAATGAAACGAGCGACTGAAACAGAGAAGAGTAGACCTGTGTTCTACACGGAAGTTAGCAACCAGAAGAGAGAAGATGAGTCCTGTGTGCGACACTGAAGTTAGTGACTGGAAGAGAGAATATGATTCCTGTGTTCGACACTGACGTTAGTGATCGTAAGAGAGAAGATGAGTCTTGTGTTCGACAATGAAGTTTGCGACCGGAAGATAGAAAATGAGTCCTATGTTCGACATTGAAATTAGCAACCAGAAGCGAGAAGATGAGTCCTGTGTTCGACACTGAGGTTAGTGACCGGAAGAGAGAAGTTGAGTCCTGTGTTCCAGAATGAAGTTAGCGACTGGAAGAGACAAGATGAGCCCTGTGCTTGACAATGAAGTTAGTGACCGGAAGAAAGGCTACAAGTCCTGTATTCGACACTGAAGTTAGCGATCGGAAGAGAGAAGATGAGTCCTGCGTTCGACCTTGGAGCGAACGACTGGAAGAGAGAATATGAGTCCTGTGTTCGACACTGAAGTTAGTGGCTGGAAAGTAGAAGATGAGTTAAGTGTTCCACAATGAAGTGAGCGACTGGAAGAGGGAAGAGCAATCCTGTGTTCGACACTGAAATGAGCGACTGGAAGAGAGAAGAGGAGTCCTGCGTTCAAGACTTTAATATGCGACCATAAGAGTGTAAAGGAATCCTGTGTTACACACTTAATGAGAGAGATTGAAGACAGAAGAGCCTGCTTCGCGCATGGTCGTTTCAACGCTACCAGTAGGGGAAAAACTGGAGTGTCACTGGAGAAAAATTGTGCATGGTCACAATATTAAAATATTGATTTTCCAAATTTATACAATACAACTTTGTTCCATTTCATAAGAATCATATTATTTATGAGTTTTATAAGGTTATGAAGGACTGTTTTACACAAAAGCAGGAATTTATTTGATTCACTAAATACAGATTAATGGTGAAAGAAAATTACATACACGTGGACAACTCCTACATTGATGTAGAAGTACAAATGACGTGGTCAGTATTTTTCTCTAAACTAAGCAATAAAATAAACGGCGACAAACACACGTATCCATTTAATACACTTGAATACATTCACTCATTCTTTCGAGTACATAGATCGAACGACGTATTCTATATAACCAGTGATAAAATCTTCTTCTCTAAGAGATCCTCAATAAGAAACTGAAGCTGTCATGTGAGTTACTTCACCTCGTTTCTGTACATTGTGACTGTGGTAAAATTCAATTATAAATTGTATGAAACCCATTTGAATTTAAAAATTGCACACCTCCTCGGACCGCATCTTCGGAGCGGAGTAATGGTCCCTACGTGTGGGAAGGGGCCCCCTGCTTGCCTGTCCGACTATCGGGGCCCCTGTCTTTAATCTGTAGGGACCCTGTCATTGCCGTGCCTTTAAGTTTATTTATGGACGCTCTTTAACTACTACGGTTCTTAGCGTCCCATTCTATGTTGGGCGTGAAAGAGCGCTAATTTTGTTCAGAGACCCCTTTATCAGGCTTGAGGTTCTTTTACGTGACATAAATCTACAACACGGGACCACCGGCTTCATTTTCCTTCCGAAGGAAGCCATTCGAACCCGGCGGAGTGTCTCACACTCGCAAGACTCACTCCAGTTCCTGCCGCCCAGTGTCTCCTTTCGCCTCCTCTTCCTCCCTTCCAGGGGCGCCCGCTTGTGGGGTATAGATGCAACATCTTCACTGGAGCAGTGCCGAATCCTCCCGTAAAATGTTTACAGATTTAAATAAAAATCTCTCATCCTATGTAGTTCTCTCCTCTCTCTCTTTCTCGAAACTTATTTTGTGTTACTCGTGGAGATTTACAAATAACTGATTCAGGCCTGCTGAAGATTCAGATCCCAAACTTTGCCTTAGCGCAAGGCAGTAGCATTTCACCTTCTCGTGGTTCCATTTCTTGTCTTAAATCTGCCACAGTTCGGTACTGTGTTCTAAAGTTAATAAGCATGGATATGTAGTTCTACCTGTTCTCCCTCAACACCCTGGAAATATGCTTAAGGGCTTCGGGTGCCTTATAGCCCATATTTCGGTGTTGGAGAGACCCTTATTTCCATGTCGACTTTTAGAAACACTAATAGTCGGACAAAAAGCAGCCAACTTAAAAAATAATGTTTAGAGAGAGAATTACCAAAAGCGAAAGTCGTGTGAAATATAGCTGCTGTATTGAATGTGTAGGCGCTTTGTGCTTCTCTCTAAGAGCTTGTAATTTTCGTTCCGTTGGCCGGCAGATATTCAATTATTTTGCAAGATAAAAAAAGATATTAAAATTCGTGGAAGGAGAAAGCAACTAAGTGAAAGTACTTTCACCTCTCCCACTACATGCCACCCGTTGCCCAAAGTAGCTTTGGAAACCGAATGCGTGTAAGTGAAGGTACTGCGACGCCCAAGGTTATCGGGAGGTCGGCGCCAGGCAGTCGGAAATTAACAACGATAAGTAGCGCTGACCAGCGCAACTACCGGAAACACTATCGCTGATAACCCGAATCTTCTGGAGGTTTCTCCTCGAACGTTCGAGAACTCTGTAACAATTTACATTAGCTATATAAGCGAGCGTTCTCGCAAGGAGTTGGTGAGTCAGTCACAGTGAACCAGCGAGTTGGTAGGCGAGTTTCGGGTGCGACGAGTTCACCTTAGCGAACTGACAGTGTGAACTAAGTGAAGTCTCAGTGAAAGTTGAACTAGATAAAAACAGTGAAATTGCATTGAGAACTTAGGGGAGTGTCGGTTGAAAAACCGGTTTTTTTCATTTATTTATGGACGCTCTTTAACTACTATGGTCCTTAGCGTCCCATTCCATGTTGAGCGTGAAAGACCGCTAATTTTGCTCAGAGGCCTCTTTATCAGGCTTGAGGTTCTTTTACGTGACGCGAAGCTGCGACATGTGCGACGGTATTACTTATAATGTTTGTGTATTTGTGTTTACTCCACGTGGTGAAGCCATTTTGTGACGTGATTCTTTGTTAGGTTTGTAGCTCCATCTGGTGTTAGCAATTTGCGGCAGTATTAGTTTTTGTTTTAAAGAATGCTACTGTTATTTTATTTAATTTTGGTTCACTATCCTCCGGCTAGCTATGATCTTTTTGGTCGAGGACTTCTCTTTATACAGGTTGTGTAAACGGAAAGGAGTCTTTTATCAATAGATAACACTGATGAAAGAATTTGTTTTACACTTTTTATTGTCGAACACATTCACTATAACATTTACACTTTGATCTTGACACTCGCCAAACTGAAACTGTTATAATAACTTCATTACTGATCATTCTTAATTCGCGTACTTCAACTTTTTGTATAATTAACTTTACAACACTTTAGATTTTTCATAACTCTGCTACGCGTAACTTGCGAATCGATAGCCGACGTGTACTGTACAAATATTTCTGCTGGACTGAAGACGACGTTTAACGTACAAATGTTTTCGACGAACTGACGGACTGAAGGCGACGTGTAACGTACAAATGTTTTCGACGAACTGACGGGGTCTACCTCTAACTTAGCCCTTTTTATACTCCTACACCCCGATATGCCTAAAGATTATAACTGAGCTGCAATTGGCTAATAAAACGCGCCAACATTAGCGTCTATTTTTATATCCAATGAAAATTATGAATACATATGCTCTAGGGAAAATGTTCCAGCGAATTCTAAAGAAAAACGCGCCAACATTACGTAACTTCCTCGTCTCTAATAATGATAAACAGCTCACCCCCTCGCTGCATTATTGCACGCTATTATTGTCAGTTTCAGTAAGGCAGTATAAACTTACTTCTCAACAATAATTACAATCAACAAACATCTCAAATCAATGTCACATAAAAATGCATATTCATACTATAATCATTCTTTACATTTAAATAATTTATGATACAAATTACTGCATCACATGGGCCCACCAGCTTTACTTCCCTTCCGAAGGAGGCTATGCTAAGGATTTTTACGCCCGGAAAACCCATCACCCTCCGCCGGGTTTGAACCGCGACCTCGGGAAGTAGAGGCTAGCGTGGTAACCACTACACCATGGAGGACGACTGGAAAACCGTACAAAGTCACACTGGCGTCAGAAGTGGGATTGGACCCCACGCCCACTTTCAATTCTGGTTATCTAGCGATGGCGCTTCCAGTGTTTACGCTGGCGAGTGCTACTTATGACTGCCCGGCTCCGACCTTGATAATCTTGGGCAATAACCGCTGTATCACAATACGTTTAACCAAAATACACCTAAAACATTAACTTCTTTTGTAATATACAATAAAATACACAAGTTACTTCTTTCATCGTTGTGTGTACTACATTTTCAGGAAAAATATTCGTTGCCCCTTCTTAATGAAATATGTAAACGAGATAATTGTGTATACATTTATTTTACACCTGCTGCATTTAGTTAGTTTTGTTATTCATATCTTAGATATTGTTAATTTACCCCGCTTTCCCTAAGCTCTTATTAGTGTTGGGAGCCTTACCAGACTACACCCCATCTGTTTTCATTGCACATGTTCCTTCGCCCATAACACAGCGCAGTAGCACTTCCGGTGTAACTAATTCAGTGCTTGGTATCTGTAACGTTGGGGGCCTTACCAGACTACACGCCAGTTTTCCTTCGCCCATAACACAGCGCAGTAGCACTTCCGGTGTAAGTAATTCAGTGCTTGGTATCTGTAACGTTGGGAGCCTTACCAGACTACACGCCAGTTTTCCTTCGCCCATAACACAGCGCAGTAGCACTTCCGGTGTAACTAATTCAGTGCTTGGTATCTGTAACGTTGGGAGCCTTACCAGACTACACGCCAGTTTTCCTTCGCCCATAACACAGCGCAGTAGCACTTCCGGTGTAAGTAATTCAGTGCTTGGTATCTGTAACGTTGGGAGCCTTACCAGACTACACGCCACCTGCTTTCATGATACATGTTCCTTCGCCAATAGCACAGTTCAGCAATACTTGCGGTGTAACTAAATCAGTGCTTGGTAATTGTAGTGTAATGTTGGGTGCCTGATCAGACTACGCACCACCCGTTTTCAAGGTAGCGTCACTTCGCGCATAACTCAACGCAGTAACACCTGCGGTGTAGCAAACTGAATGCTTCGTAACTGTAATATTGGGAGTCTGACCACAATACACGTCACCTGTTTTCATGATACGTGACCCTTCACCCATAACACAACGCAGCAACTCCTGCGGTGTAACTAATTGAGTGCTTGTTAGCTGTACTATTGTTTTCCATCTCCTCCTGCCTATGCCTGCTTGCTAGGCAACACACGAGAGGTCTTCTCCTGACGTGAGGGAAGGCAGTATATTTTATTATCTCCAACCCTACCCTCCACATTGCGCAGTGTGATCATCCTACCAGTTGCCTACAGGACCTGACATGAGGACAAGCAGTATTCTTCATATTCCCGAACCCTTCCATCCACACTGTGCAGTGCGGTCAGACCTACCAGTTGCCTACAAGGCCTGACGAGAAGGAGGCAGTGTATTTTATATTCTCCAACCCTCCCCTCCACACTGTGCAGTGCGATCAGACCTACCAGTTCCCTACAGAGCCCTACTGCGGGGAGGCAGTATATTTTATGTTCTCCAATCCCCCTCCCTCCACAATGCAGTGTGATCAGACCTACCAGTTGCCTACAGGGCCTGACGTGCGGGGAGGCAGTATATTTTATGTTCTCCAACCCTTCTACCTCTACACTGCAGTGTGATCAGACCTACCAGTTGCCTACAAGGCCTGACGAGAAGGAGGCAGTATATTTTATGTTCTCCAAACCTCCCGTCCACACTGCGCAGTGTGATCTGTCCTACCAGTTGCCTACAGGACCTGACGTGAGGGGAGACGTATATTTTATATTCTTCAATCCTCCATACTACGCAGTGTGATCAGTCCTACAAGTTGCCTACAGGACCTGACGTGAGGACAGGCAGTATACTTTACATTCTCCAACCCTCCCCTCCACACTGCGCAGTGTGATCAGTCCTACAAGTTGCCTACAGGACCTGACGTGAGGACAGGCAGTATACTTCGTATTCCCGAACCCTTCCATCCACACTGTGCAGTGCGTTCAAGCTTACCAGTTGCCTACAAGACCTGTCGTGAGGGGAGGCTGTATATTTTATATTCTCCAACCCTCCCATCCACACTGTGCAGTACGGCCAGATCTTAGTTGCCCACAGGATCTGGAACCTTTCCGTACGCATACTGGAATAAAACAATGCTTACTTTGGAGATACTTTTAAAAGTATTTAGAAATAAAGCTTTAAAATAGTTTTCCACGATTTTAGAACGCTTAACCTTTTACTCTTCACCAAATTTTGTTCCTGGTTCCTACATTATTGTGCATTTTCCGACATTTTTACACGTTTTCGACATCTTTAGATGTTTTAAGTTTACTTTAAGATAAATGTTTCAACGTTTTACAACTTTTTTGAATTCGTATACGTTTTTTACCCTATTATTAGATTTCATTCTGTTTAAAAGAATGCGTTTAGAGTGACGGAAATCAAACAATAGATCATGTTCTATGAGAGTGCGCATTATTAAACCTGCAGCGTATCTTCAAGGCGATTGCTAAAGCTGGAAAAAGCTGTCAAAGAAATAATTATGAAATAAAAACACACTTGAAGTTATTTGTGTGTTATATTAAAAGCAAATTTTTTGAACAGTTGTAAGCAAAGGATATAGCGCTGATAGTAAAATTAATAATAACGTCGATAAACGTTGTTCAACGTAATGTTTGAAATAATCCCAACGAGAACTTTCCGAACAGTTTCAAAGTGATGACTTTTATGATTTCATTAGCAGTTTAGAGCATATAATTTTGGAAAATAATCTAAATATAACAATAGTAGGCATTAGGATATTGTACTTTAAGATCATGCATAAATATGCCTAGTAGGAGTCAAGTGTATGAGAGAAGGAACCTTCACTCTAACGTCGGGTTGTATAACACAGGCTCTTCTTGACTACCTATCGGGGCAGTACTAATCACAGGAATGTACACCTCTAGCCGGGATTCGAACCGTGGACTGACGTAACCAACTCGGACACCGTGTAAACAAGGGAGGAATTAAAACTGTGTGGAATTACAGAGCAATTACTTCGGGATTGTGTGTTTTTCTTAGAAATATTCTTACTGCACCCTAAACCGCTGTGTCCAATCAAAGCTGTATTTCTAAGATAAAATTCATCCAATGAGCATGGTTATTGAACGGCTGTCAGGATTTTCAATCCAAATATGTAGTCATAGTATTTTGTCATCTGTTTGTTCTGCAGTTTTACATGGACCATTCGAAAATTAGTGGCAATAATGACTATACTTGGTACTAATATCGTAGCTAATGTAAGCCGATAAAATGTGAAAGTACAGAATCTGATGTGTTATCTGTGAATTGGAACGTAATACTCTCATGTATAAGTTATGTGGGCGAGCTTAGCTTTAGAAGCCACGAATGCTCAAGAACACGTTACAGGAAGCTTGTAGTAGAGAGAGAACTCTGCATGTGAACAGCATACAAGGTGTATCTGTCGCAAGCTCCAGTATCACATTCTTGCTTCTAACAACCTCAATTTTAATTAAGCGTGTTTGTCGATATTGGTAAACAAGTCTTTAAGGCATTATAAGCAACGGTCTACAACTAACGAGACTGTTCACTTCGTGCATAATTCGCGTGTTGGTGCTTCGGTTGCTATGGTTTATTTATCGATTGTCATTTTTGTTTTGAAGTTCAATTGTTGTGCTTGAGTTTACAAATTGAATTTTTCATTCTTGCAAATAGTGAGTGAAGCGGGATGCTAGGGAATAGAGTATCAAGTGAAAGAGTGGTAGATTTCCGACATATTCTTCTCTTCGAATTCAATAGAGGGACGGAAGCGACCAGGAACATAAGCGCCGTCGGAGAGAGCAGAGCAAGAACATGATTTTCTCGTTTTCAGAGAGTCGTTTTGATATTAGTGACACTCCACGTTCAGGAAGACCTTAGGAATTTGATGAAGACCTTTAAACACATTAATTCACAATGATCCACGTCAGTGCATCCAAGAACTGGCAAACGTGTCCAGTCCACCATCGTACGACATTTGCATTCAATGGGCAAGGTTCAAAAATCGGATACATGGATACCGTATGCTTTGAACCATAGTGCAGCTTTGTTTACTCGTCATCGATTAGCTCGTGAACAACATCGTTACTGATGACGAGAAATGGTGTCTTTATGCTAACATAAGGAAAACAAGGAAATGGTTGAAGCCGAAAAAAAAGTTAACTCCCCGTACAAAGGCAATCAAAACTGTTCCACTTTCTCCATATCTAGAGTTCACGGCTTGACGCAAAAACGAAAAATTCATTGTGTAAACTCTAGCAAACAACTGAACTTTAAAATAAAAATGACAATCAATAAATAAACCCGTTACAAACCAGCACCAAACCACTACGGAATTATGCACCAACGATGTTGTATCATTCTAACGTACAGATAACACGCTTCATTAATACTACTTTCATGTTTTATTAGCTTACACAAAGTGGAAATCAAATCACTGGGCATAAGGCTTTAACATGGGAAATCAGCTATTCTCTAATACTGTTGATTTTAGAGATACATTTTAAAGAAACATTTTCAACAACATAAAAAAGAGATAGAATCCAAAAACAGAAAGTTAATTTGTCGTTTATTTTTAGAGAAAATAATATGGTAACACTTATTAATTCTTTACATCATTAACTTTGTTTCATTATCGTGAGCCATGACCCTTTGCAAATTGTAACAAATGAGAATCATGGTATGGAAAACAAATTATGGGAGTTTTCTACTATTAATGTTGACTATTACAGCGCGGAACAGAAGGTAATGTTTGTTAAATGGTATTACAGTGAGAATCCCATGCAGTAAGTCGGAGATATGTTTACAATTGAGTTTCCTGAATGTCATGTGCCATCAAAACAAACTATCAGTAACATAATAAAAACCTTTTGAAGTAAGTGAAAGTATAAACAAACCATGCAGATGTTGTTTTGTGTTATCAATCAAAAACATTAATAACAGAAAATTCCCATGTGAGGCAAGGTACACTAATGATGTAAAGAATTTATAAAGCTGCCATATTATTATTTTCTCTAAAAATAAACAACAAACTTGCTGCTTTTGGACTCAATTCCTTTTTTATGTTCTTAAAACCATTCTTACAAATGTATCCCTAAAATTCACAGAGGAGGAAAATCGTAACATTTAAACACGAAGCGACTTGTGCAGTTCACTGAGGACAGCGTATTAGAAAGCTAGCGGCAGTAACACATCAGCTTGTTGGCGAAGAGTAATTATGACGGGGAGTGTCATGCTTGTTTAAAAGCGATTTGATTTCCACTCTGTATTATTAACCGATAGTGGTTCCAGATGGTCACTAAATAGTAAGAATAATATTAACTCATGTTAAGTATACTACTGCTGCTGGGGCCTACATTGTTAAAACTAGTGTTGTGGGCACGTGGCCCGCTGGTTTTGCAGGGATTCCCTTGGCTGTACACGGAGGACGGCCTTCGTCTAGGGCGTCCAGTCAGCGTAGCGTTGGGACGATAGCGTCGGGGTTCTCTCGACGGCCCAGCAGCGGGGGGAGCCGGGGGGTGCTGGTCCCGGCGTCGCGAGCAGGTGCGGCACGCGCCGCCGCCATCTTGCTAATCTCGTGCCACCTCACGACCGCCACGGCTGCCACGGGTGCTGACATCGCCGCTGCCACTGACCAAACTAGCACTGGCGACGAGGACACGGACCAAGAGGCCACTCCACAGCAACAAGTGTCTGCGCGTACGGGTAAACCTTCTATTGCGTCAGGTGACGTAATCAAAATGCGTCTCTTGTCTCTGCCATTGCGTGCGTAGTCGACCGTGGTGCCATTGCCATACAAGACTCGTGTTTCACCCTCATATTATGTTCTTTTTCCCCCATGGCAGCTTAGCTTCATTATGTAGTGATAAATGATTTTCATGGGTTCTCTTAGCAAAAGCATAGAGTTAGAAATACCATAGTCTAAACACAGACATTAAAATCTAGTAACTAAGCTATGCATTTTCAGACTTAGCAGACTCCTAGAGCTCTTCACTTGAATATGTGTATTAGATTCCTTAACAAACCACAGAAGCACGATAAGAACACATAATCACATTTTTTATTACACAGAAATACAAAATTGTCTTTCTGGACTGCAAAGCTCTAATTGTTTCTCAGAAAATGACTAGGTAAACTAAAATAAAAAAACATACAAATATTTTTCTTCTGCACATTAAGTTTTGTTTCACATTCCTGCTATCATTTTAAGAGTTTCGTAGGCATGACACTATAAAAATGAATACAGTCTACCGTTCAGCTTTCTAGGGCCACATCTAACCATTGTTCACAAAGTATTAATCCAAATCCAGCAACTAAATAGACAAGCAGTATTACTAAACTGTTTTGCAGTTTTATAAATACTATTTATCTTTTGTAACCTATTTTGCCTTAATAGATTAGTACAGAGAGACATTGAGCATTTGTCTCTGAACAATATTTTAAGTGTTTAATCCATGTCAGTGACTGTTTTGTCTTTGGCATTACTTAGGATTCTTAAAAACTTTAAATCATGCCAATTATATGTGATAGACAAAAGGTTAAGTTTTACAGAGGAATAAAATTGATAGGCCCTGGGCACTAAAACAAAATTCATAGAACCATAAGGAATGCAGTTTTCTCATTCTACATTTGCTTTTTCTATTACATATAGTAGTCATATAGCAACAATCTGTGGCTCTTCTGAAACCCAAAAATAAGGGAAATATAATTTTGTGTAACATCTCAAGTATTTGTCTGAACAATGACTATACAAAATATTTCATGTCACCAAAAGCCATAAAGATATGCAATAGAATTTACAACCCCAGTGCTCTTACATCCTAGCCAAACTTGGCTCCAAAGTATTCTGTAGTAGGTACTTTTCCCTCTAGTTGTTGTTTCCTAATATTTTATGTATGGGAAAAACCTGTTCAATTGCTTCATATCTAAATTTTTAAACAGAATATCTGGGAAATTTTTAGTTTATATATTTGAGCAGATCAGTTCTAAACCACATTAAGTCCACTGATATACTTTTTTCAGGAAAGAAGAAAAACTGAAACAAAGGGAGGTAAATTGAAATATTTAAATATTAAAATTAATTACTAGAGGACTTCAAAACAGAATCTATTCTATTTTAAATCACTTGTATATGAGACTGCCCTGAAATTTGGAAAACATCTTGGATAGGTATAACACAGCTTGATGTCTACAGTAGAAATAAAAATGAATTCTTACCTGTATAAATTTAACAAAAATAAATTGTGTAAGCAATAGATAATATTTGGTATACTCCAGCTATATAGACTCACAAAGGTAGTATTTTGTTCAATAAAGCTACATGTGTACATTGCTATTACCAATAATTTCTGAATACTCTATGGTCTTCACCTAAAACTTTCTGTTTATCTTCTGGGAGGTCCAAAACACACGTCATGTTTTTTAAATATCAGAAAAGAGAACAATTATGGACTAATAAAACAATTGTGTATCAATGTTCCTCCAATATCTTAATAATGTGGAACACTACACTTTTCAAAGCCTTGCCATTCCTCCAAGTCTCGCTGAATTGACATGTCAATACTGTAAATTGGCGCAGTTTTTCTCAGTGCAGGAAACTTATAATGAGCATTTAATATTAATTCATTTTGGATAGAATACTGTTTGTCACGGACAATGATTTAGATGTAATATGGTTTGCCATGTACACCCAGTTTCATGCATTCATTTGAAAGGAATTTAATATAGTTAGATTTCATGGCATTATATAGCATACTCAGAATTATACCAAATAGTATAAAACTAATGATATCCATGGATGGACTTAATACAGTTTGGAACTAACACCCCATTCTTTCTCTGGATAAAAATTGTTATATTTCTTAAAAACAATCGTTCATACAGAAACACTTATAAAAAAACACATTCTTCAGTTGCTCTGGAAAGCCCAGATTACAATAAAAGTGTGATAAAAATGTACATTATCGCAACTTTAAGGGGCATGGTTCCCATATGTTAAGGATAAAAATACATTATATAAACATGGCTAAGAAATGCTTGGCACAGCTTTTTTTTCTATAACTTTGCTTACGTTGTAACATGGAACATTATGAAATAAAAACAGCACACCACATAGAACTCTAACTTAAATGAAGCACTCAAAATGGCTCCTTATGGCATAGGTACTTGCATCAATCTATGGTTGCACTGATCAGTCTATCCCTAGAGAATGTGATATTTCAATGCTAATAAAGCAATTAAGTTAGTAATTGGATACATAATTCCACATCTTTGAGAGAAAAAAAAAGGTCTGATGTGTTGCATTCACTTGACTTTCTCTATTCATACTTCTACAAACTATTTTGCTATGTAAATACTCCTTGTTAATCAAGATGAACTTTCATTGCGGGAGATAATCAGATTTTTAAAAAGTATATCACCATGTGATGACTGAAATTCCAAGCTCCTTCAGTGACAATGAAAAATATAAACAGTAACTTTCAATTTATTTAAAGGTGAGTCGAAATTGTTACACTAACATCACTTAAGTTTACTCACTTAACATGTTTCGGGAAACAGTTGTTCCCATCCTCAGAAGGTTAATTCGACTGAACATGTTAAGTGAGTAAACTTAAGTGATGTTAGTGTAACAATTTCGACTCACCTTTAAATAAATTCAATACACATCACTGTTTCTAGCTTCTTTTCATTACAATACATAAGTAACTTTCAACTTGAAAAATGTATAAGTATTTCAAAATTCAAACCAATAACAAAGAATATCCTAGAAATGGTTAATGACAAAAAAAAAAACAACTTATATGACAAAAACTTTGTGTTTTAACGAAATTTGCATTTTTTGTAGAGTAAGATTTTGTCTTTCTCTTATTGTTTACCAGTTATACAAATATCATTCAGAATGAAGAGGACTTCACAGACTATTCCCATAAAATTCAAGATATACATTTTACTTGTCGAACAAATAGCTTAAACCTATGGTATTTTAATCAAAATCATTAAGAACCATTTTTTGGAAAATTAAAAATTTCAAAAGATTTTTCCACATTAAGAGAATTTGTGGTGGAGAATTTTCTGTAAAATCTTTGGGTTACATTTTGGAAGACACTGAATAGAAATACCAAGTTTGCTGTTTATCAAACATTTTTGGTGTGTGTTACGCTGTTTACAGACACATGGACCTTTTGTTTTAAATTCTAAAAATGGTTTTTCTGAATTCAGGTAGTCTCAAAATGCATATTTCTAGGGAAATCTTGGTATTAAACTTTTTAGCGGAATATAACACTTCCCATACTTACAGTATAGAAAAGTAGTAGGGAAAGTAAATGACTGGCAATTAACCTAAGAATAGTGCATTGTTGCATCATTCAATCCATAATACTCCTATATTTGTAATTACACTGCAACCAGGGGCAAATAAAAGTGTTGACTTATAATCTGATATTGCCATTCCATACATAAACAGAGCAGCTTGTGCATCAGCAGATCTAAGTGGAAGAGTTACAATAAGGAATGAAACACATTTTCATTCTCTATGTGAGAGAAATGTGTGCTTTAATACACTTTGTTGTAATACTGTACAGATATAGTAATTCTAAAACAATGTACTTGCCCTTTTAAATCAGTCCAATGCACAATAATGTCTCATATAACATACTATAAACCAACACCAAAAACATGTGACTATTTTATTTCTTATTTGACACCACCATTTTCGCGATATGGGCTCTGAAGCAAGCTGATTGAAGTGCTGTGAAAAAACAGCTTTCTTTCTCAATAACAGTAATTATTATTATTATTATTATTATTATTATTATTATTATTATTATTATTATTATTATTAGCTTATAGACTTTTAAAAGCTTTAAGCATTATCAAAATTATAAACATTTGTTCATTACATTTACATGACTTACTCTACCCTATATCATTTATTAGTGGGTATACAAATTCTTCTTACTAAAGCTTATTTTTCTATCTACTTCATTTTAATCCAAATAAATCTTTACAGAAACAGCTACATTACACATTTCGTTATAGATACAAAGAGAACAGCGATAGTCAAATGTTTAACAACTGGTGGCCTTAAAGTTCCATACTGTTTCCATGACATCGTGAGAAACAATTGAAGCTCGACAGGACTTTAAAAGAATGGCTAAGTATTGAATGAACAGCTTGCACCATTAATAACGGATATCTTTGAAATGGCTGATGCCATAAGAAAGGTTATTGGAAATAAATTGCATGTTTTAAAGAGATCAATATTTCTTTGTGTAGTACGTTTTCATCTATCGCTTAACGTTTGCCAGTTACACAAGATTAGACAAAATTCCTTCCGAATGAAGAGGACTTCATAGGCTGTTCCCCAAATATTCAAGATATACATTTTATTTGTTATATAAATATATTTAATATATGGTATTTTAATCAAAATTGTTAGAGCCATTTTTTAGAAAATCAAAATTTTGGAAAAACGTTCCATGTAAAGGGTAGTTGGTGGAGAGGATTTTCTTGAAAATCTTTGTGTTGAAGCTTGGAAGATACTGAACTTAACCACCAAGTTTGGCACTTATCAGCATTTTCGTGTTTTAATCATACTGTTCACAGACACCACATACAGACCTTTTTGGATTCAGGGGGCCTCAAAACATATATTTTTGGTGAAATCTCAGTATCAAAGTTTTGGGTGGACTCTATCTACTGTGTACACAGTAGAGAAAGTAAAATGTATTTATACAATGTTAATAATTCATCTAATCTATATAAACACTGTTTTACTTCTCCTTGAAAGATTTTTACCACTTAAATACTTTATTCCATTTAGCAGTTTATTGTTTATTTATGTTCCATACCTACTACAAACATTATTACTACATATAACGATAAGACAGTGAACAATGCATACTGCAATTACAAGCTTAAGTTTTTGTGTGATGTGAACTGGAGAGGACAAAAATCTGATGTTCCACTCACATGTCTTTCTCTACTCACTTTTTGTGTAAACTACTCTTACAAAAGATAATCCTTCTATTACTTCTTGTTAATCCAAATAAACCTTCAATTCACATTTATACATTTCATTGCATGAATGTAGGTAAAGTGATAGTTACATTTTTAAAGAGTGTGTTGCTATGTGGTGGATTTGAAATACCATGTTCTTTGCATGACCATGAGAAAAAAATAAATAACGACTCCCCAAAGTATAAGTATTTGAAAATTCAAATTAATATCAAGGATTATCTCAGAAATGTATAACTCCACAAAAAAATGTATATAACATAAATTTTGTGCTTTAATGAGATCTACAATTTTTGTGTAGTAAGTTTTTGTCCATCCCTTATGGTTTACCTGTTATACAAAGATTATTTAGAATGTAGAGGACCTCGCAGGCTATTCCCAGGAAATTCAAGATATGCATTTTGAAAAGTTTTTCATGTAAAGGTTAGTTTGTGGTGGGGTGATTTTCTTGAAAATCATGTTGCATCTTTGGAAAATGCTGGACCTAAATGTCAAGTTTGATATTTTATCAGACATTTTGTTTTTGTTCATAGACACATGGACCTTTTACTAAAATTCTAAAAATACTTTCTTTGGATTCAGAATGTTTGAAAATGTGTGTTTCTAATGAAATCTCAATATCAAATTGAAATATAATACTTCCTCTATTTATTGGAAGTATGCAATAGAGAAAGTAAAGTGGCCAGACTAATTAGGAAAAGCATTTCCTTCCTGTACAGCAGATCTTTATGTGGGCTTGTATTTCAGCAAGTAGGACATGCTGGATTTCACTGCACTAGGTATTCTTAGGAATTTGGATTAATATTTTCTGAAAAATGGTGTATATTGTATTACTAAGGCAATTACGAAGCATTAGTGGTAGACTTTCACAGATTTTCTCTTTACTCTTTCTTCTTCATGTGAATTATTCTTGCTTACAAGATTTATTTCTCAGTTTCCTTTAACATGGACGTTGCTAAACTTGCTTTTTATCTGGTAATGGCCATAGGTTTCAAAACACTCATTTTACATATATATTCGACATATATCTAATACAAGTTAAGGTATGAATTTTCTCATATATCAACAAGATAAGCCAGGTAGCCAGTGCAAAAATTTAAAAGAGTATGTCAAATATAAAGTACAACAACTGAGCATATGTTAACAAACACACCTAAAGGCCATAACCATTATATAGCAACATCACAATCTGGCCTAAGTCTAATGCCATTACACTTGCAAAACTAGAAGCATTTTGAAAAAAATCCAACATATATTTTTGTAAATAATTATTATTATGGTTAACCATGAGAAAATGACTTTTCGGATTTGTTTGCCTAATCTTTAAAACATTTTTCTCTTTCCAAATGTGCTCGTGGCAGTTCTGTGTCGTGAAAAAACAAAAAAGCAAGATGGCAGTGGTGACATTTTTTAAGTGTTTAGTGTTTGCACATTCATGAAACTTGCACTTTATATTACTAAATGCAAAAGAAAACTATTTTCTAAAATAGTTACGCAATTTGATATTTGTATATAAGTTCTTGAAGATTAAAACAGTTTAATATATTTTCACTATATGAGTTAATTTCAGGAAATATGAACAGTAAAATGTGAGTAATTAAATTGTTCTTCTTTGATAACATAATATTTAGTTTATTACTTTTATAGATTATTTTATGTTATTGTAGAGTGTTCTGTTTATTTAAAATGATACGTATATTCACTTAACAACAGATGCATGTGCCAATATATTTTATTTTCAGTGGGCAACTTAAATTGTTTCAGTATATTTTGTGGTCCTAGTGATGGACTTTGTGTTTACGGTATATATTTATTTTGCATTTAACTTATGATTTGATGTAGCTAATTGGGACACTAGTAGATGTGTGGATTGTTCTAGCAGTAATATGTTCAGTTTGTTACATTACTGCGGTAAGGTAATTAGGTACTTGCTTTGTAGGTTCGCCCACAATGCGTATGGTTAAACTGGAATTTATGAATCACTTAATCGATCACGTGGCTAAATTTTTATCTCATTTTCAGAGACTGTTTTTTCATCACTGCTCTCTTGCTGCTTGTCTTCTTGTTTTGTGTGCAGCTGGGTTTAATGCTGTAGTGTTGGTAATGCCATAGTGTGTGCGTGTGTGTGTGTGTGTGTGCGTGCGTGCATGCGTGCGTGCGTGCGTGCGTGCGTGTGTAGTGGTGTGAGCATAATGTAGCTTGAGTATGAAATATGTGCAGATTCCCACAAAGCATGTATCCTATATCATTGTTGTTTCTAATTAGACTGCTGTAACTTAGTTTTATGTTATTATTTTTTACCTTTACATATCATATGAATAATGGTAACTGCTTGATGTTTCATGTAGAATTTGTATTGCTTCCATAATCCTGATTTTAACTCTTACAAAACTTGCGATTAAGTGACTATACTTGTATTGGCGAGAAGCAATGGACAAAGAACAAAGTAGTATGTCTACAAAATGTCAAACAGAATAATGAAATATTTTACACCAGTTGGTTAATTAGTCCCAAATCTTCATTTGTGCACTGATTATTTTTAGCGCATGCTTATCCTTGACTGTGCACAAGTATGTAAACTTGATAAAAACAGTCCGCACAATTTTAGTCAATAGAAATATATGGAGTATTCCTTTTAAAAAAAAACAATCTTAACAGAAAGTGCTGCACTAAGTGTATAGAAATGGGTCCAAAACATCTTTCAACGCAAATATTGGGTAAACCAAATAAATAGCAGTTTACAAGTCACTGTTACTTCTTGCAAATCTCATTTATTTCCTTTCTTTCTTCCTCACTCTTTCAAATTTTCAGTTTTATTTTATGCTATTCTGCACCTGGCACATCTTGCAGCAAACTCTCCACAAACTGCATGCCAATTTGCTTATTCATGTGAATACATGAAATACAGGGTGGGATATGTAAGTGCATATGCTTTCAGCTTGAACTGAGAATGGCATGATGATCAAACATACGCATTTGTCCCAATCTTTGAAACTCGTGTATCTCAGATTGCCTTTATAACTCCCTCCACTTGCTGCCTCATGATAACGGCTGAGGCAGCTGTAAGAAGGGCTGTAGGCAGTGTCACCTCCCATGCACTTTTACTCTACCTCCAAATCAAAATGTAAGACATTTTAATAGCCTAAGTAGTAGTGTAAAATGGAAATGAAATAGAATGTATTGCTGCATTATATTTTTCATGAGTGTCAATATATTTGCGCTTGTAGTCCCGCATCTTGTATGGTATGAATTTATAAAATGTATTACTGCTTTTATGTAAAAATACACCAACTTAAAATATAATTTAAAACTGATGTATAAAAATAAATTTTGCTTTAGATCAATTACTACTAACATACAACAGTTACTAAGGATGTAAATTCTAAACACAACCTATAACTCAACAGCTTACATGGATATCACAATTTTTTACATCTAGGCTACAAATAACATGCACGATAATGATTACAAATAATCTTACTGCAAATTAAGCTTAAAACTTAACTTCATGAGAAGGTAGTTTAGACATTGAAAGGATCAGGGTACAAATGAACAAATTTGAATTATCCATTTTACAGGACAGTAAGAAAACCAAAATATTCATAGTTGAAATAAAAATAAACTTTTGAATTCATCTAATTCTATAGCATATTTTTGTAGTTAATTTGAGTGTGAATTTTAATCTTAATAAAAAGTGTTATTATGTTAAGCTATGTTCAAGAGCTGAGTTATACCCTCTTACCTTGAGGTTATCTATTTCAAGGGTTTCTTACTAGCAGCACATATCAGTGGTATTCAACATTAAATTAGTCTCAAAAGAAGGCATGTATTCAAAATGCTGTGATTCACAAAGGTAACATGTCAACTTGGAGGATGAAAGAACGTAATAAATACTGTTGCGCTTATTACGTTAACATGTAGCACCATTTTGATTCCTTAGTGGATTAAGTCAAAGAGCAGGTGTGGCTTATGATAACCTTCCTCCACTACATTGCCTGTGTCTACAGTTGACAGTTACCTATTAACTGCAAAACAGATTAAGAGTACACCATTCCAACGCTTTTCTTTATTTCTTAATAACTGGTTCTGAAAGCAAAACAAAATGCATACTTATCAACTTCCTAAACTTGAAACCTATCAAACTTTCTCTTGTCCAGTAAAGTGTAATAATTTTGTGATGACATGAGATTTAGAATGTATATAGCGCTAGCGCAATAAATGTACAAAAATCTTATGTGTTACATTCATATGACTTTCTCTACCCTGTATCACATATTAGTGCATATACAAATGATTCTTATGAAAGTTTAGTTTCCTATCTACTTCATTTTAATCAAGATAAACCTTTCCGGAAATAGCTGCATTGCACATTTAATTATAGATACAAAGGGAACAGCAATAGTCATATGTTTTAGAACTGGATGATATACACTGGCCTTAAAACTCCATACTCTTTCCATGACATTGCAAGAAACAACTGAAAATCAATAGAACTTTAAAAGATGGCTAATATTGAATAATTCAAACCATTAATAACAGATATCTTGGAAATGACTAATGCCACAAAAAGTCATTTTAAATAAACTGTATGTTTTAAAGAAATCTAAAATTTTTATGTAGTACATTTTCGCCTGTCATTTAACATTTACCAGTTATACAAAATTCCTTGCAAATGAAGAGCACTTCACAGACTATTCTCAGAAAATTTAAGATAAAAATTTTTATTTCTCATGTAGATTCTTTAGTATATGGTATTTTAATCAAAATCATTAGAGCCATTTTTTAGAAAATCAAAAATTTTGAAAAATGTTCCATGTAAAGAATAATTTGGGGTGGGGGGATTTTATTGAAAATTTTTGTGTCACATCTTTGGAAGGTACTGAACCTAAATACCAAGTTTGGTATATATCTGATTATTTTTTCTTGAGTTATGCTGTTGTTCACAAACACACACACAGACATTGACCTTTTTCTAAAGATGCTGTTTTGTATTCAGGTGCCTCAAAACATGTATTTCTGGTGAATTTTCAGTATTTAATTTTTGGGTGGAATGCAATAGCTTTTCTACCTACTATGTGCATGGTAAAGAAAGTAAAAATGACATGTAAAATAAATGGAATTTAGTTTTATAAATATCCTTATTAAAGACCTTGTATTACTGCTTCTTTCTGTTACACATGTACACCATACTATATACACATTTACAATCTGTGTTTTACACTTCATAACATCAGCTATAAACAAAATCTACCACAAACATTTAAAAACTTATGTCCCACAGGCATAGAGCATGAATGAGATAAACAATTTACATGAAGGAGTTGACTTCACATTCATGTCATCCATTACTGAATGTTCACACCCTGGTTACTAAAGGTTGAATTAAAATCTGTAACACTTTCAAGTTGCCTATAAAACCATAAAAAGGCCTCCCTCTACATTTTACAGATAAACTGTGAAAGTTGGCAAATATGGAAATATACGGCAGAGCTGCACAAGTAGCACATTTAGACACGAGGAGAAAGCAGTGAGAGATGTTAATGTGATCAGCAGCAACATTTAGAAGAGTTTGGCAACACATAGTTTGCTTAATGCTATGTTAATTATTGGTTTCTCTCAGGTATTCGATATGCACGACTAGCATGGCCACCTCCATAAGAGAGGAATGAGGGACAGAGTGCCAAAAAAGAGGGACACAATATAAAATTAGCAGTCTTTCACCTTTTATAAATCAACAAGTTGTTATAATACACCTAGTTACAGGTTTCAAAGGGAGACGATTAAGATAATTTATGTGTAGGTGACAAAAGCAAAAGTGAATTTTCTTATGGAACTAAAACTGTTTTATCAGATTACTCAAACAATTATGTATTATTTAATATAAATAAGAAAACACACAAATAACAGACATTATACACTATTTAAGCAACTTCCATGCTGCCAGTACTGTTTTTCACAAATCAAGTGGACTATATATTTATATACTCCGAGTCCTGGTCTTTACATCCGTTTAAAAAAATTGTTAATTTTTCTTTGAATCTTTGATTTTTCCATACAGTCATACACTAATCAATTATAAGCATGAATCACAGAAATGCTGTCATTATTTAGGTTTTGCAGTGATAGAAATCACTGTATAATTTGTAGAGTTTGAATTGCCTCTTGCACACTGGGAATGCTTTCGTTGTTTAGGCCTGCTTCTTTATCACCGCAATCAGATATAACCTGGGGAAGAGTGGCATTGCCTGACTGTATTGTTCATATATGTGTAGCTACAACACATTCTGAAAATATTGATGCCTCGCTCAAAATGCCTACTGCTTTGCATTGCAACAATAAGGTTACAGTACACAGAAACCATGCATAATATATCTTAACATAGCATAAACATAACATAAATGAGTGTATAAATTAATATATTTCATACATATGTGATATATTAATGAAAAAATATATAAGTATAAAATGTATAATTGATCTAAACATTAATGGACCAAGTTCGGTGACAAAACATTTAACATATACCTGCAAAAACCGTAGAAGTGAATAATGTATGAGGTTCAAATCAATATATGTTGTTCTCTATCGCTAGTCCTAGGAGCTAAGGAAAGCTCTGCAGCTGTAGAATATCCTGGAGTGTACTTGGACACAGGATTAACATGAAATACATAATATAAAGATCAAGGAGCCAAACTCACTAAAGGATACAGAAGGATTGTCTCCTGCCTTGGATATGACTCTTTGTAAATGTGTGTATACCAATATAAGTAAATGTGGAAAAACAACAGAAACATGGGGAAAAAACAAGAGGACTAGCAAAGTTCTCTCCAACACACAATGAAAATGCCCATTAAAACTGAGATAATGCCTTTTGCTTTAAACAACAGGTAGGTATTCTGTTTGGCAAGGAGGTGTTCCAGATGAAATCCAGCACTATCAGTAATTCAAAAATAAAATTCTACGTACTTCAGCCAGCACTCCAAACAGGTTTGAGCACTATTCAACAATTAGTTTCCCCTTGGTGACAGCCTAGAAAATCAAGAGAGGAAATATAACTGCACAAATATTGCAGCAGACTGTTTGTACATCTTTTGAAGTATTAGTTGGCCTAACCTCATCTTAATGTTATTGTTTTCTTCAAATGCATTGATTTCAAATGCTAAGAAGAAAAAGTGCGCTAAAGTGAGGCTTTTTAAAAAGCGAGTGGCTTTTAAATTACATGCTCTTTGCATGATTATGAAAAAAACAAGTAGTGACTTACCACTTGAAAATAGAATAAGTATTTGAAAATTAAACTAATAACAAAAACTGCCTCAAGTGGTTAATGCCATAACAAATTTTATTTCTCATAAATTGTGTGCTTTAATGACATCTACATTTTCTGTGTAGAAACGTTTAGTCTATCTCTTACACTTTACCAATTTTACAAAATATATTCAGAATAAAGAGGACTTCACAAGATATTCCCAGAAAAATCAAAATAAGCATCATAGTTTGGGGTGGGGGGAGTCTTGGGAAAAATCTTCATTTAGCATCGTTCAAAGATACTGACCTTAAATTGGCTCCACATATTCAACTAACTTTTCATTTTTGAGCTATGCTGTTCACAGACACACACTCATGTACACACAAGCCTTTTTCTAAAACTAATTTTTCTGGATTCAGGGGACCTCAAAACGCGTATTTCCAGTGAAATTTTTTATGGAATGCAATACTTCCTCCACTTACTATAGGTAAGTAATAGAGAAAATAATATGTTTATTATGGAAAGGTTTACTGCTTGATTATTTTCAAGAGAGAATGTTTATAAACCTATCAGATAAAACGGTTCCAAAGGAAGATTCCTGAGAATGTCAAGTGCCTTTCTGTTAATACATTGGACATAACTGTGTAGCCAAATGTACAATTTCATATGCTCTGTGATTTACCACATCAGCATATCTCCCAGCTTTAATGAAGACCAAATTAGAAAACTGCTATTGGCAACCAAGAATTTGCAAGGGGCAATACATATTTGTTAAATTCAATATAGCCACCATTTGAAATGGATAAATAATATTACTTAATTAAGAAATGAGACTCCATTATGTCATAGCCGAATACTAAAAGTTGAATACCACTGATGTTTTAACTTCTTATTTCCTGTTGTGTTCTTCTTATAAAATGTAATGGTTTATCATTTAGTTGAAACTATTTGTATTGAATATCATGCAACCAAGAACAGGTTACGGTCATTGAATATCCAAATCAATTCTTTATTTACTTTAGCAACACATAAAATCTGTTGTTGGATCCTTGCACACTCTTAGACTTTAAAAGAGTTTTCAGACCAAATTTTGAGATCTTAGAAGTCCTCATTGAAATTATTTCCACATTCTCTGCATCCAAAACAATGCGAATAAATATTTGTTAAAAAATACCTTAACCTACATTGCAATATGAAGAAACCTTTGCATTAAAAATCTGACATGTTATTTTCACACAACTTTCTCTGCTCAATCTTCTGCAAGCCATTCTTAGAAAAGCCTTCCATCTACCTCTTATTAACTGAGATAAACTTTCATATTTAGATATTTCATTGTAGGTATAAGAAGAATACAATAGGCTAAAGCAATAGTCAGATTTTTAAAAAAAAAATCTGATGTGTTACACTCACATGACTTTCTCTACTCTTGTACAAACTATTTTTACAAACGCTTATTCTCCATATGCTTCATGTTAATCGAGATATCGAGATGTTAATCTTATTGCTAATTTTCTTGTAGATGCAAGGGGAATTGCTAGGCTTTAAGCAAATATTTTAAGAGGTGGTTGCTATGTGGAGTATTCCATTCTTTTTGCATTACCAAGACAAAAAAATGAATAACGAATTCCCATTTGAGAAAAAGTGTAAGTGTTGGAAAATTTAAGGGAATAACAAGCAATATCTCGAAAATGGTTCACTCAACAAAAAAAATGTACGTGACATAAATTGTGTATTTTAATGCGATCTACATATGTTGTGTGGTAAAATTTTGTCTATCTCTTATGGTTTACCAGTTATGCAAAACTCGTTCACAATGAAGAATACTTTTGGAGACATTTCCAGAAAATTCAAGACATACATTTTATTTATCATGAAAATATCTTAAACATATGATGTTTTAATCAAAATCGTTAGAGCCATTTTTTAGAAAATTAAAATTTTCGAAAAATCTTCCATGTAAAGGGTACTCTGGGGTGAGAGGATTTTCTTGAAAACCTTCGTGTCGCATCTCTGGAAGATACTGAACCTAATACCAAGTTTGGTGTTTATCCGACCATTCGTTTGTGAGTTATGCTGTTCACAGACACACACACACGGACATGTTTCCAAAAATGCTTTTTCGGATTCAGGGGGTCTCAAAACATGTATTTCCGGTGAAATCTCGGTATCGAATTTTTGGGTGGAATACAATACTTCCCCTACTTACTATACGTAGTAGAGAAAGTAAAAATCACTATGTGAGGTTTTGAAATTCCATGATCTTTGTATGACTGTAAGGAAAAGTGAAGAGCAACTTAGTAGTTGAAAGAAAGTGCTTTTGAAAATTCAAATCAATAACTAAGAATATTTCAGAAATGGTTAATACCACAACAAATTTTAATTACCATGATTTGTGCAATTTAACAAGGTCTACATTTTTTGTATAGTAAGATTTTGTCTATCTCTTATGGTTTATATGAGCTATACAAAAGCCATACAGAATTAAAAGGACTTCATAGGCTATTCCCTGAAAATTCAAGATATATGTTTTACTTGTCATGTAAACATCTTAAGCATATGCTATTTTAATCAAAATCATTAGAGCTATTTTTGAGAAAATAAAAAGTAATGAACAATTTTCCATATAAAGGGTAGTTTGGGGAGGGGATTTTCTTGAAAATCTTTGTGTCACATCCTTTGGAAGGTGTTAACTTAAATACCAAGTTTGGTACTTATCAAACATTTCATTTTAGAGTTATGCTGTTCACAGATAGTGACTGCCACACACACCGTTTTCTAAAAATGCTGTTCCTTTTTTTTTTTATTCAGGGATCCTCAAGACAGGTATTTCTGGTGAAATCTGACATCAAAATTTTGGGTGGAATACAATGCTTCCTCTCTGTCAACCTCCATGGTGTAGGGGTAGTGTGACTGGCTCACATTTAAGACATCCCAATTTCAAATCTTGATTAAGGTGAATTCCCTGGAGAAAGCAAATGTGGAGTAACTCTGAGCTGTAGGGACCTCAAGCCCATTTCAGCATAATTTCAACTATTTTATTCATTCACCATCTGATATGACCTATTCAGTTAAATAATGTTAAACTTTAAGCAAAATAGTAATAATAAAAAAGACTTTCTAGCAGAGAAGGTGAAAGTAATGCCCAAAGCTATTAGCTTTGTTGGCACATAAGCATGACAAATGTTATAATAGGGATACAAGCCTCAGCATTTACCCTCAAAACTTCAGTTAACAAAATCATTGAACTAAATTAACATCATTTTGCAATCATGTAAAAAATATGAAATAGTTTTCGATAGTTGGTACTTATCTAAATCTATATACCTTAAACTGATTTTTCACATCGTTTTCTGTGTATTTAGTGACACAGGTTTAAAACTTTATTGAAAAACCTCCAACTGTTTACTTTTAAAAAGTGTAATCTTAACCCGTGCCTGGTTTGATTTTGATGTGTAAAATAAATAAAAATGTAAATCTGTGACTAAAGAAGGTACAATCATATAAGTATTAAAAGAGAAATGTCTTTCATAACATTTATTTAATCCAGTTATGAATCAACTTGTAAACCATATATCAGGTTGCAGAATACTGTTATAGGTATACTGTGACATTGTGATAAGTGAAAATATACCGTTTCTTAGATGGGCAATCTAAAGATCCATATGACTTGGCTATGCGACCAAAAGCACTTCGCATGTAAGTTGCAAGCTTTTTAAATAGCACTGTGATCCTGTTGCTCTGATACCACGCTGTTGTTGCATGCCTATTGTTCCCTAAGAGCTTTTGAGTTGGTGAACAGCTGTTTAAAGTTGTGTACATAAAGACATGTATTTGAAAGTAGAAAGCATAAGCATATTAATGGTAACAGAATGGACTACATGTTTAACAATGATGGTAAAAGAGAGAAGAAAAATATAGTAATTGTGACTGATCCAATTTTAGTTTAACTCATTAGTACACTCGTGTCTGTAACATGAGATAAAAATACCCGTCATATCACCCTGCTAGATAACTGTCATTGATTATAAGTTGTTTCACAGCTTTTCAACTTTCATTTTTTCATACTCTGTCACTTCTTAGCTCTGGCTACAAGCTGGACTTCTACTGTTCCCTCTTTTAAAATTTAGGACCTATAAGGGTTACTTTCTTTTTTCAACTTCTAATAGGGCATGAAATCAAAGCCAAGTCAATAGCAAATTGTGTTGTGCCTATTCACCTGCTTTCCAACGCCAGCTAGTCTGAGTCAGCTCTGTACGGTGCAGTGTCCTAAACTCATGGGATGGAAATGCTGTCTCACTGTGTTTTCATCTGTGGGGAATGATGGAAGTCACTTGGCTGTAGGGAGGATGATCATGAGCATCTCTAATATCCTGTACCACACCCCACTCATGAAGTTCTGACTATTCGCACTGGTTCACAATAACCCAGCAACCTTTAGGTTCATAACACCCCAGGAAGGCATATCTATCAGTGACCACATTGATAGTGGATACATTGTAACTGACCAATGATTGTTTTCACCTGCTTCCAATTCAGCCAACATAATGCAGGTTAGCCAATCAAAATTCTATAGAGTAAACATTTTCCAAATGCAGATTCATTTCTGATTTCTCTAGTCATACCAAGTCTCGCTCCTTTATTAACACCGTACATTGTTCTTTCTCAATTTCTACAGATTTTGCTTTTTTTTTAGGCAATAGGCGGTTTTGGGTTGCAAATTAACAAACTACAGATTACGCTTTCGCTAGAAGAACCAATGTTCAACAGATGTCAGAGGTCAGAACTGTGGTCAACACGCACATTTGCTGAAATTTCCTCCATTTCTTCCAGCTTGCGGCTACAGAGAGCTGTAAAATTAAATTCAGTTTTATTTATGGACGCTCTTTAAGTAGCTCTTTCTTACTATCCCATTCTATACTGGACGTGAAAGACCGGTAATTTTGATCAGAGGCCTCTTTAGCAGGCTTGAGGTTCTTTTACGTGCCGTAAATCTACGACACGGGACCACCGGCTTTACTTCCCTTCCGAAGGAGGCCATATGACTTTTTACCCCGAAAAAAATCCATCGCTCTCCGCCTGCTTTAACTCGCGACCACGGAAGACGACACAGAGCTCTAGCGTCTATTTGACGGCCGCCTTGAATACTTTCCGCAGTGGAGAGTCTAATATGCGTGCCCGGAAACGAGAAATTAAACATTTTACCGTCTTTTTCCCCGTTCCCGGAAAGATTCCATTAACTGTGGATGCACGCGTTTTACCTCTGTCGTTCCCATTCTCGGTTACTGTAAACCGAGCTGCCTGTAGAAACATAGGTGAGGGTGCGTAACTCGCACTTGGTGGGAGAACGAATGGTAGGTGCCTATAGTTGGCCTTGACAGTCGTGATGATAATGGTGAGAGGACAGCCAGTGTGACGCCCCAGCTGCTCTGCTACTTGGCCCTCGTACATAAACAGGAGTCTCATCCTCTTCATGGTAGTTGCTGGAAGAACCAGTTTATTTAGTTCTATTTATACCCAACCTTTTAACTACATTGGTCTTATCGGCGGCCTTTTCCTTTAGAACTTATTGCCTATTGGTAATGTTGTCGTTGGGTTTCTTGCACCGTTGGTTTTTAATCATTAGATCATACACACATTCATACCAACAGACTCCGGGAAGGATAGGGGAATCGAACCCGGGACCCCTCGCACAGCAGTAAATTTATTTTGTCAGGTACACAATCACAACTTTTTATTAAACCCTCAGTAACACTTGACAGTTCCAGAACTCTTGTGTAACTAATTTCTATACCAAAATTATTTGTTAGGCAGTATGTGCGGGTTGGTGCTTTTCAGCATTCAGCCCTGTCGCTGAAGTAGAGAAACATTTACCAATGCTAAGTTTCTCTCTGTGACACTTTGTGATGAATATATCTGGACATCCACCTAACATTGCAATCGAAGTTTGCTAACGGGACACATCTCTTTGTGCATGAAGTGGTCATTTCACACAACGCTTCATATACCTACTTCCTGGGCCATACACGGTTGTGACGTCACCAGCTTGGGCAATACCATACTCTGTAGCTCAACAGTAGGTATTATGCGCATTGATGGGGAGTGCAAATAAGCACCAAATAAATACTCACTCTTCGCAAAAATGAGAGTAATGGATATACGTTAAGACTTTTAAGTACAGACTGACAGTTGCAATGGTAACATATCACTTTACAAGTTGAATATTGCAAAACCTAGAAGTAGAATGCATCGAATCCTAAAAATCGGGTTTATAATAACGCAGTAGCATACACAAAACATTTTGGCAATTTATATTTCATAACGTTGGATGCACCAAACTGAATACTCAGTTCATTTCAGTTTACTCGCTATACATCCAAACCTCAGGTAATCCCTTTACAAATAGACTTAATTAACATAAATTAATTTACAAAATTGCGTTTTAAACATGAATAGCTACACAAGTAAGCATAAACATATCTAAATTAGATGTCAACCGAGTTTTTAGGAAATCACATGGCAGCAAACTAAAGGTATGCTACACGTTTAGTGAATATTGTCCTCCCCAAAGCAATTTGTCAGGAAAATGAACTATCCCGTGATTTGAATAGCTGTGTTTGTAACTTTAGACATTTAGGTATCTACAAGTAATTGGGTAATAGTGATAAAGTCGGGCCCGTGCGCTTACCCTCATTCTCCTCGCACGAACGGGAAGTGCCCCCACTGCTCTTAACCACGTGATAGCCCCCACCATAATGATCACGTGATTACCTTTTCCCCTAATTTAGTTCTCCACCTCTGCGTTTGAAAACTTTAGCGCGAATATCTCATTCTGCTAGCACATTTAGACCTGTTCGTTCGACATGAATCTTTTCGAAGTTACAAGTCAATTTGCTACCATAGAAGGTGCAGTGGCATTTCTTCGGGCTAATGGAATATTGGCCAGAGATCCGCCGCGATGCACTATAGTTGGCTGCGGCAGAGAAATGACGGAGGTTCGACGTGCGGATGCCCAGGATGAATTGGTGTGGCGGTGTCCCAACCACAAAGGGCACAAGAAGTCAATTCGAAGTGGCTCTTTTTTAGACCACAAAAACATCAATCTCAACATATTCTGCCTTTTGATGTACTGCTGGGCCTACTCCATTCCAGTTGGAGTTGCAGAGGAGTGGGCCAAAGTATCGAACAGAACAGCGATTCAGTATTATCAGTATTTCTTTTGCGTGCAAACTATTCCTTCTTTGCCCAATTCTTTGAAATAAAATAAATTGCATGTCATTCACGTGGATTTGGCAGGCAAGCACAGGGTCCCGACAATTTCACGTATCAGTGCGTGGTGCTCCTACACACCGATATGCCTAAAGATTATAACTGAACTGCAATTGGCTAATAAAACGCGCCAACATTAGCGTCTATTTTTATATCCAATGAAAATTATGAATACGTTTCCAATAATGATAAACAGCTCACCCCCTCGCTGCATTATTGCACGCTATTATTGTCAGTTTCAGTAAGGCAGTATAAGGCAGTGGTGGGGGAACCATGTTGCGTGGAGGGGAAGGTGGAATTTGGTGGATATGGAAGGTAAGCGCAGGGACCCGACTTTATCACGTATGCCAGTAATTGAATGTAGGGCTGGTTATTATGTATTTCCATGAAATAGAAAAGAAATCTTTGCTAAGTTAGTTTAATTACAAATTCGCTAATTATTTACTTTAGCACCCAGTGATCCATTTGTTTCAAACCTCATTTAATATGTGTTAAATAATAGCCTAAAATCATTTTGGGGCAAAAGCTTAGTTTGGTCACAGTAAATGTTTGAAAATTACAACACACATGCGTCATGCAACGCAATCCCGTGATAAACAAACACAGGGAGACAAAGGACGATCGAAAGACAATGGATTTGAATTAGCCTGAGATTTATTTCTCTGAAATCCAATACATCTGCCATTAAAACAAATTTGTTCCCCGGTGTTATAGTATATGGGTCAGTTCTGCTTCTTTACTGAGCGTTCAGAAGTGTCACTTTTTGCAGCTTTCTTCTAACCACACTTCACTTGCCTTTCTTGGTTGCTGGGTTTTTCTACGCCTATTATAATTGCTATCAAAACGAATAGCAATTTTAACACAAGTAACCAGTCCTTCATAATGTTATGTTGGACAAAGTTCCGTATATGCCAATAAGGCTATAGCATGCACAACGCTTATAAAATACTTTAAAATCTTACCTTCATTACATGAAATATATTCCACACGTTTCACTTGAACTGATCAGCATGAAATCAATATCACTATCGATAGTCTTTCTTTTTCAAATGCGGGTAGCCTTCGGTTCGTTTTACAAATTATTATACCCGTTCAAATTAATATCTATTTTCTTGCATAATAAGCATATCAAATGGCATAAACTTCCTGTAATGATGTAGAAGTAAATAGGTATAAAATTTTAACTTCCTTATTTATTCTCAAAACCAAGCTTTTGCCCCAAAGGATAATTTAGGGTATTGTGTAGTACACGTTAAGCATGCTTTAAAAGAAATCGGTCACTGGTATCTAAAGTAAATAATTATCACTAATTCTGAGTGGGTACACCTTTTTCATTGGTTATCAGTTAAATGCATATTATGATTATGAACTGTCGTAATTTATGTTAGTTTTCTGTATATATAACGGATTCACTTCCTTTACAAACTGATAAGACAGTCTCAAACGCAGAATCCAAACTGCAATTATTTTGACGCACAGGAACGCTACGATTTCAGCAGTTTATCGTTTCAAAAATACATGTACTCTTAGAGAGGTGCAACATACAATACAAATGCAATAGATTTTAAATAGAGACTTTTCTTTGTCAAAAATTCTCCCGCAAAGCACTGCGCTAATGTCTATCAATTGTCTGTGTCCCAGATGTCAGCAGCAAGCATGGTGCTCCTTTGTCTGGCCCGCTAAATAAAGTTGGTTCTGCGCCGAAGCAATCCATAAATGTCATATCAGGTTCAGAGACTTATTCGAGCAGACTTATTTTTATGAAGTCATTCTCACACACAATGTGCAGCACAAATTGAGAAATATTCTGCTATATTGATATAGGTACTCCATTGGTTTTTCATGGAAGGCAAGTGAACTCTGTAAACAATGCCGTGACATTTAGAAGTAGAGCAATGGCTCAAATCCTTTCCAAAGAAATAACAACTGTTAAAGGTCACACCTTCAATCGTAACCAGAAGCACTGCTTAGGCCAATAAATGCTGTTCACTAAGCATTTTCCGAACCCACACTGCACTATTCTATCGGAAGACCACATCACTCAAAACAGATGCTTTTCACTACTTAATGGCGTTTGTAGCTGCTACCGAGTGGTTGGGTTCGATCCCCGGCGACCGCCCGCTCTGGCCCATGGTTTCCTCGGGTCGTCATTGAACGCTGGGGTGGTTCATCTTTTACCACGACTCTCCTCTCTCTCATTTCCTGTACCTATCATCTTCCCTGTTATCCTGACCAGCGACGGTGTTCGGCGGATTGCGGCTGGATGGTGGCTTGCGGGAACTGCTCAGGTCTCTCCTCCGAGTGGGCTCCGCCCTGGGTGGTGGCGGATGCGTTACACCTGGAAACGTTACGCCCTTCCCTCCTGGGGGTCACTGGTGGTGCTCTACCCGGGTTTCAGGGCCCCCTCCATTGATTCGTACTTTTAGCTCTAGGTATAACTACTAGTTGAACATGGCCAAATGCGCGGGGACGTCTTATGAAGCTCTGGCAGTTTCCGCCACCTTTGTTGTGCCCTGGGGTTCTGTAATGCCCCCCCCCATTCCTTGGTAATAATTGCCGATTCGTCCAGGTATCTTTGGCTGTCTTTTGGAGGGTCAGTGAGAACTCAAGGTCAGCCTAGTTACTTTTGGACTATGACAAAAGAAAACAGCTGAATGAGTTATATTTAGGAGGAATGAAATCTCCCTCATTGCAGCTTGGTACCTCTGACAATGCTGTAAGTCTGTAAATTCCACAAAATCTCTCATTGTGATCCTCAACCTGTTACCAGTATGGGCAATATGGGTGGCATACTGCATCTACAACTACTAAAAGCACTCTTCTAAGGAGTTGTCCAGATACTCTTGATCTTATAGTGTATAGGAACCTATCATAGAGGAGAAGTAAGAATAGAGCAGGTTCTTGACATTGATATGGTTGCGGACGAAGCCCTGATTCTGCAATTAACACACTATGTTTTATTTTATTTAAACAATATAAGACAGTAACATTCAGGGATCTATATATTTTTAAATCATGTTTTAAACTCAACAAAACACATACAAATCAAAACAGAAATATCTTGAATTTAGATTAAAATAAATCTAGTTTCTTTTATGTTTTGGTATTTAGAATTGATTTACAGGAAAGAGTGTTAGCTCGATACTTGCATTTCATCAGTGGATCTAATTATGTGCATTTTTAAGTTGAAATAACAAAGGATTTTGAAAATTTTCAATTATAGAAATACATGCAAGAGATAAAACCCCCAATATTAAAACTTCAGGTTTAAATGGTTTCATTAGTTTTACTCTAAAAGCAAATTTGGGGCAAATAGTAAATTAGCACTTTCTGCAGTTTTGTAGATCTGTATATCTCCTTCAAACTTGGCTATTCATGAATTCTAAACCTAAACATTAGACACACAAGTTTCTTTTCATCCATTTCAATCTAAAAAAAAAAATTCAGTGTTATATTCGCTTGACTCTTTCTACCTCCTTTCATTTATTACTTTTCTTTTTGTAGCTTCTGCAAACAATTCTTACAAAAGCTTATATTACTATCTACTTCATGTTAATTGAGACAAACCTTCGCAAAGATAGTGTTCCATTGGACATTTTACTATACATACATGAGTAACAGAGGAAATGAATTGATAGTCAGATGTTTAAAAGTGGAACTCTATATATTGGCCTTGAAATCCCAAGTCTTTCCATGACATTAAGAGAAAAAGCTAATAACAAAGCATTGAAAAATTCAAATCAATAATAATGGATAACTTAGAAATCAAAAAGATTATTTGAAATAAATTGTGCTTTAAAGTGATTTATATTTTTTATGTAGTATACTTTTGTCTCTCTCTTATTGTTTATCCATTATACAACAAAATTCCTTCCAAGCGAGGATGACTTCACAGACTACTGACCGAAAATTCAAGCTATACATTTTCATGTAAACATTTCAAATACACATATGCTATTGCAATCATAACTGTTAAAGCCATTTTTGAGAAAATAAAAATAGTGAAAATGTTTCAATATAAAAAGTAGTTTGGAATGGAGGGATTTTCTTGAAGATCTTAATGTTGCAACTTTGGAGGATATTGAGCTTAAATACCAAGTTTGGTGTTGACTGAACATTTTGTTTTTGAGTCTCTCTCTCTCTCTCTCTCTCTCTCTCTCTCTCTCTCTGTCTCACACGCACACGCACACGCCCACGCACACGCCCACACACACGCACACGCCCACGCACACGCACATGCACATGCGTTTTGGATTCAGGGAGCCTAAAAACATATATTTCTGGTGAAATGTCATTATCAAATTTTTGGGTGGAATGCAAATACTTCCTCTACTCACCAGTACATGGTAGAGAAACTAACAATAATTGTAATGAATGGAAGTAAACCTGGATATGATATATTGTAGAAATTGTGTTAAACGACAAAATATATAATGAAAACTGCAATTATAAAATCTTTATTCCTTTTTGGAAATATGTATGATTTCAGCATGCATAACAACATGCTAAAAAACATTATTATTTCAGTGTCCTTTCAAAGAGGAGGAAGATTCTACATTCTGCATTCTAATTCCCTGTTTAAAAACTTGAAGGATATGAGTGTTAAGCACACAATCACATTTAGTAGAAATGTGTACTGTAGAAAACACAATGTAATGTAATATTGGATTACATTGTTAAAAATCTATAAGCATGTGTATGCATCAGGGCCAGGTCCAGGAATTTTACTGCCTTGCAATAATTGTAGGCATTGCCCCCCCCCCCAACATTTTCAGACATAACTCAATCTTTATCCCCAATTGTCAGTCCTCCATGACTATTCTCTCTCTCTCTCTCTCTCTCTCTCTCTCTCTCTCTCTCTCTCTCTCTCTCTCTCTCTCTCACACACACACACACACAGACACCAGGTGTTAAAAAAAAGTATTCCATATTTTGAGAGGTGCTAGTGTAGACCAAAACAAGAAAAAAAAATGTCCAAAACAGGGTTTCTAAAATGCTTACCTTAAGAAGTATGAACACTTGTTCATCTTCACTACTGTGAAACATCTCTTCTACTGTGAGCTCTTTGCTGTTACCTATGTACGATCTACAGCAGGGCAGTAAACACAAACGTTTATAAACATCACGACGCTTGTTGTTGAACATCTGCTGCGCATGGGATGTTTTGATGCTGGCCAACTCTGGTGCTTCATTTCTCACCAGATTCATAACAAAAAATCTCCAGAAAGTAATTAGAATTTAAGCATGATCTGCAGTTCCGTCCTGTTTTCAAATATCTTGTTCAGATTTTAAGATTTTGCCACCCCTAAAACCTACTACCCTGATGGCTTGACACCATCCCCCTTGAGCTGGCCTCCTCCATGGTGTAGTGGTTACCATGCTAGTCTCTAGTTCCCGAGGTCATGGGTTCAAACCCGGCGGAGGGCAATGAATTTTTTCGGGTGTAAAAATCCTTAGCATGGCTTCCTTTGGAAGGGAAGTAAAGCAAGTGGTCCTGTGTCATAGATTTACGGCACGTAAAAGAACCTCAAGCCTGATAAAGAGGCCTCTGAGCAAAATTACCAGTATTTCACGCCCAATATAGAATGGGATGCTAAGGACTGCAGCAGTTAAAGAGCGTCCATAAATAAAACCCAATTTAATTTTTGAGCTGGCCCTCGTATATGCATATAAAGGAAGAAGATTGATCAGAAGTTTTAGATTTCACATATTTTTATTATTGGTCCATTGACACACGATGGCATAATTTTAATATTTCTACAAATATAAAAAGTATTATTCAATTGAACCCTATTAAATAATTGCTGAACAATATTATGTTAAGTGAAACATACTTTTTCTGAGTCAATTACACTTTATTAACTTTTATTTTATCTTTCCTAATATCATGTTTAACTTCCATGGGATAACAAAGATTAATGCTGAAACAGTGCATCTTTAATGCAGAAAAAGCCTATGCAAATAAGCAGCATGTATGAGAGGTATTTGAAAACATTATTAAAGTCACATGACTTCATTGATTTCAATGTTAGTGATATCAGCTCTACAAGCAATCTAACTTGTTTCTCCTCTATGGTACCTATACATATATGGGTGCACTAATATTTCCATAACAAGGGGTGAACCAGACAAATACCCTTAAAACTTATTTTAGTCAACTACCATGGAGAAAACCTGTGTAATCAGGAAGGCTTGATAATACAGTGTTTCAATGAAATGTAAGCCATACTGTATTTCAGTACATGTCTGTCATGACATAGTTTGCCTAATGCATACTCAGGGATTTTCAAGAAGAAAGTAACTGATTCACTTAGAGGCTTCAGAGTATATACAGAGTGATTTATTTAGAACTAACACATTTCTTTCTTTAATAGATACAGAAAATGTGCTCCCTCCTGCATAAGACATAGTTCAGCATGTTATTCCATGCTGAGGGCAATGTTGTCAATGCAGTGCTTCAGATCACCTTATGTCTGGGGTTTGTGTAACCTCATAGGAAAAAGTCTGATGCTGTCAAATGAGGAGACCTTGTTGACCACAGGTTCTTGGAGATTATCCTCAAAAAACTTTCAATTAGTGCCATGGATTGGTTTGATGTAGTGCCATCCTTTGAAAATATTGATGCCTCAACTCTACATCATTCAGTTGCTCAACAAACAGCATGAAAATCTGCTGTTACTCTGCAGTGTTCATAGTTAGGACCAAATTGTGTACCAAACCCCAACTTGAAGTGGGTGCTTCTTGAATGACACCATGCGGATTTTGAATGGTCCAATAGCATGAGCTCTGTAGGCTCACATAGCCCCATCCTTCATCTGTGAGACATTTAATGGACAATATACAATACTCCACTCTTTTATCCTTATCTGGTTCCTGAAACTGATGGACAAGTGTAACCATATTGGTTTTAGGGGAGCACATTAACACATTGAGTAGGTGTACCTACTTGGTGACCATTCCAACCATGCCCAGACATCTAGATGAACAATATTTGCTTTTTCACTCACCAGAGATTGAGCTGTTTCCAGTATTGTGTTGCAAACACCAAATTCTCTCTGGTATGTCCTCTGAGTCCATTAATGCACTACAGGGCAGAGTCATTTATTTAATGTGTATTGTATTTTTACAGTGACTGGAGCAAAATATCAAATACAGCTGCCAACCATAAAAATCAACAATAAGGAATATAGAGTACATATCTGCACATCCCATAACAGGGAATCAAAACCTACAAATAATTTTAAATGCGTGACCCTGGCTGAATTTCCAACTGAATAAGTAAAGAAAGAAGTGTGTTAGTCCTATATAAATGACTCTGTATTGTACTTTGATTACCTTCTGGTGATGAGTAACTATGAATATCACAGAGTAAGTTGGCTGCACAATAACATGTGAGGCCCTGGGTTCGATTCCCATCGACTGCCCACTCTGACCTTGGGTTTTTCATAGTTCATAGGCAATGCTGGGGTAATTTATCATCTACCATGATTTGCTTTCCCTCATTTCCAGTTCATTCAGTTTTCTTCTTGTGTTTCAGGTCTGCTTCTAAGTTTTGTGGTGTGTGATGATATCATACAGATAGTGCAGATGCTTGCTCCAAGGAAACAGTATTCTCTGTGGACACAAGAGGGCTGCCTGGTTGATGGGTTCTTCGTCGCCCTCTCTGACACCTCCAGTAGTGAGATGGGTCTTCAAGCCAGGGAATATTAGGGTCTTCTGCACATTTCTGTGGCCTTTCTGCTTGTGCCCTTTAGGCTCCTGTTGTTCCTTCACTTCATCCCTTTGTACTATGGGGGGTGGCCGGGAATATTAGGGACTTCTGCACATTTCTGTGGCCTTTCTGCTTGCAGCCTTTAGGCTCCTGTTGTTCCTTCACTTCATCCCTTTGTACTATGCGGGGTGGCCGGGAATATTAGGGACTTCTGCACATTTCTGTGGCCTTTCTGCTTGTGCCCTTTAGGCTCCTGTTGTTCCTTCACTTCATCCCTTTGTACTATGGGGGGTGGCCGGGAATATTAGGGACTTCTGCACATTTCTGTGGCCTTTCTGCTTGCGGCCTTTAGGCTCCTGTTGTTCCTTCACTTCATCCCTTTGTACTATGGGGGGTGGCCGGGAATATTAGGGACTTCTGCACATTTCTGTGGCCTCTCTGCTTGCGGCCTTTAGGCTCCTGTTGTTCCTTCACTTCATCCCTTTGTCCTAGAGGGTGGTAGCCGGGAATATTAGGGTGTTCTGCACATTTCTGTGGCCTTTCTGCTTGCCGCCTATAGACTCCTGTTTGTCCTTCACTTCATTCCTTTGTCCTAAGGGGTATTAGCCAGGAATATTAGGGACTTCTGCACATTTCTGTGGCCTCTCTACTTGCGGCCTTTAGGCTCCTGTTGTTCCTTCACTTGTTTGTACTAGGGGATGATAGACGGGAATATTAGGGTCTTCTGCACATTCCTGTGGCCTCTCTGCTTGCGGCCTATAGACTCCTGTTGGTCCTTCACTTCATTCCTTTGTCCTAAGGGGTATTAGCCAGGAATATTAGGGTCTTCTGCACATTTCTGTGGCCTCTCTGCATGTCACCTTTAGGCTCCTGTTGTTCCTTCACTTGTTTGTACTAGGGGGTGGTAGACGGGAGTATTAGGGACTTCTGCACATTTCTGTGGCCTCTCTGCATGTCACCTTTAGGCTCCTGTTGTTCCTTCACTTGTTTGTACTAGGGGGTGGTAGACGGGAGTATTAGGGACTTCTGCACATTTCTGTGGCCTCTCTGCATGTCACCTTTAGGCTCCTGTTGTTCCTTCACTTGTTTGTACTAGGGGTGGTAGACGGGAGTATTAGGGTCTTCTGCACATTTCTGTGGCCTCTCTGCTTGCGGCCTTTAGACTCCCGTTGTTCCTTCACTTGTTTGTAATAGGGGTGGTAGACAGGAATATTAGGGTTTCCTGCACATTTCTGTGGCCTCTCTACTTGTGGCCTTTAGACTCCCGTTGTTCCTTCACTTGTTTGTAATAGGGGTGGTAGACAGGAATATTAGGGTTTTCTGCACATTTCTGTGGCCTCTCTACTTGTCACCTTTAGACTCCTGTTGTTCCTTCACTTGTTTGTACTAGGGGTGGTAGACAGGAATATTAGGGTTTTCTGCACATTTCTGTGGCCTCTCTGCTTGCGGCCTTTAGACTCCTGTTGTTCCTTCACTTGTTTGTACTAGGGGTGGTAGACAGGAATATTAGGGTTTTCTGCATATTTCTGTGGCCTCTCTACTTGTCACCTTTATACTCCTGTTGTTCCTTCACTTGTTTGTACTAGGGGCGGTAGACAGGAATATTAGGGTTTTCTGCACATTTCTGTGGCCTCTCTGCTTGCGGCCTTTAGACTCCTGTTGTTCCTTCACTTGTTTGTACTAGGGGTGGTAGACAGGAATATTAGGGTTTTCTGCACATTTCTGTGGCCTCTCTACTTGTCACCTTTAGACTCCTGTTGTTCCTTCACTTGTTTGTACTAGGGGTGGTAGACAGGAATATTAGGGTTTTCTGCACATTTCTGTGGCCTCTCTACTTGTCACCTTTAGACTCCTGTTGTTCCTTCACTTCATCTGTTTGTACTAGGGGGAGGTACATGGGAATACTAGGATGTTCTGCACATTTCTGTGGCCTCTCTGCTTGGAGTCTTTAGGCTACTGTTGTTCCTTCACTTCATCCCTTTGTCCTAGAAGGTGGTAGCCGGGAATATTAGAGACTTCTGCACATTTCTGTGGCCTCTCTGCTTGGCGCCTTCAGGCTCCTGTTGTTCCTTCACTTCATCCCTTTGTCCTAGAAGGTGGTAGCCGGGAATATTAGGGACTTCTGCACATTTCTGTGGCCTCTCTGCTTGGGACCTTTAGGCTCCTGTTGTTCCTTCACTTCATCCCTTTGTCCTAGAAGGTGGTAGCCGGGAATATTAGGGACTTCTGCACATTTCTGTGGCCTCTCTGCTTGCGGCCTTTAGGCTCCTGTTGTTCCTTCACTTCATCTGTTTGTACTAGGGGGTGATAGCCGGGAATATTAGGGACTTCTGCACATTTCTGTGGCCTCTCTGCTTGCGGCCTTTAGGCTCCTGTTGTTCCTTCACTTCATCTGTTTGTACTAGGGGGTGGTAGCCGGGAATATTAGGGACTTCTGCACATTTCTGTGGCCTCTCTGCTTGCGGCCTTTAGGCTCCTGTTGTTCCTTCACTTCATCTGTTTGTACTAGGGGGTTGTAGCCGGGAATATTAGGGACTTCTGCACATTTCTGTGGCCTCTCTGCTTGGGACCTTTAGGCTCTTGTTGTTCCTTCACTTCATTCCTTTGTCCTGGGGGTGGTGGCCGGGAATATTAGGGACTTCTGCACATTTCGGTGGCCTCTCTGCTTGGGACCTTTAGGCTCTTGTTGTTCCTTCACTTCATCCCTTTGTCCTGGGGGTGGTGGCCGGGAATTTTAGGGACTTCTGCACATTTCTGTGGCCTCTCTGCTTGGGACCTTTAGGCTGTTGTTGTTCCTTCACTTCATCCCTTTGTCCTGGGGGTGGTGGCCGGGAATATTAGGGACTTCTGCACATTTCTGTGGCCTCTCTGCTTGGGACCTTTAGGCTCTTGTTGTTCCTTCACTTCATCCCTTTGTCCTGGGGGTGGTGGCCGGGAATATTAGGGTCTTCTGTGCATTTCTGTGGCCTCTCTGCTTGGGACCTTTAGGCTCTTGTTGTTCCTTCACTTCATCCCTTTGTCCTGGGGGTGGTGGCCGGGAATATTAGGGTCTTCTGTGCATTTCTGTGGCCTCTCTGCTTGCAGCCTTTTGACTCCTGTTGTTCCTTCACCCCATCCCTTTGTCTTAAGGGGTGGTAGCCACAATAGATCTCATGTAGTTTGCAGTGTACAAGGTGCCCCCCACCCTATACACTAGCTATGAGTCTCAAAACTGAGCCTTAGTGGTTACTCTGAAGTGTATTTTGTAAATACAACATTTACTTACAGATGAAAAGATTCACCAGGAGTACATATTATATTCCAATGCCCTGGGTGTCCCAGTTTCATGCACAGAACATTTAAAAGTGTTTACCAAACATAAGACATATAGTCACTACAGAGCACAAATACAAATACATAAATAAAGATTTAAAAATCTTGTACAGTACATGAAACTGCAAAGACTAAACACAAAACAATTTGAAATACATAAACATACATTAACTTCAAGTTATATAGGTACATCATTTTACACACAGCACATAACTGCAGTGCATTACATTTCCCCCCAACTTTTCCTGATATTAAAAACTAATTAAGAATTTCAACTGCATGAACAGTTTTTGAAACAGTTGTCCAGATTATGCAACAGTAAAAGATTTTGCACTTGTGAACAGTTTTAGCTGAAAAATTTATTCGTACTTAAAAAAACTTCTGTACCAAAGCCAGGGTTCGGATAGTTTTTAACTAATTGAAAAGCTTATACCTTATTTAACTTCTGCACATTTAAATTTAAGTTTCCACAGAGTCTATGAAAATTAGGTTTAGTATTTCTCAAATATACAAGCAAATCCATAGTTTGTTGTGAAGGAAATGCATGAATTGATAAGCCTTCTTGCTTTGGTTATCTTACAGGATTCCAGTGGCAGTAATTGTTGCAATGAGAACATCTTCCGCAGTTCATCCATATTTAAGTGAAGATAGATAAAATCAAATCCCTTCTGGATATCATCCTATAGTATACTTTGTAAAATTATATTTTATGGTTGTAAACTACAAAGCAGTTTTTAGTCAACCCAGAATAATTTCTATATTTACTTTTAATGTGGCAATAACTAACAGCAATTCATTATCCAAATATGCTTTTCTCACTTTGTTCAGCATTACAATTTTGATTTATGAATGAAAGTTTGCAAATCTGCATGATTAGCTGTGAGCTTAATTAGATGCTCCATTTGACTTAAACTTTGGCTGATTTTTTTGCTGTTGCTTTCAGATGAGAGTCAAAAAGTTGTGAGAATAAAAGGAAAAACAGTATGTGAAATGCTCATCGGTTTATCGTATAATCTAAATTCTAATTGCACATTTATGTTTGAATATATAGGTGCAAAGGGAAAAATGTAAAAAATTGTAGACTAGAAAGGCAGTACCAAACTAAGCATTTTCAGGTTAGCACCGCGAGGTCACAGATGCATATAATAACGGGAGTGCTGAATGAAGAATATTGAAATCTGACTTTATGAAACAAACATCAAAATGAAATGTAACTCACATGACAAGTGTGTACTATTGCCTCAACTAATGTGTACTGGTACATGTGGCTACTGTAGTCAACAAGACTGAATTACTGTGCTATCACATCAGACACACCTGTAACATGACTAGTACTGTACAAGTGTATACTATTTCCTCAACTAATGTGTACTGGTACATGTGGCTACTGTAGTCAACAAGACTGAATTACTGTGCTATCATATCAGACACACCTGTAACATGACTAGTACTGTACAAGTGTATACTATTTCCTCAACTAATGTGTACTGGTACATGTGCTACTGTAGTCAACAAGACTGAATTACTGTGCTATCACATCATACACACCTGTAACATGACTAGTACTGTACAAGTGTATACTATTTCCTCAACTAATGTGTACTGGTACATGTGCTACTGTAGTCAACAAGACTGAATTACTGTGCTATCACATCATACACACCTGTAACATGACTAGTACTGTATAAGTGTGTACTATTACCTCAACTACTGTGTACTGGTACATGTGCTACTGTAGTAAACAAGACTGAATTACTGTGCTATCACATCAGACACACCTGTAACATGACTAGTACTGTACAAGTGTATACTATTTCCTCAACTAATGTGTACTGGTACATGTGCTACTGTAGTAAACAAGACTGAATTACTGTGCTACCACATCATAGACACCTGTAACATGACTAGTACTGTACAAGTGTGTACTATTACCTCAACTAATGTGTACTGGTACGTGTGCTACTGTAGTAAACAAGACTGAATTACTGTGCTACCACATCATAGACACCTGTAACATGACTAGTACTGTACAAGTGTGTACTATTACCTCAACTACTGTGTACTGGTACATGTGCTACTGTAGTAAACAAGACTGAATTACTGTGCTATCACATCAGACACACCTGTAACATGACTAGTACTGTACAAGTGTATACTATTACCTCAACTACTGTGTACTGGTACATGTGGCTACTGTAGTCAACAAGACTGAATTATGTGCTATCACATCAGACACACCTGTAACATGACTAGTACTGTACAAGTGTGTACTATTACCTCAACTAATGTGTACTGGTACATGTGGCTACTGTAGTCAACAAGACTGAATTATGTGCTATCACATCAGACACACCTGTAACATTACTAGTACTGTACAAGTGTGTACTATTACCTCAACTAATGTGTACTGGTACATGTGCTACTGTAGTAAACAAGACTGAATTACTGTGCTATCACATCAGATACACCTGTAACATGACTAGTACTGTACAAGTGTGTACTATTGTCTCAACTAATGTGTACTGGTACATGTGCTACTGTAGTAAACAAGACTGAATTACTGTGCTATCACATCAGATACACCGGTAACATGACTAGTACTGTACAAGTGTGTACTATTGTCTCAACTACTGTGTACTGGTACATGTGCTACTGTAGTAAACAAGACTGAATTACTGTGCCATCACATCAGATACACCTGTAACATGACTAGTACTGTATAAGTGTATACTATTACCTCAACTACTGTGTACTGGTACATGTGCTACTGTAGTAAACAAGACTGAATTACTGTGCCATCACATCAGATACACCTGTAACATGACTAGTACTGTACAAGTGTGTACTATTGCCTCAACTACTGTGTACTGGTACGTGTGCTACTGTAGTAAACAAGACTGAATTACTGTGCCATCACATCAGACACACCTGTAACATGACTAGTACTGTATAAGTGTGTACTATTACCTCAACTAATGTGTACTGGTACATGTGCTACTGTAGTAAACAAGACTGAATTACTGTGCCACCATATCAGACACACCTGTAACATGACTAGTACTGTACAAGTGTATACTATTACCTCAACTACTGTGTACTGGTACATGTGCTACTGTAGTCAACAAGACTGAATTACTGTGCTATCACATCAGACACACCTGTAACATGACTAGTACTGTACAAGTGTATACTATTTCCTCAACTAATGTGTACTGGTACATGTGCTACTGTAGTCAACAAGACTGAATTACTGTGCTATCACATCAGACACACCTGTAACATGACTAGTACTGTACAAGTGTATACTATTACCTCAACTACTGTGTACTGGTACGTGTGCTACTGTAGTAAACAAGACTGAATTACTGTGCCACCACATCAGACACACCTGTAACATGACTAGTACTGTACAAGTGTATACTATTACCTCAACTACTGTGTACTGGTACATGTGCTACTGTAGTCAACAAGACTGAATTACTGTGCCACCATATCAGACACACCTGTAACATGACTAGTACTGTACAAGTGTGTACTATTGTCTCAACTACTGTGTACTGGTACATGTGCTACTGTAGTCAACAAGACTGAATTACTGTGCCATCACATCAGATACACCTGTAACATGACTAGTACTGTACAAGTGTGTACTATTGTCTCAACTACTGTGTACTGGTACATGTGCTACTGTAGTAAACAAGACTGAATTACTGTGCTATCACATCAGACACACCTGTAACATGACTAGTACTGTACAAGTGTGTACTATTACCTCAACTAATGTGTACTGCTACATGTGGCTACTGTAGTAAACAAGACTGAATTACTGTGCTATCACATCAGACACACCTGTAACATGACTAGTACTGTACAAGTGTGTACTATTACCTCAACTAATGTGTACTGGTACATGTGCTACTGTAGTCAACAAGACTGAATTACTGTGCTATCACATCAGATACACCTGTAACATGACTAGTACTGTACAAGTGTATACTATTTCCTCAACTAATGTGTACTGGTACATGTGCTACTGTAGTCAACAAGACTGAATTACTGTGCTATCACATCAGACACACCTGTAACATGACTAGTACTGTATAAGTGTGTACTATTACCTCAACTAATGTGTACTGGTACATGTGCTACTGTAGTAAACAAGACTGAATTACTGTGCCACCATATCAGACACACCTGTAACATGACTAGTACTGTACAAGTGTATACTATTGCCTCAACTACTGTGTACTGGTACATGTGCTACTGTAGTAAACAAGACTGAATTACTGTGCCACCACATCAGCAACACCTGTAACATGACTAGTACTGTACAAGTGTATACTATTGCCTCAACTAATGTGTACTGGTACATGTGCTACTGTAGTAAACAAGACTGAATTACTGTGCCACCATATCAGACACACCTGTAACATGACTAGTACTGTACAAGTGTATACTATTTCCTCAACTAATGTGTACTGGTACATGTGCTACTGTAGTAAACAAGACTGAATTACTGTGCCACCATATCAGACACACCTGTAACATGACTAGTACTGTATAAGTGTATACTATTTCCTCAACTACTGTGTACTGGTACATGTGCTACTGTAGTAAACAAGACTGAATTACTGTGCCACCACATCAGCAACACCTGTAACATGACTAGTACTGTACAAGTGTATACTATTGCCTCAACTAATGTGTACTGGTACATGTGCTACTGTAGTAAACAAGACTGAATTACTGTGCTGTCACATCAGCAACACCTGTAACATGACTAGTACTGTACAAGTGTATACTATTGCCTCAACTAATGTGTACTGGTACATGTGCTACTGTAGTCAACAAGACTGAATTACTGTGCCACCATATCAGCAACACCTGTAACATGACTAGTACTGTACAAGTGTATACTATTGCCTCAACTAATGTGTACTGGTACATGTGCTACCGTAGTAAACAAGACTGAATTACTGTGCCACCACATCAGCAACACCTGTAACATGACTAGTACTGTACAAGTGTATACTATTGCCTCAACTAATGTGTACTGGTACATGTGCTACCGTAGTAAACAAGACTGAATTACTGTGCCACCACATCAGCAACACCTGTAACATGACTAGTACTGTACAAGTGTATACTATTGCCACAACTAATGTGTACTGGTACATGTGGCTACTGTAGTCAACAAGACTGAATTACTGTGCTGTCACATCAGACACACCTGTAACATGACTAGTACTGTATAAGTGTGTACTATTACCTCAACTACTGTGTACTGGTACATGTGCCTACTGTAGTAAACAAGACTGAATTACTGTGCTATCACATCAGACACACCTGTAACATGACTAGTACTGTACAAGTGTGTACTATTTCCTCAACTAATGTGTACTGGTACGTGTGCTACTGTAGTAAACAAGACTGAATTACTGTGCTATCACATCAGACACACCTGTAACATGACTAGTACTGTATAAGTGTGTACTATTACCTCAACTACTGTGTACTGGTACATGTGCTACTGTAGTAAACAAGACTGAATTACTGTGCCACCATATCAGACACACCTGTAACATGACTAGTACTGTATAAGTGTGTACTATTACCTCAACTAATGTGTACTGGTACATGTGGCTACTGTAGTCAACAAGACTGAATTATGTGCTATCACATCATACACACCTGTAACATGACTAGTACTGTATAAGTGTATACTATTACCTCAACTACTGTGTACTGATACATGTGCCTACTGTAGTCAACAAGACTGAATTACTGTGCTATCACATCAGACACACCTGTAACATGACTAGTACTGTACAAGTGTGTACTATTGCCTCAACTAATGTGTACTGGTACATGTGCTACTGTAGTCAACAAGACTGAATTACTGTGCCATCACATCAGACACACCTGTAACATGACTAGTACTGTACAAGTGTATACTATTTCCTCAACTACTGTGTACTGGTACATGTGCTACTGTAGTCAACAAGACTGAATTACTGTGCTATCACATCATACACACCTGTAACATGACTAGTACTGTACAAGTGTGTACTATTACCTCAACTACTGTGTACTGGTACATGTGCTACTGTAGTCAACAAGACTGAATTACTGTGCCATCACATCAGAACACACCTGTAACATGACTAGTACTGTATAAGTGTGTACTATTACCTCAACTACTGTGTACTGGTACATGTGCTACTGTAGTCAACAAGACTGAATTACTGTGCCATCACATCAGACACACCTGTAACATGACTAGTACTGTACAAGTGTGTACTATTACCTCAACTACTGTGTACTGGTACGTGTGCTACTGTAGTCAACAAGACTGAATTACTGTGCTATCACATCAGACACACCTGTAACATGACTAGTACTGTACAAGTGTATACTATTACCTCAACTACTGTGTACTGGTACGTGTGCTACTGTAGTAAACAAGACTGAATTACTGTGCTGTCACATCATACACACCTGTAACATGACTAGTACTGTATAAGTGTGTACTATTACCTCAACTACTGTGTACTGGTACGTGTGCTACTGTAGTAAACAAGACTGAATTACTGTGCTATCACATCAGACACACCTGTAACATGACTAGTACTGTACAAGTGTATACTATTTCCTCAACTACTGTGTACTGGTACATGTGCTACTGTAGTAAACAAGACTGAATTACTGTGCCACCATATCAGACACACCTGTAACATGACTAGTACTGTACAAGTGTATACTATTACCTCAACTACTGTGTACTGGTACGTGTGCTACTGTAGTAAACAAGACTGAATTACTGTGCTATCACATCAGACACACCTGTAACATGACTAGTACTGTACAAGTGTATACTATTACCTCAACTACTGTGTACTGGTACATGTGCCTACTGTAGTCAACAAGACTGAATTACTGTGCCACCATATCAGACACACCTGTAACATGACTAGTACTGTACAAGTGTATACTATTACCTCAACTACTGTGTACTGGTACGTGTGCTACTGTAGTAAACAAGACTGAATTACTGTGCTATCACATCAGACACACCTGTAACATGACTAGTACTGTACAAGTGTATACTATTACCTCAACTACTGTGTACTGGTACATGTGCCTACTGTAGTCAACAAGACTGAATTACTGTGCTATCATATCAGACACACCTGTAACATGACTAGTACTGTACAAGTGTATACTATTACCTCAACTACTGTGTACTGGTACATGTGCTACTGTAGTCAACAAGACTGAATTACTGTGCTATCACATCAGACACACCTGTAACATGACTAGTACTGTACAAGTGTGTACTATTACCTCAACTACTGTGTACTGGTACATGTGCCTACTGTAGTCAACAAGACTGAATTACTGTGCTATCACATCAGACACACCTGTAACATGACTAGTACTGTACAAGTGTATACTATTTCCTCAACTACTGTGTACTGGTACGTGTGCTACTGTAGTAAACAAGACTGAATTACTGTGCCACCACATCATACACACCTGTAACATGACTAGTACTGTACATGTGTGTGTTTTGTTTAAATCTGGCACACCACAAGCAAGTTTTACATTCAGAAACTATTTAATGTTGATGCATGCAGTGCAGCAAAAAATCTCTGTGACCCCTTGTTGCCAACCGTAAAGTGCTTATATTGGTATTACCTTTCTACTTTACAATTTTGTGCACATTGTTTTCTGCATTCTATATATACAATATGTGGTTTGTTTTGATTATTTGTCCATCAGCATAGTCTCAGTAACTGGTTGAGTCTTATAAAGAAATAAATTGTTTTTTCAAGGAAACAAATGCACTCTCCTTTCTTTAGAAATCTTAGACCCTTTCTGCACATTTATGATTCAAAGGCTATATAATATTTGATAAAATGGATTTAATTAAGATGAGGTAGCCCTATTGCAAGCACATAGATACCTGCATAATACTTTATCCATGCATTTTGATACAACTTAGCTGGAATCTTTCGTTTACAGTCATGGTTTTCTGCATGATAAACTTAACTATCATAACTTTAACATTTCTCATGTATGAAAGAACTAAGAGTAAATTACTCAAACAGCTGTACTACCAACTCTGGAGCTAGCACTGTTCGAGGCTTAGCACACACCAATTTAAAGAAATAACAAAAATAAGCCCTATATATTATATTTAGTTATAATTAGGCAATATTGTACGAGGTGTGATAAAATTAACATTGTCAGGATTAGACTGAAAATGAATTATGCTCAAGCTCAAACTAGAAGTCACATTGTCATTAATGTTACATAAATAGTATATTTGTTTCAGCTGCATATAAAATGAAGAAAAGTTAGTTTAGTTACAGAAGGGAACAGGGAAACCTTTAACCTTGAAATCTCCTTTCTAGAAGCATAAACATACCTACAGTTAATACATTATCAGACAGCATTCTCCTGTGCAGTCTTGTATTATATGAAATCGGTAAAAAAAGAAAAATATATAGATTAACACTGCTTGCGGCTGTTATAACATCTGAAGCTTCCACCACAAATAAAAACATAAGTTGTAAAATAATTTTCACAGATATGAACTTAGGGAAGAGGCTCATTAAAGTAAATGATGTAGTCTATTCAAAGAAGTAAGCAAACATGATTTTCAACATAAGCTTGTGATTTACTAAATAGAAACCCCGCAGTATTTTTGATGCAATTGATCACATACAAAATAGCATTCACTTTATAATTTCTTGCAATATAATTGACCTATTGCAATGCAATGAATGTCATTCTTAATTTTACCTTCCATGTTGTCGATTGTATCAAAAATAATATTTTGTTTCCATTTAAAATAACATAAGTTTATGTTGAAAGTTTGCATTTTTTAATAACCTATATCATCTACTTTAACGAGTCCCTCCCTACCTTCATGCCTCAGTTTATATTTTTGTTTCAGAGATATGTGTGGTAAAAGATTTAGCTGACTCATCCAATACATGGACTCTATTTTCATATAATATATTAGCATTAAAACCCAGAATCCACCAAAAGAACCAGTAAATGTTAGTCTAAAAAATGATGCTGGTTGAAACTTTACATCATCAAAACTACTTTTATTGAAGTCTCTTATGTAGAAATATTTTTGTGGTTTTTGGTTAAAAACTACTTTTAATAAAATAATTGCATTTTAATCATTAAATAGTCACACTTTTGAACAAATGATAGACATAGGAATGTACAAAAGCTAAAAGGTGTTTTCTTAGCAATATTTGCATTATACAAAATTTGATGGTATAAAAGAGAAAAGTTGTTATTCTTTACATTTTAGTTGCTGAGCATCTGCACTTTATTTTTCAACTGCAGCTACCATTATAAACTTGCATTAAAGTTGACATCACGCCAGCAGATACAACTTTACTAGCTTTCAGTCTATTGCAATATATGAATAAACATTTATAAAGATTGATAAAGCCAACAATCATGTTTTTCTGCCTAAGAATTGGTCCTTCATTTCATATTTTAAACTTACATAATATATATAGTATGTATTTATATATATCTTAAACTTACGGCATTTTAATCAAAATCGTGAAAGCCATTTTTGAGAAAATTAAAGTTAAGAAAACTTTTTCCATGTAAAGCATAATTTGGGATAGTTTACTTTCTTGAAAATCTTCATATTCCATCTTTGGAAGATGACTACCAAGGTTATTATTTAACCAACTTTTCCATTTTGAGTTAAGCTGTTCAGATATGCACACACACGGACCTTTTCCAAAAATGCTTTTTCTTTGGATTCAGGGAGTGCCAAAACGTGTATTTCAGTTGAAATCTTGATACTGAATTTTTGGTTGGAATGCAATATTTCCTCTACTTACTATAGGTACATAACAGAGAAAATCAAAGGTGCCACACTTATAGAAATACCCCCAAAAAAAAAGAAAGACCAGAAAACGTGCTTATATGTGCAATAATATGTAAAATAAAACTGTCTAAAGTGTACTGCAGAAGAAAATCTTACAAAGATAAGTGTAATTATAGCATAGAGAGACAATAATTTACCTCTATCACCACACCTTGGTGTACTGCCCTCTATGTGCAACTGGACCTAAATGTACAAATGTGATCCTTTCAAGCTGCAATGAAACAGCTGTTTGACATCTTATTACTGTAAAGACATTGTACCTGTTGATACATTCAAAACAATGCACTTTGGAAGGAGGAGTAAAAAACACCTGATGTGTTACATTCACATGACTTTCTCTACCCTCTATCACCTTATTGGTGGGTATACAGATTCTTCTTACAAATATTTATTTTCCGTTCTACTTAATTTTAATTGAGATAAACCTTTTTGGAAATAGCAGTATTAACATTCCATTATAGATACAAAGGGAATATCAACAGTCAAATGTTTAAGAACTGGACGCTATATGCTGGCCTTAAACTTCTATACTCTTTTTATGACATCACAAGAAACAGTTGAAAATCAACAGGACTTCAGAAGAATGATGAAAGATTGAGCAATTTGAATGGATTTCTTGGAAATGGCACATACCATAAAAAAAGCTATTTGGAATACATTGTGTGTTTTAAAGAGATCTACATTTTTTGTGTAGTATGTTTTCATATATCGCTTAACACTTACCAGTTATACAAGCTAATATAGATTTCCTTCTGAATGAAGAGGACTTCACAAGCTGTTCCCAGAAAATTCAAGATATACATTTTATTTCTCATGTAAATATCCTTAAAACATGGTATTTTAATCAAAATCATTAGAGCCATTTTTCGGAATATAAAATAATTAGAAAAATGTTCCATGTAAAGGGTATTTTGCAGTGAAAAACTTTGTGTCGCATCTTTGGAAGACACTCAAATTAAATACCAAGTTTTTATTTAACTGACTTTCGTTTTTGAGTTATGCTGTTAAAACACACACACACACACACACACACACACACACACACACACACACACAGACATTTTTCTAAAAAATTATTTTATTTTATTCAGAGAGCCTCAAAGATGTATTTATGGTGAAATCTTGATATCAAATTTTTGGGTGGAATATAATACCTACTGTGCACGTGGCAGAGAAAGTAATAATATACATATAGGTCTAGTGAGAACACGGGCAAGGCTCCAGACCATACATTCTGTTACACAAGGATATAGGTACTTTATTATTTATTTATTTTATTTACCTTAACCGTGTTTAATTATGCACAGTGTAATATTTCAAGAGCAACTTACTCTCATGCAGAAAGGGAAATGTTGATTAGGTACAGGATAAATCAGTGCAACCTATAACAAGTCATTTATTTCAGAAAATGTAGCATTAACATTTTCAAAACAAAATATTTATGTCTAAAGTACATGTGAACTTTCATTTGAGCATGATTTCATTGATAGTCGTAACCGTGAAGTGAGTGGCATATCACTTTGGAAGTTGGTGTCAAATAGGGCAAGCAGTGTAATGGCAGTTACCAAGAACACACAAATGTCACAGACATTTCACTAAATTGAAGTACTACCAACCTTACAATGTTGATTACTAGTTTCAAGCCAGTCGGTATATCCTATTTGGCAAATCTTGTTTTAAAACAATGTTTCTGGATTGAACTATTTTTCGGCACTAAAATAATATTGTGTAGTATTGTATTTAAAATGGTACTATAAAATGATGGCAGCGCCGTGGCCGAGTGGTTAGACCGCTCGCCTCCCACCGAGGCAGCCCGGGTTCAATCCCAGGGACCTGCATGTGGGATTTGTGGTGGACGAAGCGGCGTCTGGGCGGGTTTTCTCCGGGTTCTCCGGTTTCCCCCGCCATTCATTCCACCAATTGCTCCATCATCACCTTTCCTTTCATCCATTTCACCATCATTTCGTTTCATCTACTTCCTTCATCCCATACCAGGCATCGGGCTGATCACCCATCCTGGATGCTCTGTCTGATCCATGAGTGTCTGCTCCTCGACGGGCCTCTGACCCCAGGCATCCGCTTGTAAGTCCTGGGGGGTGTAAGTCCTACATAAGAGGAGGGTAAACAGATAATGAATGAATGAATTATAAAATGATAATTACAAGGTGTGGAGCACTTAAGCAATCAGTAAAATAATAATTCCAAATCAACGCACATGTGAAACATAATGCCTCTATGCACCCAATAATTATGGTCTTTAAATTCAACAGTTTACATACTTGCAAAGTAATGCCTGTGTCGCCAATGTAAGAGCTGCAATTAATACCAACTTGGTCATGCCTTTAGCATGGGTATATTTCAGAAACAGTTGCTGGCTTTGATGTCAACCAAATAGGTGGAATATCAACAAATATAACCATAAAGCGCTATAATGGGGGAAATATGTCACAATGCCTTTATTTAATTCCAATAGCTTGCATTATCTATATAGATAGAGCTCTTTAAAACAAACAACCTTCATAGAAAACATTGTTATTAATTCATATTCTTTAAAGGACAAATGCGTATGAAAAGACAGTGTACCCAAATCCCAGATGACAATGCCATTCATATTGAGAAATGTTGCAAAAAGAGAATTAAAATTAATGTTGGCAAAGGAAACTCATATGGCCTTGCACAGTACAATGACAATCAAGTGTTTTTGTTTTGTGGCTAATGAAATAAGTATAGAAGTTAACACAAATACCTTCCTTCTACCACAAACCATAACATGTTGACGGTATTGGGCTGCTGAGCATATGTACATGCTCATGTACAAGCAACTAGACAACTATACACAGACAAAAGTGTTCATGCACACTTTTAAAAATTCTAGTAGCAAATTTAATGGAGATAAAATTCTCATTTTTAATGAACAGAAAGAACAAAGAGTATTACAGTTTACTTGTTTTGACAGCTTTCAATATCTTGCATATTATTAGTTTTACAATGTTTTGAAAAATACACAGATTTTTCAACTTTTTTGTACATGGTGTTTACAGAATTATTTTCCATGCATTAAATAGAGCAATGTTTTTTGTGTGATACCTCATTTTGCAGTGAAAACAGGCTTTCAGTTTAGGAAGAATAAAATGTCTAAGTCAGGAATTTTCAATGTTTTTCCTCATTAATGCCTCAAATTTCACCACTTTACAAATTTATTTCTCTGCCAATTTAAATCATGTGTCAATAAAAATATATGAGGTGGTATACACAAAAAATTGCACTACTAAGTGCATATAAAATAACTTTCTAAACACCACAGATGAAAAGGTATAAAAATTGGTGCAATTTTCAAAATATTATAAAACTAATAAAACAAACTATTTTGAAAAATGCAACAGCATGTAAAATGTAATACCAATTGTTCTTTCTGGGTATTAAAAAGGAGAATTTTATCTGCATTAATTTGGCTGGTAGAATTTTTTAAAATGAAGATGGATACTTTTATCCTTGAAAGAGTGTGAATTAATAAAACATTACCTATAAAAGTTGTTTGTTTTGAAGAGCTTTATCTAATGACAACCTATTTGACCCCACTCCCAAAGTGATACACTACTGACCCCACTTCCAGTTATGGTTGACTGATGAAATCAAACTCATGTGAAGGTTCTCATGTGCTATAGCTATAATATTTTTGTCTTAAGAATTTTAATGCAGTATTTTCAGAAATGCATAGTTGTTACAGGTGGTCTGATATGTGAACATAGGCCTGGAAATGCTTTGTTCCATTACTTAAGCTCTTTTTCTACAACTCTGTCTACCTTTTATAAATAGTATTCCTATGTGTAAATTTTTCTTAAAGGCAGCAGTCAAATTGGTACAACTCAACCCACATGAGTTGGTGTACCTAGAATTCATATTGTCTCAATCAAGTGGATTGCATGAAGACTGGTTACATGTTAAAGTACTATTGGAACAAAATCTTTCCTATTTGTATTTCTGCTCTAATCTGAAGTAAACAACAGTTCTGATTATTCTGCTGTGTCACTGCTGTTTTGTCATAGTCATGATGCCATTTTACATGGCAGAATATGAGGAGCATTCTAAAAGTACTTGGCCTGACCAAGAAAGCACAAGATTTAACAGAATTTTTTTCTCCAGCATAGTCACTATTTAGTCTGACTTTCCAAAATATTCATTCATTCATTATCTGTTTACCCTCCTCTTATGTAGGACTTACACCCCCCAGGACTTGCAGGTGGGTGCCTGGGGTCAGAGGCCCATCGAGGAGCAGACACTCATGGATCAGACAGAACATCCAGGATGGGTGATCAGCCCGATGCCTGGTATGGGATGAAGGAAGTAGATGAAACGAAATGTTGGGGAAATGAATGAAAGGAAAGGTGATGATGGAGCAGTTGGTGGAAAGAAAGGCGGGAGAAACCGGAGAAAACCCGCCCAGACGCCACTTCGTCCACCACAAATCCCACATGCAGGTCCCTGGGATTGAACCCAGGCCACATCGGTGGGAGGCGAGCGGTCTAACGACTCGGCCGCAGTGCCGCCCACTTTCCAAAATACCCTCAGTAAAATAAGATTTGTCCAAGTGTCTCAGCTTCAATCTTATCATTTGACGTAAGTCTTCATTTACCCACTATCTCTCCAAGTTTGCAAACACAAAGTAATCACTAGGGCCTGGATTTTTAGGTTTTAACCCATATTTTTCCTTCTGCTATTTAATTAACACATTTCAAGATATATACTCGTTTCACACCTCCTGGAGCAGAATATGCGAATTTCATTACACCTAGAAAAACCTAAATGAGGGGTTGACACCTAAAATAACCTAAATAGCTGTTTTTTGTTTTTCGAAATGAAAAATGTTATTTTTGGATTGAAACTATTGTAAAATTATTTCCATTTATTATTAGACAGTAGATAGTTCCAGTTACTACAGTTAAACACAGCACATGTGATGTGGTGACACCTGGATGCAGCTGATAGAATGTCAGAAGGAGTGTACTTGGCTGTCTGCTGTCATTTACTGTGCCAAGCACTTATAGACAGTAGATAGTTCCAGTTACTACAGTTAAACGCAGCACATGTGACGTGGTGACACCTGGATGCAGCTGATAGAATGTCAGAAGGAGTGTACTTGGCTGTCTGCTGTCATTTACTGTGCCAAGCACTTATAGACAGTAGATAGTTCCAGTTACTACAGTTAAACGCAGCACATGTGACGTGGTGACACCTGGATGCAGCTGATAGAATGTCAGAAGGAGTGTACTTGGCTGTCTGCTGTCATTTACTATGCCAAGCACTTATAGACAGTAGATAGTTCAGTTAAACACAGCACATGTGACGTGGTGACACCTGGATGCAGCTGATAGAATGTCAGAAGGAGTGTACTTGGCTGTCTGCTGTCATTTACTGTGCCAAGCACTTATAGACAGTAGATAGTTCCAGTTACTACAGTTAAACGCAGCACATGTGACGTGGTGACACCTGGATGCAGCTGATAGAATGTCAGAAGGAGTGTACTTGGCTGTCTGCTGTCATTTACTGTGCCAATCACTTATAGACAGTAGATAGTTCAGTTAAACACAGCACATGTGACGTGGTGACACCTGGATGCAGCTGATAGAATGTCAGAAGGAGTGTACTTGGCTGTCTGCTGTCATTTACTGTGCCAAGCACTTATAGACAGTAGATAGTTCCAGTTACTACAGTTAAACACAGCACATGTGACGTGGTGACACCTGGATGCAGCTGATAGAATGTCAGAAGGAGTGTACTTGGCTGTCTGCTGTCATTTACTGTGCCAAGCACTTAAAAGACATTAAAATGCTGTCAATGAATTTTTTTTCTTTCTTTTGAACTGCGTTTTTACTATTTTTCATTACCGCTTATTACCGCAATTACACACACACAAATACCCATGCCCATGGCGGGACTCGAACCTGCAACCCTCAGCTGAAGCTATACACTCCAGCGACCACAGCTACGAGGGCCGGCAAATATCAGCATACTATCGAGTGTTTTTTTTTCTTTCTTTCTTTCTTTCTTTCTTTCTTCTTAAGTTCCCTTGTTTACCCAATTTATGATTACTGTGTTTTACTGTTTACTTTACTGCTTATTACTGCAATCACACATACAACACACACACAGACACCCATGTCCATGGCGGGACTCGAACCCACGACTCTCAGCTTGGCGGAGTGCCGAAGCTACATTCTCCAGCAACCACTGCTATGAGGGCTGGCATGAATTGGATGAAACAGAAGCTTCCTGCATTGCCAAAGCTAAGAAATCACTCGAGTACCCCACTCTTGCCATTTCCCTAGCATACATTAAGACACATTTTTGTTTTGTACCGGAAGCTACTCTCCGGTTGGAAAGTACAACTTTACCACTAAAAGATGCTCTAGATATCATTGGCAATGTTTCCAGTAAAGAAATACCTGGACCAGTGGAAGTTGCAGAAGATTCTTCAATGAAATCCTGCTTTTGAAGATATGAAAATCATCAATTTAGTACTGCAGGGAGAAAAGCATACAGGAGAACTACCCCTAGAACCTGCTGCACTGGCATCTATGTTCTACACTCCAATGACGTTATGTTCCATTGAAAGAAGATTTACTTCATACAAGAACGTGTTACTGATAACAGGAAATCCTTTATGCCAGAAAATTTGAAAATGTATGTATCTACTGCAATGCCAAAAAATAAATCTTAGAACTAAGTACCAGCAAAGCAAAATTATTTATACCTGTATTGATCCACAAAGCAAAGCATTTAAAAAAACCTATTTTAATCAAGAAAAACCTAAAAAAAAAAAAAAAAACTATTTTAAACATATAAGAAACCTAAAATGAAGGTTTACTCCACCTAAAAATCCGGGCCCTATAATCTGGAAGCCAAATCTGGTGAATATGGCAGATGTGGAAGCACTTAGATGCTAAGATCATGCAGTAACAATCCAGACAAGTATGAAGGCACATTATCATGAAGAAAGAGAACTTTAGTTTTAGCAAGTGTGGATGTTTAACCTGAATAGCATTCATCAAATTGGTCCATTAGTGAAGCGTAATACTCCCCAGTAATGGTTCTGCCCTTCTACAGAGGTAACCTGGAGCACCATACCATGAGAATCTCAGAGAAAATTGTGTCATGATTTTTCCTGCAGGTGGAACCATTTTTGCTTTCTTTAGTGCACTCTTACCTGTTGTACCCACTATTTTGACTGCTGCTTCGTTCTCTGGCATGTAGTGATGAATCCATGTTCATTACTGTTGTGAAATGTCAGAGCAACTCATTGGAGTTGCATTTAATCAAGACTAAATACTCTTGAGAAATGTTAATTTGAACAGATTTTGCTCCATTGCTAACAAATGCAGCACCCATCGAGCAGAAAGCTGCCTCATACCCAATCTTTGTTTAAAATGTAATGGACATGATCTCTGCAATGCCAGCAAACTCATGTACCTCCAACTGGCGACTACTGAGTACAGCATGTGAATTTTTGTCATAATCTCATGGCTGTAGCAGTTTTGGGATGCCCTGAACATCAATCATATTGAATGAGTGGAAAAGCCATGCTTAAATTCAGCAGTCCAGTATTAACCATAAAAAATGGAGAAGAATTCTTTAAAGCTGAATCCGATTGCTTTTGTATTTCTGTTGGGTTAAACTTGTCAAAACACAGCACTTTATCGCAGCTTGTATTTCAGTTTTATCCATTTTATAGAAAATGTTATCACTAATTTGTTTAGATGAATATCACAAAGAACTTGAAACTTTTCAGCACACCATCTAAAAGATGATACTTAACTGCTATCACAGTAATTTGGCCATCTTCATGGCAGGCGAAGAACGTTCAGAATGCCCCTCACACTGTTTATGTAGAGTTATAATAAGAAGCTATAGGGAGAATGAACTGTTTCTGAATCTATGTTCACACAATGAATTTGCATCCTCTGCATAAGGTCCCTAAAGTTTCGATAGAGGTATGATACCTGTTAAACACTGTATAGTATAAGTGTGCAAAAATAAACTCCTAGAAACTGACATTTCGGCAAAAGTAAGCTGAGGTTGCTTTTTAAGGGACACTGGGATTGAGTTTTTAGGTGCAAATGACATAATCTTCTATTTTTTAATTATATTATAAAAATACTCTATACACAACTGTGAATCATTTTGGTCAAACATTTTTCATGACGTGCCATTTTTAAAAGCCCAGCAAGTGTTTAAATCACCTGCACGCTCCCTTTCAACCCCACTGGACCCTTTCTGTATGTGTTTTTTCTCAGTTTTATATTCTTGCACATGGCATTTATTCCTTACATTTCAGTTTTGCTCTGATTTATATGCAAATTTACATACATAATCTAAAATATGCTATCTAAAGATTCAAGCATGCACTTTATGATTGCTTTATTCATTAGTGCATAAAAAAATTAATTTATACTGAAAAACAAGGAAAATTTTAACACCAAAAGCTTCATAAAACAAAATTTTAGTTCTCTACAACTAATAACATCAACTATAATAAAATCCTTACAAATATCTTCATTGTACTAAAGTGTTGCAAAATGTCAGTATTATACTTCTCTAACAAATTTGAATGTGCAAGGCAGGTTTAGATTATTTGCATTTTTTTAATTAAAAATATTTAAATATTTTATATGAGGAACCATTTGAGCTAGAGCTTGGACAGTAATTTCTTTATTTTCTCATATCAAGTGGACCAATTTTCAAGTGAATGGCTTTAAAATTAAAAAGGTTAGGAAATTCAGTCCCAGTGTCCTTTAAGGCTGCCTTGCTCTAAATTCATAACACAGGGTGTTTCAAAAAGTATGATCTTATTTTGTAATGCTATATCTTTATCATGCACATAAAACTTTGAGATACAAAGTTTTCATTTACATCATTTGAAAGCATTTCACAAAGATTCGATACGGACACATGACAGTTTATCCCATACTTGTGTGAGCATGTCTGCAGCCACTGCTGTTTCTATGCAACATTGCAGCTTGCACACAGTTGTTGGAAGGGGAGGCACATTATAAAAAGAATCTAATTGTTGCATTCAGATGACTTTCTCTACCCTCTATCACATATTAAAGGATAGCAAATTATTCTTATGAAAGTTTTATCTTTCTATCTACTTCATTTTAATCAAGATAAACCTTTCTGAAAATAATTGCATTACACATTTTGTTATAGATGCAAAAGGAATAGTGATAGTCAAATATTTAAGAACTGGATGCTGTACGTTGGTCTTAAAATTTCATACTCTTTCAATGCAATTGCGAGAAACAGCTGAAAATTGACAGGACTTTAAAAGAGCTAAGTATTGAATAACTTGACCCATTAATAATGGATATCTCGGAAATGGTTATTTGAAATAAGTTGTGTGTTTTAAAGAGATCTGTTTTTTTGTGTAGTACATTTTCATCTATCACATAACATTTACCAGTTGTGCTAGATAATACAAAATTCCTTCCAAATAAAGAGGACTTCATTGGCTATTCCCAGAATTCAAGATATAAATTTCATTTCTTATGTAAAGTCTTTAAGATATGGTATTTTAATCAAAATCGTTAGAGCCATTTTTTTAGAAAATTAAAAATTTCAAAAAATGTTCCATTTAAAGGGTAGTTGGGCATGAAAATCTTTGTGTTTCATCTTTGGAAGATACTGAACTTAAATACCAATGTTCGTATTAATCTTTTTGTTTTTGAGTTATGCTGTTCACAGATGCACACAGGGACGTTTTCTAATTTATTTTGGGAAGGGGGGGGTTCAGGGAGCTTCAAAACATACATTTTCCAGTGAAATCTCGCCATGGAATGTTTGAGTGGCACACAATACTTTCCCTACTTACTATATGCAATACAGAAAGTAAAAATCATATGCTGTGAGAGCAGGCAAACTTGGAGGCCAATGCTACAATGCAAGATCCATAGGAGCCTTATGGCCAATCTATCATTGCTGCTGAATGGATTCTGTCTTGTTGGGGCAATCTGTGGATTTTCTCTTATATAAGCAAACAGTGTCTTGAAATTGCTGATGCCAATGTCAAATGACAAAACTCATGCTGCACAATTATAACTGATTTGCACTTGTTGAAATGGAGAATGCAAAATCCTTTTTGTTGCTATGTTGTCACATCTCGACTCTATGCCTACTGGGTACTAAATGAGCAAGCTAGCCACAGCTAGAAGTCCCCTACCAGGAATCATGTGAACCGGCAACCTTCAACTAGCACCAATAGTACTTTAAAATAGGTTGTGAGGTTCTATCTACATTCATTTAGAAGGTATAGCCTTGTCAATTCAAATGGTTCTTTTTTAAACACCCTGTGTTTTGTAGCTATTACATTTTGTTACTATAATTAGGATACCATTACTTAAACAATCTATCCTATTAAAATGTTTAACATTAATTGAATTGTTACATGGTTTAGTTAAACACAAGAGACTTTCTTCAGAAAAGAGAGAGTTTGGACTGAATTATTTTAGTACCATGCCTAATGAAGATAAAATGTTTAAACTATGTTAAAAATGTTGCTATGGTCTATCTCCCAGTTCTTCAGAACTGACTATAACATAAATTAAAATAACCTTTGCACCCATGTGCCTATAGAGGATATATCATAACTGATAGGGCTTGACAATGCATGCAAATAAACCCAATAAACATAGGTCCACACAAGTTTTATGTGACCAGAAAACTTTCTCTTTGTTCATCACTTTCATTTTCAGCTCAGTTGTTTTGCTAAAATCATTCACTTTTATAAGTTTTCTCCCTTTACTTTTTCATTAATGAAATGTTCAATCTATAGCCAAATAAAGTCATTGCTCAGTACCTACTGATTCAATGTTAGAAAAATCAACATGAAATCTCATAGAAACTATTTTCACTACTACAGTAGAACTCCACTTAACCGCACTAAAGGGGGCAGAGTCATTTTGGATAACATATTTTTTTCAGATAATCAATGGTAATGATTTTAAGCAGCAAAAGGAATAAACTAATTGTATTCTGAATGCACGCAATAATGTTTAATATAAAATTACTACTGTATTAAGATATACATTACAGTATTTACAAAGACTCTTTCATAAAATCAGCAATTTGAACTTTCTTCCTACAACACCTGTAAGCAGCTATATCACACCATCATTTGATAGGGATTATATCTGTTGGTGCTGATTCACTGCTTTGTTCCACAAAATGTAAGGCAACATAAAAACAAAAAACTTTGTGTTATTGATTGTGCTGTAATTAAATATTTCCTGTCAAGATTTTAATACAGTCTTTCTTACCTCTAATGCTTTGTGACTAACAGCTTGAACTTTCTGTTCAATGCTTATTACAACACACTTTCTTTTTGCTGACATCTTAAACACACATAAACCACACTGACCAAAACCAACAGTAAAATTACAGTGGGCCGCTACATGCAAGCAGTTAACACTTTTCTTGGGATGTGGAGTAGGAGATGAGGATTAACTGCATACAATAGCAAGTACTTGTATTGGAATTTAGGGCTGCCAATTGTCACAGCAATTTTCCAGCGCAAATTTGAATATCTTCTATTTTTTCATTCATTCTTTCTTACATTTCTTCTTCCTTATTTTCACTGCCTTCTCCACTATTTTGTTTAAGTGCAGTTCAGTTAAGCAGGGTTTTGCTGTATATGTGAACCCAGAGTATGTTTTAACTACGGTTCTACTCTCTGCATATTATACCATCCTAAAGCCCATATGAATTGAGTATTGCATTTTCTTTTAGCAATACATAGGTTAAAAACTATCTTTTGTTTAAAAGAAAATATTCCCTTGAGTAAACATAAGAGGTTTGTCCACAATTAATCTATTCATCCAAAATGTTATTTTGTTTGCTTCATTGCTTTTAGCAAACATTAAAATTCTGCATTGGTGCATTGGCTGTCAGTGCACAAGGGGATTAATCCTTTTCTGCAGAATGTAAAATAAATGAGCAATATTACACATTTATTTCAACCTTTTACATTTTGAAAGTTTGTTTCTTTTTAAGAATATAGTCCAATTGATGTTAATAGCCCACAAAGAAGAGCATTTCAAAAACTTCAGACTTAAAATAAAATATGGCACAGGAGTATGATGTTTTTAAATGTAGCATGTCACAAAATAAGATTATTAAGAAGCATAAGGACCATTTCTACCCTACTCATACAGATATCCTACAAGTTAAAGACTATTCCTGTATATTTTTGCCATGCCTGAGTATATAAATCCAATTTTGCGATTGAAAATAAGAAAATGTATATCTTTTGCTATCAGATGACAGTTATGTTAATTTTAAGAAGCAGCTTGCACCATTTGATATTTATGTCAAGTGTAGAATGAACTGTAACATAGAAAAAATGGAAATAATTAATATTGATAGATTTATAAGTACAATGATTTATAGTTTGTTTATTAGTGTTTGACATTGAAGTTAGTAAATTACATGCTTTAGAGCATTCTCACAAAACACCTGTTTTATAGAGTATGTTTTTATCAGTTTTTAAATTTTCAAATTTCTAGCAGTAATTTCAGTACTTTTATTATGACAACTGTTTTATAGCAGCAATGAGCATATTCACCATGAATCAATAGGCTTTAGCACTACAAGTATATTTTGGGTTAACCATAATGATACATTTATTTTGTATGTGAATACAAAGCATTTAATTATTTTTTAATAAATATTTACTTAAAGTAGGCATCATTAGGATGATAGTTTATCTACACATAGTTGCATTATAGCATTAGCTTTTCATTTACTCTCGAACTTCTGTGGGCAAGATTTTAATATAATGATGTCATTGCTATGAACCAAGTATCACAGATCTAAACATTGAAAACAATCATTATAGTATGACTCCCTTCTTCAAACACTCAATATCATAACTGTAATTTCATTTTAAATGACTAGGCCTCTAGATTGTGAGGTATGGACTTTGCATTATTTGAAGAGAAGGGACGTCAGAAAGGAGCAAGTTTATCAGTGCCTTGGTCAAAGTATTTGTTGCTTTTTGATGTACATTCACAAATATTCAATTAAAAAAAGATTCAAATTAAGCATTCATATGTGGATATTAACCAACAAAATTAATAAACAAAATTAAGATAGAAATTTCTGGAACAGAAGTTTGACTTTATGAACAAAAACTGTTTTGCATGTTTGTCACTTATTTTCACAAAGTTTATCTTTTTAATTAAGATTACAGTTGAGGTTTAGCAACACTTCACTTGTTTTAGTTAGAACAAGTTTCACAAGCTGTTGACTGCATCATCAGCTAGTGTCCACTGCCGGATCCAAAGAGTTATCCAGGTGAGGTAGCTCTGGTGCTGGTTTTAGGAACTTGAAGGCTGTAGTATCTTCTGGGATGTCAAAATTCAGGAGTCGTTTCTCATGTTTCTTTATTTAAATTTTCTCCCAAATGTTAAACACATTTGCATTGTTTCTTTCTCTCACAAAATGTATTTCCGTTTTTATATTGTGTTCTTCCCAAAATTGATGAGTGGCAGCCGATTTATCCACTGAGTTACCTCAACTGGATCCAGCTGACAATGTGAAACATGTTCTCATTAAAAGAAGGTAGGTGTTGTCAGAACTCAATTGTAATATCAAGAATCTTGATGCCCTTGCTGTGTGAAAGTCCCAAAGTAGTCCTCTTTTGAGGAAGAGCTGTTGTAACTGTTAAGCACATACTTTTTGTGGCATATGAGCAAATGCTGCTCCCATCAGAAAATCTGTGTACCAGTCATTGAAGAAAGCTTCTCTATATCCTTCCTCTCATCCTGTCAGTGCCCTGCTTGCTAACTAGTTATGACATCAATACATTCAAACTGATTCCTACAGATGTCTGAAAATAAATGAATATAAATGAAAAGATTTATAAATCCCAATCTGTATTGTTACATAACTGCAGCTAAGCTATTCTCATTATATAGGGTGTTAAAGAATTAAACCAACAAACCTTCAAGGGTTACAGAGGGATGATAATAGGAACCCTTGATATCAGACACCTGTGGTCTGTGACAACAAACTTTGAAGTTACTTAATGATTTTTCATTTGAATATTTTTACTGATAAATGCAAATAAATAGAGACAATACAAATACAGTACTGATTTCTACTCTAAAATAGTCAATTTCTCTTCAACAAGCATGAAAATAACTAACATTGCAGTATTCCCAAAATTATGAGCTCTTCTTTTTCTGGAAAAATGTTGTCAACAAGAGGCAAGGCACCATTAATATCACTACTTTCACATGGAAAATCCTGTGTATCAGATACATAAACAACAGTTAGCTGTAGTAATGGCTTGGTCATTAACATGCAAGGGTTAGTAATACCTCCCTTTCACATGGAGAACCAGGCGTATCAGATAGACAAACAACAGTTAGCTGTAGTAATAACTCTGCCATTAGCATGCAAGGGCCGGTGATACCTCCACTTTCACAAGGAGAATCATACATATTAGATAGACAAACAACAGTTAGCTGAAGTAATAACTCTGCCATTAGCATGCAAGGGCCAGTGGTACCTTCACTCTCACATGGAGAATCATACATATCAGATAGACAAACAACAGTTAGCTGTAGTAATAACTCTGCCATTAGCATGCAAGGGCCGGTGATACCTCCACTTTCACAAGGAGAATCATACATATTAGATAGACAAACAACAGTTAGCTGAAGTAATAACTCTGCCATTAGCATGCAAGGGCCAGTGATACCTTCACTTTCACATGGAGAATCATACATATCAGATAGACAAACAACAGTTAGCTGTAGTAATAGCTCTGCCATTAGCATGCAAGGGCCAGTGGTACCTCCACTTTCACATGGAGAATCATACATATCAGATAGACAAACAACAGTTAGCTGAAGTAATAACTCTGCCATTAGCATGCAAGGGCCAGTGGTACCTCCACTCTCACATGGAGAATCATACATATCAGATAGACAAACAACAGTTAGCTGAAGTAATAACTCTGCCATTGGCATGCAAGGGCCAGTAATACCTCCACTTTCACATGGAGAATCATACATATCAGAGAGACAAACAACAGTTAGCTGTAGTAATAGCACAGTCATTAGCCTGCTCAACTGAGTTCAAACCCCATGCATGCGGTTTAACTGATGAATAGCAAACATTTGGAGTGAACCCAATTTTAATTTCTCACTTTTTTTTCAAGGTTTAAGTACATGTTGCAGAAGTATTCATATGGAATGGTTGAAAATATCTCGGCCATGATTACCTGCAAGTAGCTGAAACTCAGGGAAATTTCATCAGTGGCATTACTAATTTTGATGTATAGCAAACAACCATGAACTCAAAGACTACAAGTGTCCTATATCAAAGTGCCTACCTAAAACTTCTGTGTGCCACATGAAAGTTTGTGAGTTGAATCCTATAACACCCTGTATACTTACATTAAACTTTTATTTTTGTGTGGATTAAACTTCTGTTATATTAAGAGACAATCATTATTTTATTACATATGGCATTAAATAGGGTCAATGACTTGTTTTTTCAGCAGTACAAGTATTTTTCAATCTTGGAAATGTTATTGCCTACATACCCATTTTTTGGTTATTGCACACACAACTGAGAGGCAACTGAACTGTATATGAAGCTGGAATAGAAATCTCTCAAGCAAACAGAAATGGAAAGTCAGTCCTAACATATTTTTTGTCACACCTCGTTGCTTGTTTCCCGTTTCCTCATCTATGCACGTGTTTTGCATTGTTGTGTGTTTTGTGACCTGATTGGACTGCAGGTTCTCGCCGCCCTAGCATCGCATCTATCCACAGCAGTGCTTCCTCATCCAGAAGCTTCAGCGCACGTCGTTTTGAGCGTGAGAACATGCAGCGGGAACAACGCAAGCTGGAGCTGCAGATGCAAATGCAGCTACAGCAAATACAACAAGACAGCCTCAAGCCATCTTCCGGAATGGATGCCACAGGAGTTCCTTCACCGAGTCCGAAGACACCCATGTCTACCGATGAATTGCTACCTTCCGTCAGTGAGGTCCGGGAGGTGAGAAAAGAAGACCATTAAAAACTGCTGCACGTGCTCGAATGCCCCTTACACATCCCACAATACCCTTATTGTTTGTGTACAGAGTTGCAATTTTTAATCTCATCTGCCTGCTCCTGCTCCAAGGTTATAAGACTTATAAATGAGGTGTGACAAAAAAGAAAAGTGGACTGATGTAATGGATTTTTGCATGGAAACTTCCATGTGATGTCAAGTTTGTGTTGGAGGGGATTTTCAACATATCTTATGATCACCTGTTCAAGTGTCTTTTTTTGAAAGTGTCATCTTTGTTACTCAATGTTTCCTAAAGTGGTCATGTTTAAGTAAATTCCTTGTCTGTAGTTTTGTTAAATATTTGCACCAAATTAATTTGAACTCAGTGATGTGCATGAATGTAATATGGTGGTTTCATTTACTCCTGAAACAGTGTTGTATTAATAAACTACAGATTATCATAGATTTAAGGCATACTGATTGCAGTCCACTAAACATATTGAAATAAACAGTCTAACTACATGCTATGGAAATGAAATAAGTATGCAGTACAGGACCACTAATAGGAATAAACTATTTTGGTATGACATTGTTTTTTTCTAAATTACATGCATGATTGATGATAAATTTAGATGCAAAGCTTGCAATGTAAAACAACACTGCAGAATCCTGAAAAATGTCAATAATTGGGAGCATGTGATGCATATCACTGATCTTTTACATAAATAGAACTTTTGTCGCAAAGGCTGACTTCTCACTTCCATGTTCCTGTTATGAATGTGTCTGAACAACAATCCTCAAAAGCCAAAGTGTAAAAATAATATAAATAAGTAATAATGCTAATTAATGTCCTTAAGCACTATTTGCAGATGTTATTGCTTCAGTGATAATGTAAACTGCATAAAAAATGTATAGTGTGACATTTTATAGTTTTCCTCTCAGTCAATCTTCAGTTTTTCCTTGTGTGTATGGCCTCAAATAATAATGCACAAATCAGCCTCTTCTCTCTTCCAATCGTTTGCTAGAATATCAAACACAGGACTCTTCTTCTCTCTCTTCCAATTGTTCATTAGAGTTTCGAATAGAGGACTCATTCTTTCTGTTCCAGTCGCTCACTAGAGTGTCAAACACAGGACTCCTCTTCTCTCTGTTTCAATCACTCACCAGAGTTTGGAACATAGGACTCCTTCTCTCTATTCCAATCGCTCACTAGAATGTCGAACATAGGAATGCTTCTCTTTGTTTTCCAATCACTCACTAGAGTGTCAAACACAGAACTCATCCTGTTTGTTCCAATCACTCATTAGAACGTGAAGCACAGGATTCCTCTTCTCTCTGTTCCAATCACTCACTAGAGTTTCGAACACAGGACTCCTCTTCTCTCTTTCGGTTGCTCACTAAAGTATTGAGTACATGACTCCTCTTCTCTCTTCTGGCTGCTCACTAAAGTGTCGAGCACAGGACTTCTCTCTTCTGGTTTTTCACTAAAGTGTCGAGCACAGGACTTCTCTGTTCTGGTCTTTCATTAAAGTGTCAAGCACAGGACTCCTCTCTTCTGGTTGCTCTATTAGTGCCAAGCACAGGACTCCTCTTCTCTTTTTCGGTCACTCACTAAAGTGTCAAGCTCCTCTCCCCTTTCTCTTTCCAACCATCAGCCAGCACTGGAGAACATGCCCATAACCCATGGCTAGAAGGGCTGGTGAGGGATCTCTCACAATAAACTGGGTGCAGTACTACAATGTGCAGAAAACTGTAGAGTAGAAAAGTAGCACAGGATAGGAACTAGAAGCTTTTTTTACTGCACTTCATGCATCAAATATGAATGCGAAACCTGTTTGTGGTGTGCCAGATGTAAACAAAACACACTCTTGTACAGTACTAGTCACTGTTGCTAGGTGTGCCTGATATGATAGTACATCTTGTTCAGTACAGATAGTACCTATGTATACAGTTGCCATCTGAGTTACAGTTCATTTTGAGGATGTTTCATAAAGTCAGATTTCAATTATGTTCATGCAGCACTGCTGTTATTATACCGCATCTACAATCCCATTCTCTAACCTAAATTATTAGTTTTAGTATTGCCTTTCTTCTCTACAGTTTTCTACGCATTATTTTCCACAGAGAAAGAGAGAGAGGGGGAGGAGGAGGAGAGAGAGAATTAAAACAATCTTTACAGTGCATCTCAACATTTTCAAAATAATAAAATACATGAATATGGAGCTATCTCAGTCTGAGTTGACTTCCAAATATTGAGTTATTTGTGATCTCTTCAGCTACATGGAAAATTGGGTGATAAACTACTAGATGTTTCTCACAGATTGAACCATTCTTGGTATGCACAATTACTAGAGTCCTGCAATCTCTGCTCACAATTACTTTGGTGAGTGTTCATTGGTGGGAACCAAGTGTATCTCACATCACTGCACAATTCCACACCAGTTTCCATTCATCAGATGCTTATTCAAACTTTCTAAGATGACAATTGCTCAGGAGCTGGATAGAATATCAGCATAAAAATATTGAATCCAAAGGTATCACAGATTCAAAAAATAATAATACTGCATACAATTGGAAATGTGACACTTTAGGCATTTCCTATGAATGTAAACATAATTAGTGGATCCTGTATCAGAGCAAAAGGAAAATTAAGGCAGAAAATTCAATACTGTCCTAATACTTTCATTTTTCACAATGCTGAAAAGATTGGCTATAGCAAGAAGTGGCTTTGCAGCAAGAAACTCTAAGTCTCACAATTAGTTGTATCTGCATATTAAATGAAATGAGGATACACAAAGTGCTAAGACAGTTGAATGAGTAGGATGCAATGGACATCTCAGGTTGCATCATGCACATTCAAAAATCATTGAAACTCACCCACCATCTCTAATACCTCTATCTTCTAAGAGAACTGAAGTACATCAGCTCAACCACTCATTTGCAAAGCTCTGATGCTCACTTTGATATGACTATATTCTGCAACTAAAACTTTTGGGCTGCTTTATAATGATGAGTACATGTACCTCTCCAGACGATCCCTAGTCTACGCAAGTTAATATGCTTGAGAAAACAGTATCTGCCATGCTACCTTCCCTTCAGAAATAACATTAGTTCATTTCTACAGTATGAAGCAAAACAAATGACACTGAAATTCTTGATCATTTGCCATTCAAGTATAGCAATGTAGTATTTATTTATTGTTTGATACATTGTGAATTCAGTTTTGTGCTGATTTCTGCAATTATGCTTCTCACAACAGAAGAGAAGGTATTTACATGGAACATTATTTCCAGCTATATGAGGCAGTATGTCAGAATGGTCAAAGTTTGCTTCATGTTATAGAACAGTATGAGGAGAGATTTAATAAGGAAGCACTAAATAATAAAACAATCTTAGCCATTGTACAGGATCAGTCCTGTGTCAATGAGAGGGGACAACAGGTCACCCAGGAATGAGCATCAGGGACTACTTCTCCAACAAGTGTTAAAATCACCAAAGCTAGTCTATGATGAACATCCCTAAAACTTGGTTTGGACAATACATCTGTTTCAGATGTTTAAAGAACTGGGTGGATTTGCTCACATCTAACGGGAAGAGATGAGCGAGTAACAGCACAACATCAGGGTGGAGTTATGACACTTTGGAGATCACCTAATTTCTTGTGGAACTCCATTCCCATACCCTGCTGCTCATGGTTCCTAATGCCTACATATGGAGCATATTGAAACAATCAGCTTTCAAGACAGATGACCCAACTACAAATACTTACAAACTAAGCGAGAAGATATCATTTTTTGTCCTTAGAGCAACCTTTCTTCATCAACATGTTCAATAACAACAGCTGAAGCTTTCCTGATGGTATAATAACTCTAAATTTTCTCAGGCTTCTAGCCAGGGAAGTAGATGGCTTCAAACCAACATTTTAAAGGTGTTCATCATCTAGGCCTTCAGGATAAACTAAAGATGAAGATGAAGACCTTTGAAATGTCATTTTCAAACCAGCCACTTACCTAGCTGAAAGGCCAAAAATAATTAAGAGCTATGTGCAATAATGTTCATGATCTTCTTCAACAGATTACCCTCCTCATTGTAGGACTTACACTCCCAAGAATTTACAAGCCAATGTCTTGGGTCAGTAGTCTGTCGAGGAACAAGCAAACTCTGGATCATAGCATATCCAGGATGTGTGATCAGTCCAATGCCTTGTGTCAGTAGCCTGTCGAGGAGCAAGCAAACTCTGGATCATAGCATATCCAGGATGGGTGATCAGCCCAATGCCTTGAGTCAGTAGTCTGTCAAGGAGCAAGCAAACTCTGGATCATAGCATATCCAGGATGGGTGATCGGCCCAATGTCTTGTGTCAGTAGTCTGTCAAGGAGCAAGCAAACTCTGCATCATAGCACATCCAGGATGGGTGATCAGTCCAATGTCTTGTGTCAGTAGTCTGTCAAGGAGCAAGCAAACTCTGGAGCATAGCATATCCAGGATGGGTGATCAGTCCAATGTCTTGTGTCAGTAGTCTGTCAAGGAGCAAGCAAACTCTGGATCATAGCATATCCAGGATGGGTGATCAGCCCAATGTCTTGTGTCAGTAGTCTGTCAAGGAGCAAGCAAACTCTGGATCATAGCATATCCAGGATGGGTGATCAGCCCAATGCCTTGAGTCAGTAGTCTGTCAAGGAGCAAGCAAACTCTGGATCATAGCATATCCAGGATGGGTGTCCAGTCCAATGTCTTGTGTCAGTAGTCTGTTGAGGAGCAAGCAAACTCTGGATCAAAGCATGTCCAGGATGGGTGATCAGCTCAATGCCTTGAGTCAGTAGTCTGTCGAGAAGCAAGCAAACTCTGGATCATAGCATATCAAGGATGGGTGATCAGCCCAATGTCTTGTGTCAGTAGTCTGTCAAGAAGCAAGCAAACTCTGGATCATAGCATATCCAGGATGAGTGATCAGCCCAATACCTTGTGTCAGTAGTCTATCGAGCAGCGAGCAAACTCTGGATCATAGCATATCCAGGATGTGTGATCAGTCCAATGTCTTGTGTCAGTAGTCTGTCGAGAAGCAAGCAAACTCTGGATCATAGCATATCCAGGATGGGTGATCAGCCCAATGCCTTGAGTCAGTAGCAAGCAAGCTCTGGATTATAGCATATCCATGATGGGTGATCAGCCCAATGCCTTGAGTCAGTAGCAAGCAAGCTCTGGATCACAGCATATCCATGATGGGTGATCAGCCCAATGCCTTGAGTCAGTAGCAAGCAAACTCTGTATTATAGCATATCCAGGATGGGTGATCAGCTTAATGTCTTGGGTCAGTAGCAAGCAAACTCTGGATCACAGCATATCCAACATGGGTGATCAGCTTACTGTCTTGAGTCAGTAGCAAGCAAACTCAGGATCATAGCATATCCAGGATGGGTGATCAGTTCAATGTCTTGTGTCAGTAGTCTGTCAAGGAGCAAGCAAACTCTGGATCATAGCATATCCAGGATGGGTGATCAGCCCAATGCCTTGAGTCAGTAGTCTGTCGAGAAGCAAGCAAGCTCTGGATCATAGCATATCCAACATGGGTGATCAGCCTAATGCCTGGTGAAGAAGGAAATGAAATGCAGTGGTGAAAGGGGTTATAGGAAAATTTTCAGATCAAATTATGCAACCCAGCATTTACCTAGTGATCAAGGAAAACTGTGAAGAAACCTTCATTCAGATTGGTCAGCCCTGGGAGTTTGAATCCAGGACCTTCCAAATGCAGGCCCCAGACATTGCCATCTGAGCCATTGTACTTAGTTTCAATTACGTTCAGATATGTTAAGAACAATGTGTGTCACGTGATAGTACATATTTCAATGTTGTTTGTTTTGCTATATAATGTACAAAACTACTGAGAAACTTACAAAGGAATAAATTGCGACGTATTTCTATTACATGGTGTAACTGAAAACTTAGATCACATAGATAATACTTTTGGGGTTAATCATTGCTAAAGAAATGTACACATTACAGCAATATGGTACTGTATCTGACCAGAGGAAGTCTGCATACTTATTTCACTTCTACTGCTTTGTTTTTATTAAGTTAATCATAAGCAGCACCAAGGCCCTGGTAGATGTATGTTATGTAAGAAAGTCAAAATGTTAAGAAAAATATTATCAATATTATGTGTTAGAAAGAAATTTCATCCTGTTTTGAAATCTATTTAATGGGTTTCCTAATTTTAAAATACCTACATTTTCTTGGCTGTTATATTTATTCTATCAGAACAGAGTTAAGACAGTGTTTATGAATACAATTTCTAAAGATCACAGCTAAAAGGAATTTTGGATGCTAGCAATTCAAACAATGACTATAATAATTATTGTTAAGCTTATTTAACAATATTAACAACTTCCATATATGCCATGCATGTAAACATCATTGGTGTACCAGAATTTTGTGTGCAGGAGCTCTTATCAGTAAACCTACTAGATGCCACAATTCTGGCCTGGGATCAAACCCACAACTTTGGGCATAGAAAGCGAGCACTAAAGCTGCTGCACCACTCCAGCTGATCCATTTCATGCCTAATATCTCAAAATGCTACTGACTATACATGTGATGTTAAATATGATTAAATTAACAAATGGTAAGAAATAATATGATTTTCAGTTGATAAAAATCTTAAAAGCAGTCGCAAATTTGAGAGTAAAGATAATTACTTATATAATAGCTGTCAATTTTGAAAAATAAATTCTCAGGTTTTTTTAATATGCCTAATGTTTCCTAACTGAAACACCATTTAAAATGCTTTTCATTCAGTTCAGTTGTCTATCAGTGACAGTCTTCAAACTTTATGAGGTAGGTTTCTCTTTCATACATCAGCTTCTTTTTATTTATTTCAGAGAAAGTGTAAAATGTTTAAATATACAGTATTTTACTGCTTGAATTTCAGTACTCTTTTAAACTTATGACATTATTAAATTGCAAGCACTTGTTAGGATTCTGATCAATGCACTTGCTTAATGCAAATTTGAGCTAAAGGCTTGTGCAGTCAGGTGCACACAGAATCACATGCATGTACAAGTAAATACCAACAAAGCACACACATACACACATATGCGTGCACAAAGAAGCAAACATTCGGATATAAATGTACATGCTTATATTTAACATATACAGAATGTAACAATAAGGTGCAACCAAACTTTCAGAACACGTTCCTCATGTGCAGAAGAAGAAAATATATTATATGGACATGGGTCTGGAAACACTTTATTTCCATCTTAGTACTCATTTTCTACAATTCTTCATCATGGAAAACACACAGGAGCAGAATATACCAATGTATCACATGAAACTCTTTCTTACATAAATTGTTCAAAATGTCCTTCATTATCATTGATACATGCATTGCATTGGCCCCAGATGTGCTGATGTATCCCTGGAGAACTGCATATTCCTTTCCACTACACAGGCATGAAGACTCTGCATCTTGCACATCAAATAAGCATCTGCCAGGTACCATGATGAACATTAGTAAACAGTTATGAGCTTGCTGAGTTCATAACGAACACTAAACAGCTGATACTACATGTAGTAAGGCAATAAAGTGAGTCGCACGTCAACATTATCTTTGTTCAAATGGAACACAAAATACTGACTGTGAGCCTAGCTTAACCAAGAGGGCACTTGAACATTTTGTTTAATACAAGTTGCATGTTCTAAGTTCTGTTCCTGTCTGTTTCGCATAATGTACTATGGAGAGTTGTAGAAAATGAGTTTTGAAACAGAAATCAAGCATTTCCATATCCATGTCTATATAACATATTTTCTTCTTCTATGTGAGAGGAATGGTCCACAAAGTTTGGCCATGTCTTATTGTTACAGCATGTATACCAGCACCATTTAGTTCTATCTTAAAGTACACTAAACACATATCTGATTTTAAATAGTTTTGTTGCAGAGATTAATTAATTTGCACCATAAACTTTTCTTAATTTACAAGAGACTGCCAGATAGATTTACGAGCTTTCCTTTTCATTTATTAGCATTTTATTTTCACAAAAAGGGCTTGAAATACACAACATTTTAAACTAAACACTTTAAAAATGCACAACATGTATAGTAAAAATAGTACATAGCATAGCTGAGCAAATCCAAAGCTAGTAGTGCTATGGTGGAATGCTGCTACTTAGAAACATTTTATATCTTAATAAGGAATGAACAGAGAGGAGTTTTAGCTTTATAAAGAACTGAATGCAGCGCTTTATTCATGCATCTTATAATATTTTAAAATAAGGCATGATGGAAGCAGTAATAAATATATTTTGATAAACTACGAAAATAATTTTGTGACCTGAAAAAATTGGCAATTCCAATAAAAGTATATATTATTCAAGTTTCTCGTATTACCAATCAGTCTTTAAAGAGTCCTAAACACAGCACAAAGAACAGAATAAGAATAAAATATAAAGAAGATTTTGCTAACATTAATGTCTAATCAGAGCAATAAATATAATGAGTTACATAGCCTCAAATATCAGTGATGTGCATGTTTTTCATAAAAGTCAATGTACCTTTAGACTCATGCATCCTTGCACCAATTGTGACCAAATTTGGTAAACACGCTCTTTAGGTAGTATCAGAAAACCACTCCCAATGGAAGAGGGGTGGAAAATATTCAGCAGGAGAATTTTGGGGATTCTCAGCATAAATGGGCCTATTTTCTCAAACTTTTGCTAAATAAAATGATAAATGTTGCTCCCTTCATTGTTTTAAGGGCAGCAATACAAGAACCATCCCTAATGGGAGATGGGGTGGAAAAGTTTTTGATGGGAGGTATTTTAGAAGGATTTTTAGTACAAATTTGAACATATTCTTTAGGACAGGGGTAAAATACTGTGGGGGTATTATCTCAAAACATAACACTCCTTACTGAAGAGGGGGGAAAGTGTTTGGCAAGAAACAATGTTGAGGTTTTCAGTACAAACAGGCCAGTTTTGTTCATTACTTTTGTGAAATGAAAATATAAATCTCGTTCTCTTCATTCTTTTAGGGGTGGCATAACAAAAACCACCCCCAATGAGAGAGGTGATAGAAAATGTTTGCTAGGAGGAACATTTTTTAGGATATATAGTGGCTATGGGTCTGTTTTCTCAATAAAGGGTAAAATGCTATTCTATTCATTCTTTTAGGGGTGGCATAACAAAAATCAACCCCAATGAGAGAGGGGGTAGAAAATGTTTGCTAGGAGGGAAATATTTAAGGATATTCAGTGCCTATGGGTCTGTTTTCTCAATACTAAAGGGAAAAATGCTGTTGTATTAATTGTTTTAAGGCTGGAATGTCCAACACTTAAAGAATGGGAATGAAAAATGTTGGAGGATTTTCAGTACAAATGGGAAATTTGGCTCACTGAACATGAAGTGATCAAATTAAAGCAACTGAATACCAGCAAGATTGTAATTGTTTTAATTTATTTAAGTGTAAATAAATAAATAAATAAATATTTGGAAAATTGATATTTTGCATACACTATAAAAGCCCCAGTCAGCACTGGGTATTTCTACTAATATGTGTATAAAGTATAAAGCCTTCATTTGGACATGTGGCTGGCCTAACAGGAATTTTCATGGCAAAGGAAGCACGTTGTTTGCCAGCAGTTGGGTATTCATAGCCTCTTAAATTCAAGCGTATAGATTTCTCATGCAAACTATAACTACAATAACCATATACCTTCATCATGGAAGATGTTGGAAATGATGTCCACACATCTATCACACCTTTTAACAACATTTGTATTAATTCTTCATGGCCATGTAAATAAAACTATGCAAGTCAATAGAGTGATCATTAACATTATCCAACACCCAAGTGTAGAAATTAACTCTACTTACATTATCGCATGGTTGCAATTCCTGAACTATAGTTATCTTATAGAGTTTTAATTTTAAAAGTTCAGTGGCATTCCAAGCCAAAGTTTGCAAAGTCTCTGATTACTGTGCAAGCTATCTCAGAGATTTCTTTGGACTTGTCCTAACTTTTCTGTGATATCATCAAGTTTTTCTTCTGTAAGAACATGACAACTTAATTTTGGCTTCTTATCAAGAATAGATCCATTTCCCTAAATGTAATCACAAGATTATGAACCATTTGTCTGTGAGGTGCACGAACAGTGAGGAATCTTGTCTTGCTTCTCTACAAGCGTTTGCCACAGAAATCATACATGAATCATGTATGCTCAAGCATACAGACTTTTTGGCATTATAACAGCACTAACACACTATAACATGTTGTCTCACAACTTATCAACCTCTGTAATGTCATTTGATTAGCCAGCACAAAGAGAGGAGGGAAAGTGAAGGGGAATAGAACCAGTTAAAAACAGTACAGTGCAAAGCAAGCAATTCCCCATAATATGGCCATGCGTCCAAATGAAGCGTCAAATGTAATCAAATGAAAACTTACAGAAACTATGAAAATATTCATTTGCTGGTACGTATCTTAGACAGAGACATATGTGCTGTAGTTTGCAGGGGATAAATTTCTTAATAACTAACTAAAAAGAAGAAAAACCTACTTAAACACTTGATTACAATCTTTTTAACTATTAAACCGTGCAGTGCTGTGTTTTAGGAATGCTCTGAAACAGTATTGCATTCACACATAGAATTGTTTCCCCCTTTGTATAGTTAGCTCAAGTACAGAACTAATGTAACATTCTTTAAAACTGATCTTAGCAGTAAAATATTTCAAGCATTAATGATAACATCAGATACATGTATTTGTACATTAAAATATATGAAAGACTAACATTCCACCATGCTTTATACTTTTCTTATCTAGTTATATTTCCTCTTTGAAAACAAAACATTTTCATACACTAACATTCCTATTACACTTACAGGACAGCCAACAGTCAACGCCGACAATGAACAATACAAGAATGGGAAGGGGCAACAAGAACAGCAGCAGCAGCAGCAGCAACAGCAGCAACAGCAGCAACAGTAAGGCCATTGCTTCCTCTTCTATGGGTTATCAAGGTGAGATCGGTCCCTGTACATCCTCCGACTTGACCCATTAGGACGGACAAAGGAGACATTTTTGTACAATTTCAAACCCTAAGGAAGGTGTTGTGATCCCCAATCATCAAGAAATTGTTGGTATATGATGCTATTTATGAATTTAGATGAGTTGAAAATTATCCACTATTCCTTCTTTTTGATAGCAAGACTCATTTTCCAGTATGCTGTATCACTATTATATACATAAACATTTTGTATAAAAATTTGTGCAACATCAAGAGATGCCACAAGCTTTATCTTTATGGTACTAACAAAAACATATTTTATATTTTCACTGTTGTTGATTTAGGCTGTTTGTATTTCTTGCTGTAACGTGAGAAATAGCTTATTCCAGAGATTATATGAATGCCGTTATTTTCATCAGTGATACTTACGAAAAGACCAGAAAGAGCTAAAAACTTCAGATTATATAAAAGCAGAAACTATGACCACAAATTATTTTTATAAGATCATGTTAAAACATTTTGTTTATTGTTAGAATTTTATTCCTCCATGTTAAGTATATACATCACTCTTCCACAATGTTTTTATGAAACAATGATTAACCATCTCCATTTTAAAACTTTACTAATGCATACAGCTAACTGTATGCTGTTATACAGGTGTGGCAGAAACAATAAGCAGGTTTGAATTTATAGCTATTTTGAATCTAGCAGGTTTTTTGTTGCAAATATGTAGCAGGATTGTAGAGATGTCCTTGGAAATGAGTTTGTATTCTCTCTCCGATATGTTAGTCATGAAGCCCTGGACAGTGAAGGAGCATGTTTGTGTCATACATCAGAACTAGTTCCATCACAGAAACCCAAAGAGCATTTCAATGGAAACTAAACTGATGTGATGCACCGTCTAAGGTTGCAACAATGGAATGAAGAAGAAATAACCACCTGAGTGCCCCATTCTGTATGTACTGAACAAAACATTGTGCATGTTCAGGCATCTGTGCTGGTCTGCAAGGAAGTATGTCATTGCTTTATGTATATCAGATCAAAGTGTGAGACATGTCTTCAAAAAATGAAATGTTTTCCAATCTCCAGGAACTGTACTTTAAAGTAATGTAATAGAAATAAAAATAATAATTAGGAATTAAAACATTTTTCACTTTAAAACTCACTTATTGTTTCTGCTGCAAGCTGTAGAAGATAAACAAGGTTGAAATGTATTTGGAATTGTGTATAGAAAAGAATTAGAGGTGGCTTATCATAAGGCCCCAAATAGGCCAGCCCTCCTGAACAAGAGATCCATAATCTTTAGTACATTTTCTGTTCTACTTATCAAGTGATAATCTGAAACATGCATGAAAATAGAATGTTGGAAACAATTTATTCTTATATTGCACAATAAATGCACTTTCTCTCTGCCCTAACAGACGTGCTGCATTGGTTAGAGAAGGTGTGTGCTCTGCAGCACCAAGAGGCAGAATGCTCCAGAATGCTTAATACTTCAACCTTTTTCACTTTGTGTTTATAGAGCCAAGTTGCCTTCACTGTGTTAAGTTTCAAAATGGGTGTTCGTGTTGTGGCAGAAATAAAGTATTGGGTTGTCTTTTGCACCTAAGTTACAGTGAAAGAAACATGGCTTTCAAATACCATACTCCTTGCACAATCATGAGAGAAATGAATTTGACTTACTACTTCAAAAAAGTATAAGTATTTAAAAATTGAAATCAAAATATTTTGGAAATGGTAAACACAACAAGAAATTGTGTTTGACATAAATTGTGTGATTTAATGAGATCTACATTTTTTATGCAGTAAGATTTTTGTCTGTCTCTTATGGTTTAACAATTATATAAAAGTCATTCAGAATGAAGGGGATTTCACAGACTATAAAAATTCAAAATATACATTTTATTTCTGATGCAAATATCTTAAATATATGTTAATAAAAACCATTAAAAGCCATGTTTGGCATAATAAAAAATAAAAGCCATTTTTCCATGTAATGAGTAGTATAGGGTGGGAGGGTTCTTGAAAAATCTTTGAGTTGTATCCTTGGAACATGATGAACTTAAATATCAAGTTTACTCTTTATCTAAGATTTCATTTTTGAGTTAAGTTGTTCACAGATAGATACACACATGGATATTTTTCTAAAAATGCTTTCCTTGGATTTGGGGAGCCTCAATACACACATTTCCAGTGAAATCTGAATATAAAGTTTTTGGGCGGAATACAGCATCTATTTCATTTACTTGCACGTGAATCAGGAAAATCTTTATTTTGGTTTTATTGTTTGTAGGACTTCAAGCAACAAAACTTTTGGAGTTGCATGGCAACTTACATGTACAAGAAATGAGTGAGCAAGGTTGATTTATTACTCAAAATGTTTGAGAAAGGTAGTAATTACTAAACTAATTTAACAGTCCAGTTTTGTGTCAACTCTTGTTCAGGAGCCATGAACAGTATAACTTCTACAACTGCTGGCATCCCTGTTCCATTTATAAATTATATGCAATGGTTGTTATTCATTTGGAATAAAAAGAACTAATCATAACAGTAAGTACATATATGCTGGTGTACACAATACAAAACAAAGAAAAGCCATATCATTCCTTCCAGATATCTACATATATATGGACTACTACTGCTGAATGATGGAGCACACAGTTTACAAATTTGCATTTAGTATTCTCCTTGTGCTCTAAAACTAATGGTGCCATGAATTTATAACAAATTAACAGTTTTAAATGACAGCCATCCATGGACATTAAACTCTCATATAACAGACATTGAATTCACTTATTTTAATATACTACCATAGAGAATCACACAACCATTAACAATGTCTTACTTTGTAGTTAGCCAAAATGACCTTCCAGAGTCAAAGTGAACACTTCACTCTTGAAGCATGGATCATGTCAGTTAATCTGTACCACCTACATCTTTGATTTCTGCATTTATGTTAATATTAATATAACTGCTTATTTCCAAAGTGAAACTAAATAGTACAAAACCCAGTTTGGAAATTCTTCAAAAACAAGTGCAGTATTATTTGCAGTTCAATGCAAATTAAATGCTTTCATCCCTTTGTGTTATTGTCTAAATTGAAGGCTTTGACTGAAATGAGCATTTGAGCTACACTTCAGATCCCCATTGTTCTTGTCACTTAAATAGTCATCCTCTGTGGTCTGGGGGTACCATGATAGCCTCCAGTTCCCGAGGTCATGGTTTCAAACCCAGCGGAGGGCGATGGATTTTTTCACGTGTACAAATCCTTAGCTTGACTTCCTTTGGAAGGGAAGTAAAGCCGGTGGTCCCATGCGTAGATTTATGGCATGTAAAGAACCTCAAGCCTGATATAGAGGCCTCTGAACAAAATTTCCGGTCTTTTATGCCCAATATAGAATGGGTTGCTAAGGACCATAGGAGTTAAAGAGCATCCACAAATAAAATTTAAATTTATTTCATGTATATATCTGTGTTATTTGCTTTGAATTGCAAACACAAGATGGTTATAAAGTCTGAAACTAGAGAAATTACTATGGTGATCAAAAATTCATACAACCCATGGTGCAACTAAAGGAAACACAGAACTTTGTGGCAAATGGTGCTGGTCAGTACAAAATCAAATGCTCCAACTTGTAGTGTTGTACATCATTTGCACCCATTAAATTTACAGGTACTCCAAGGAATGGAAATGAAGAGCATTTTACTTTAAAGTTTGTAGTCCAAAAACCAGTTTACTATATTAACTGCTTTCTGAGATAATAATGTACATTTGAACAACAAGGGGTTCTACTATGAGTCAAAGCTTTCAAGTTGCCTGTCTAACTCTCTTTTGTTTATTGTGTCACCATATGATACAAAACAAACACCAAGTGATATGGGAAAAACATTTAGTTGATGTTAAGTTTTATCTTCAGTAGAGGTTGTAGCTTTCATGTTAGTGCTCATAGAAGTGTTACAGTGATTGTGTTTGTTTTGTTTTAGTGGTTTTTGGTCAAAATAAGAATCTTCATCATGGAGGAGTACATAAGGAGTTTGAGTTACAGAACCTAATGAGACACATCCTCAGCAGACATCTCTGAAGAAATCAACCTTGTGTATGACACACCAGTCTGAATTAACAACCTGCACAAGGATATCTGCAGACTTGTGATCATTGCAGCACTCATATCAATAAATTTGTCTTCAGTGAGAAGAGTTGGTCTATCACTTTGGAAGTCATCTGCTATGCCCTTCATTTCCTTGAATTTATCCTACAGACATTTAAGTTGATGCCTACCTGGGATGTCCCTCAGTAGAGCGTGCCATGGTGTTCTGATACTCCAATTCCTTATGTACTACTCCAGTATGTATACCATACTGCTGGTACTATTCACAGGTTACTTGCCTCAATTATTACTGTCATCTGCAACATACCAAAAACTGGATGCATCAGTTGTACAATGGGTTGTATGACCTTTTGATCACCTTGTGCAAGCAGAGCATGCAGAGAGGACAACCTCATATTTCACAAGTGAGGATCCAGAGCAATGGTTATTCTTTCTCAGAGCTGATCCACATTCTCAATTTGTGCAGCATATACACTGAACTTTCAAAATTCCCATGTGTGATTCAGGTTAGGTGGCATTGTTGCGCATTTGACAGGGTCTTCTCCCAGTCCATATCTGGAAAATCTGTCATTTAAAACTCACCAAAGTAGAATAGAGGTGGGACCAACATTTTACATTACTCAAGTTCTGGAACCATTTCACATACAGCATAATATACAGGTACCAGCTGGTTATAATTAAAGTGATGCCATTCAGCATAGACTGTAATGATTGTAGGAGTCTGAAACTTCACAGATATGCTAACTAATCAATGCACTTGCAAATTATGCCAAAGTGCTATTAGTTCCAAGTCATGCCATCAGCTGAAAATATGGTGCCCTAAGCAGTCTGATTGTGTAATTTTCTGTAACTCTGGCATCAGTTTTTTCTTCTGCTGTCATTGTGTTGTGTCATATGGTTTCACAAACTCCTTAATTCTTGATCTGTTTTTGTTTAAGGAGATGACACCTCATGGACCTGTTAGGTGTACAGTTACAAGGACCTCCTTGTGCAACAAGTGGTTCCAGCTTTGCAAGAATGCAACTGTGAGCATAACATTACTTTCATGCAAGATGGAGTAGCACCACATATCGTTTGTCAGATAAAAGAATGGCTGCAAGAAACTTTCAGTAACAACTGCATCATCTCCAGGAAATTTCCAGATGCTTCTTGCCCTTAAAGATTCCCTGACCTATTTGCATGTGACTTCTGGTTGCACGGATATTTGAAATGTTGTATCAGGGACATATCTAAACACTAGCATACAATGACATGTCACTCTGATGTCACCAGATATACTGCCATCAACTGTCGACATGTGACTTCTGGTTGCACAGATATTTGAAATGTTGTATCTATCAGAGACATATCTAAACACTAGCATACAATGACATGTCACTCTGATGTCACCAGATATACTGCCATCAACTGTCGACATGTGACTTCTGGTTGCATGGATATTTGAAATGTTGTGTCTATCAGGGACATATCTAAACACTAGCATACAACGACATGTCACTCTGATGTCACCAGATATACTGCCATCAACTGTCGACATGTGACTTCTGGTTGCACGGATATTTGAAATGTTGTATCAGGGACATATCTAAACACTAGCATACAATGACATGTCACTCTGATGTCACCAGATATACTGTCATCAACTGTTGACATGTGACTTCTGGTTGCATGGATATTTGAAATGTTGTGTCTATCAGGGACATATCTAAACACTAGCATACAATGACATGTCACTCTGATGTCACCAGATATACTGCCATCAACTGTTGACATGTGACTTCTGGTTGCATGGATATTTGAAATGTTGTATCTATCAGAGACATATCTAAACACTAGCATACAATGACATGTCACTCTGATGTCACCAGATATACTGTCATCAACTGTCGACATGTGACTTCTGGTTGCATGGATATTTGAAATGTTGTATCTATCAGAGACATGTCTAAACACTAGCATACAATGACATGTCACTCTGATGTCACCAGATATATTGCCATCAACTGTCGACATGTGACTTCTGGTTGCATGGATATTTGAAATGTTGTATCTATCAGAGACATATCTAAACACTAGCATACAATGACATGTCACTCTGATGTCACCAGATATACTGCCATCAACTGTCGACATGTGACTTCTGGTTGCACGGATATTTGAAATGTTGTATCTATCAGAGACATATGTAAACACTAGCATACAATGACATGTCACTCTGATTTCACCACATATTCTGTGAGCAACTGTTGACCAGGATCTTTTCTGCCTTTTTCTTGTGTCCATGCCACATATTGACTGTTTAAAGTGCCATATTTTCAACTGGTGGCAACACTTGGAATTAAATATTGTTTGGCATAATTCTCGAGCATGTTGCTTAATTAGCATATGCACTAGGTTTCAGACTCCTACGTGATTGTAGTCCATATGTGCCATCACTTTAATTGTAACCACCCATTGCTTGTTTCTGTATTTGCATGAAGTTCAGCAAGCACTGCTGGTCTGCTGGTTTAATGACCTTGCTGAGTGCTTCCTACTGCCCTCACATCCACAAAAATTCTCATCTATGGCATTCACATGACTTTCTCTATTCACTCTCCTACAAACTATTCTTACAAAATTGTTAATGGACATAAACTTTCATTACACATTCCGTTGTAGGTGTAAGAAGAATACAGAGTTTTAAAAAGTAAATCATTAGTGATGGCTTTGAAATTCCATGCCCTTTGAATGACAAGAAAAAATAAATAACAACTTACTACTTGAAAAAAGTATAAGTATCTGAAAATTCAAACCAATAACAAAGAATATCTGGGAAATGTATAATGCCACAAAAAAATATATATTTGACATAAATGATGTGCATTAACAAGATCTATATTTTTTGGTGTAGTAAGATTTTGTCTAACTCTTATGGTTTACCAGTTATCCAAAAGTTATTCAGAATGAAGAGAACTTCACAGACTATTTGCAAAAACATTTTAGATACACATATTATTTTTTATGTATGTAGTATTTTAATAAAAATTATCAGAGCAATTTTTGAGAAAATAAAAAAGAATGAAAACATTTTCATATAAAGGTTAGTTTGGGGTAGAGGAATTTTCTTCAAAATATTTGTGTCACATCTTTTGCCGTATTAAACTTAAACACAAGTTTGGTAGTTATCCAAAGCTTCGTTTCTGAGTTTTGCTGTTCACAGACAGACAAACACATGCAAATCATTGCCTTCATGATTCAAGAGTCCTCAAAATCCTTATTTCTGCTGAAATCTTGATATCAAATTTTTTGGATGGAATACAATACTTTCTCTACCTACTAGTACATGGCAGAGAAAGTGATAAATAAAACAAAACAAAATAGGCAGTTCTATTGTTTCAGACTTTATAGACACCTTGTAATTCCTAGTATACTGCATGACATAGTACATATATCTGTTTTCTCAAGAGGTTTGTGATGCCCATTTGCTGTGCAAGGCTCAAAAAGTTCTTGAGCTTGTCATTTCCCATCCCTTCATTATGTATTTAGCAGAAATTCTCAGAGTATCAGATTTTAGTTGACTGGGAAATATGTGAAAAAAGAGCAGAATAAAATGAGTTATCCTCATATTCATCCATTCCTTCTGGAGATAAAAGTTTCAGTTGATTTATATATTTTTTGCCTAACTTATATTGTCAACTAGAAAGGGCAAGTTTGTTGAAGATTTTTATACAGCAAAGCACTAATATGTGTGTTAGTTCTTCAGCATTCTGTAACTGAAAAAGATAAGAAACATAATAAATTGCACATCATCTCCCATTCCAATGCTCTCAACAATGTAACAAAATAATGATACTTTTGTTTCCCCCCCCCCCCCCAAGGCTAAAACTTTGCTTGTCTTTGCTGAATTCTAACAGAAATAGCAACTTATTTTATTTAATTTTTCTCAAAGTAAGAGAACTACATAATAAGAATTTTATGACCAACACCAATTTGTTGTGGTGGTAGCACTTTAGGGAGCAACTCTGGTAAAGTCAGTGGTGTTCTGAAGCTTTTGCAAGAGCCTCTCTCTTGTAAACTTGAAAAGTATTGTACAAGTACCAATTCCTTCAATTTGTGTATTTTATCTATTTGATTATTTATTGATATAAGGAACAAAGGCAACCTATTCGATATGTTTCAAAGATTTTAAATTTATATTATGTAAACAAATGGCATTGTGTTATCAGAGTTGTTATCATTCAAGTTGTGAAATAATGTAAGTACAGTTAAGAATAGGATAAGAAACATTATGAAATCTGAGATTATCTAACATGGATAAATACAGAGACAAGAAAATATATCTCCAAAACAAACAGTAGAAAATCTAGCCATATAAAATTATTGTTGTAATAAGGGAAAGAGATAATGGACAATCCTGTAAAGGCCTCAACTTACAAGTAGACCAACTCTGAGGAGGAGGAGGAGGAGGAGGAGGAGGAGGAGGAGGAGGAGGTGCCCCTATAAGAAGAAGAAGTAGAAGAAGAAAGAAGTTAAATGTCAGTTCCATTTCTCTTTCAAATCAAGAACTAAGCAATACATATTAGAGGTGTTTTTTAATCATGTCTTCTACACTTGCTTTCTCATGGTCTAAGCACAGCAGAACCATCCTCATCTGCCTGTTACTCTCAACATCCTTTTCTATAGCCTCATCAAAAAATAAAAACTGAACTGCCTGTACAAAATAGATTTTGGCATGTTCTTACTTCAGGCAACAAATTTACTTATTGTTACATTTCTCCATTTTATTTCTTTATCAAATCATGAATATGTATTCTAGTATTTCTGTTGAATTTATAGTATAAACAACAAAAGAAAGAAAAAAATTTGATAAGTAGGCAAACCCTGGCAATGTGCATTTACAGATAACATTTTTGACAGCAGTGGTGAAGCTGGTTTTGTTGCCATGTCTTATTAATTCAATAAACATATACACACCAGAGTTTCTTGAAACATTGGAACTTACACACAGTGAAGCATTCAAATATATTGAAGAAAGAGTGAGTCAACTCAAGATACTCTTTGCTCCACTTACTACATATTACATGCAGGACATGTTTCGTGAGGCATTCCCCAAATCTTCCGCTGCTATGCGTCGACATGGGGAATGCCTCACAAAACATGTCCTGCATGTAATATGTAGTAAGTGGAGCAAAGGGTATCTTGAATTGACTCACTCTTTCTTCAATATACACACCAGCTTAATTTTTTTTAAAAAATGCACCCTTTTATCTCCAAGGATTATCGCAAGAATAACTTATTGGAGTAGTGCGCATACTTCAGATTTTCAATATTATTTCTAATAATTATCCCAAATGGTTAAATACAGATCATTTCCATGAATCAATCAACCATTCTCATGTATATGAGAGGCCTATTCCAAACTGTATTAAGAAAACCCATGAATTCATTTTTATATGATTTTGTATAGTTCTGAGTTTGCTGTGTCATGCTTTTTCATGTAATTATATTAAATCCCCTTCAAAAGAATGGATGAAACTGGGTATTTTGTCCAAAACCAATTAATGTTGTGACAGCAATGTACTGAGGTTATCACATGGATGGTGCATGGTAGACAGATAAGGAGGAGCCATCTATCCCAGATGTGAATTACAAAAGATAATAGGATTTTTCTGGAAGTTCCTTACACTCCATCCCACTTTATTTAGGTTTTACTGTCACTTCACTAATGTTCTACCACAAAGTCAGAATATTAAATGTTCATTCTAAGGTTGCATGTCAACTGACAAGTTTCCTGCACTGAGAAAAAATAGCACTAATTCACAGTATTGGCTAATGTCGACCTTACTCATGTCAGTTCAGGTTGTGCATGTAATGTCTGTGAAAATGGAGAAAGAAGTGTCAGATTTAGTTTTATTCCACAAAATATTACCTTTGTGAATAAACATCGGCTAGGGGTCATTCAAGGAGTGCTGTCTATTATTTGCACAATTTACTTTGGTTGAATTTTTACAAATACTGGATAAGATTTCTTTTTTTATTCGTTATGTTTGCATTAAACTGTATTATATCCCAGAGGTTTTTAAGGTAGTCTGATGTACAAGTTATTTCAAGTATACTATGCAGCAAAATTAACGACATTGAAATTATTGATCATTTGCTCTTCAAGTTTCCATAGCAATGAAGTATTTATTTATTGCATATAATAATTTGGCACATTTTAAATTCAGTTTTGTGTTGATTTCTGCAATTATGGTTCTCACAAAAATAGAGAAGGTAGGTCTAAATTTTCTCAGGCTTCTAACTCGAGAAAATTTAGAATTATTATGCCATCATCAGGAAAGCTTCAGCTCTTATTTTAAATTCCTTTAAGGGAAAGAAATTTACCAGGCCATTAGAAAACATCAAGATCTAATAGAGAAGATGTTTATCATGCAACATTATTTCTGGACATATGGAGTAGGATGCCAAATGGAGGGAGTTTGCTTCATGTTAAAGAACACCAATACTGAGGCACCAAATAACAAACCAGTGTTAGTTGCCATACAGGGTCAGTCCTAGTATTTAAATGAAAGGGGACAACAGGATGAAAATCAATGACTTCTTCTTCAACAGGTGTTAAAAAGTCACTGAAACTTGGTTTGAGCGATAAGACTGTTCATCAGATGTTTAAAGAAATGGGTGGATTAGTTCAGCATCTAACTTGCCCTTCTGTAATGACACTTTGGAGACCACCTAATTTTTCATGGAACTTCATTCCATATCCAGCCAGCTCATGGCCCCTCATGTCTACAATTTCTTTTTTAAGAATTGTAGCAAAGCATGGACTTATCTAGTAATATTTCTTTCTATTATAGGCAAGTCTTCCAATCAGACCCCTCATTCTTTACACATAGTTTTTGTGATCACATGTTAACTCAAGTCTAATGGTTTAGTTTTTTTTAATCATCTGACTTCATGCTTATTGAGCACTTTCAACATTTCTATGTTTTTATGATGTAGGACTCCTTTCTAATGTTTCTTTGCAGTCTTTTTTATTTGTTCTTTAAGTATGTCAATTTTGAGGTCTCTACTATGTGGTCATTGCATACATACCATGGTGCATTAACTATTATTCTTAAACCTTTATTCTGAAATGTTCATATATCTTGGTATTGGTCACTTTGGTACAGCCCCGGAGCTATATCCCATATGTTTAAACTGGGCCAATAAAGTTTCATATATATAATGTTTAGCTCTTTTCTTTTAGTTTCAACATACTTTTTCCAATTTAGCTTATACCTACATATTTTAATCTTTGGGTTTATGGAATTGTTTGATTACTTATTTTTATTAAGAGTGTCTTTATTTTCTTATTCGTAAAATTAATATACACAGATTTAAATTTTTTTAGTTTAACATGCCATTTCTTTGTCCACTTTTTGACCCTATTGAACTCTTTGGAGTTTATTTGTAGATTCCTCTTTGTATTTCTTACTGCCATTATTCCTGTATCATTGGGAAAAGTAGCCATAATTGTATCATTCTCTTGTGGGATATCCTTAGTGAATGAAAGATACAAAATTGGACCTAGTACACTTCCTTGAGGTACTGCAGAGCTATATTCTTTTGACCAGAGTATTCATTTCTGTGTTTAACTCTGAAGTATCTCCCTTCTATGTAGGATTTCAAGATTTGATAAAAGAGACTAGGTAGATCACAATGAAGCTTGAATATTAAACTTTTGTGCCAAACTTTACCACAGGCCTTGGCCATGTCTAAGAAAACACCAGGAAACAGATTTTCTTTTCCTCTAATGTTCTCTCTATAACTTCAACAGTAAGATGTACATGATCGATTGTTGAATGTTTATTTCTAAAACCAAATTGGTGTTCTGCTATTAGTTTACATTCCTCTATTACAGTTTTAACTGTTTTAACAACAATTTTTCAAATAGCTTGGAGAGTTGCAGTAAAAATTAAATCGGTCTATATGATTTCTTTTTATGAGGAGTTTTGCCAGGCTTGAGGATTGTTTCACCTCTGCTCCTTCCACTGACTTGGGACATGCTTAAGTCTTAGTGTTGCATTAATCAAATGTTATAGCTTAACAAGAGTTTTTTCTAGTAGTTCTTTAAGTATCTATATAATTTCACGTTTTATCTCTTTGAGCATCACATCCTTAGTTCTTTTCCTTTCCTTCTTTTACCATGTTGTGTCCTCATCTGTTGTTTGCCTGGATAATGGCTGAAAGATCTCTTCTAGGTAATTGGCAAACACTCTGCTATCTCCTTATCAATGTCTACATATGGAGCATGCTGAAAGAATCAGTTTTCACGACTCACCTTCAAATATTCCCCAACTATGGCAGAACATGACCCCATTTTTCTGTCCTTACAGCAGTCTTTGTTCATCATGTTCAATAATCTTCAGAAACGTTATGAATAATGTGTGGCACATGATGGTGCACATTCTGTACCAATGCCATCAATTAACGTTTCAGTGTCTCTTGTTTTGCTGCATACTGGAGAATGTATTCTAATAAATTAAGTTCTTTTAGTAATTAATTTTAATATTTTAATATACCTTCCTTAGTTTACACACAAACAGTTTTTCTTCTCTCCTGAAAAAATGTATATCAGTGGACTTGATACAGTTTGGAAAGGATCTCCTCATATTATATCAACATTGTGTATATACGTCACCTTCTCGCTGCAGTAATGCACACACTGACAATGTGAATGCATTTTGCTTCTTGCAGTTACTTCCTAGTTTGTTGACACATTTCTGTGGTATTCAGAATAATGAAATGCCCATAATCTGTTGACGTTATATCTCTATGAAACAAATTGAAAGTACTTATTATAGTGGAGTTTCGTGTATAGGAGCCCATTAAAATCTAATGTGTTTTTAAATCATGCCCATTTTGATGAAATGTTAATTGTATTCAATTTGTAAACACATGCCTGCAATTAAAATATTAATTAAATAAGAAAATTATGATAATGGGTAAATTACCATAGAAAACAAGAAGTTAAAATAACATTCAATTATATACATTAAATATATAAAAGTTCACATATTTAACAGCCACATATTTTTGATGTTCAGGGGTACCCACAGGTTTTCATCTCAATAGGGTAAAAGTCACTTCCCCAGCACATGTGAGACATTATTCTATGTTCAACTTCTTCTTTATTAGCTTCTGCACTGCATTTTAATATCTAGCTAATAATATTGTTATATTCCATAGAAATAATCTAAATGCAAACCATACATAAAATTTCCATAATCCATGACAAACTCATTAATTTAAGTAATAAATTTGCAAAATTTTAATTACAAGATACATAAAAATCCTTTCCTGGAAAGTATTAATGTAATTCAAAACACTGTAACATGTTTGTTGACAATTTAATATTTAAGAGCAACAAAGAGGATGCAATTCTGGAAATCTGTTCAGAAATCTGATAACACTGTAAAACAAATTTGAAGCTTTTGTCTGTCCTTTCGATGAAAACTATGTGATTCTGCATAAACAAAAGGTGCTTGATTCATATCTGAAAATGGGCCATCAAGTACCGTCTTTTAGGAGACCCACTTTTCATATTCATACAAAGTGGTGGGAGAGAAATGTAACAGACATGATTACAGAAAACACATAACTAAAATAATTGTTTCCACTTGTATGCATCTGGTGGAGTATCCCTGGCATATTCAGCTAGCATACTTCCATTTCATCGTCCAGTGAAGCATTTTTCAAACATAACAATTCCCCTTGCTCAATGCTTACTGTGCTGACGTTTTGAGGTAAAAAATTCAGATGTGAGCCCAAAAAGTATATTTTAAGGACATATTGCATTTCACAATGTCATGAACAAGATCTTCATAAATTTATTTAAAGGTGAGTCGCAATTGTTACACTAACATCACTTAAGTTTACTCACTTAACATGTTTCAGGAAACGGTTGTTCCCATCCTCAGAAGCTAATCCGACTGGCCTGTGTTGTTGGTGTTTCCGTTTTGTGGACTGGATACTGTGGTGGCATTTTGTGGTGGTGAAATGTACTTCCACAGGGGACTTGGTGGCGGCAAATCAAAATTCATTAGATATGTGTTGTGTTTTAGAATGGTGATCTTCTCCCATGCATCTAATTCAGCTGCAAATTTGGCTGGTTTGACTAATGTAATATTGGGTTTGATGTTGTGATTAGTGATCCAAAAATGGTGTGAAATTGCAGATTTGTCCATTTGTTTGTATTTTATACATCTCATGTGCTCCTTTAGCCTAGTTTCTAGGTTTCTTTTTGTCTTACCTATATATACTTTATTGCAATCCGAACAATTGATTTGGTAGATTCCAGCTTTTTTGACTTGTGGAATGGGGTCTTTTAACTTGTTACAAAGTAATTTCTCTATGTTAAATTTGTTCTGTGGGGCTAGGCTGATGTTGTGTTTCATGAAAATCTTCTTAAATTTGTGATATGTTCCTGGGTGGTATGTGAATTTCTTGAACTTTAGTTGTTTATCTTGCTGGCTGAGATTTGTTGTATCTTTGATGTGTTTCTGTTGTTTGAATTTTGCAATTATTTTGTCAATTGCTGTTTCTACTATGTGCTGGTATTCTTATTTATTTAAGGGGGTATATACCAGCCTTTTCAAATATCAATGTAAGATATTCATACCTTTCAGCTTTCTCATTCCCGAGCAAACTTGAGTACACTGATTTAAATCCCCACCAAGCTGCTTTTCTCCCTCTGAAGGTTCTTTTCAAACTCTTCATCATGCATGAATGCTTCAATAAAAACTCCTTCTTTTACCTTTGCCTCACTTAAATTTTTTAACTTGTTTCCAAGATGCAAAAATGCCAATCCTCCTTTGTCCAGCACTTTTACAAAAATTTTCATGAAACCATGTTTAATGTGCAATGGGGAAGAAATACACACATTGCGGATTCACAAGTGGTTCATGTGATATGGTTTTGGTGCAAGGAATGTAGTTTTTTCTTGTAGGGCACTCCTTTTACGGATGTAGTGATTTTTTCTGTAACGACTATCTCATTCACATAGGAAGCAGCATAATTTTGTGTATTCCTGTTGCATGCCTGTTAATATTCCAATGACTTTTAAGTCTCCACAAATATGTCATTTGAATGTATTATAGTCAATTTCAGTATAGCACTCATTACTTCATATGTTTCCTCTGTATTTACAGCATTGTATGCTACAGAAACAGAGGGATAAACATTGCCTATATGGAGCACTACCTTTAGACTACATTTGGATGAGTCAATAAACAGGCGCCATTCTGCTACATTATGTTTATATCCCAACATCACAGCGATATACAATGTCTTCTTTCTTCACAAAGTATTCCCAAATTTGCTTTGTCATCTTCTAAATGAAGCTATTTTTAAATCTTTAACAGACTCCAATTTTGAAGTCTAGAAACCAGTAATTCTGCATCTGTTTCATAACGTGCACATGTCATAGATGTAGAGGTTTGTAATTTGGAATCTTTATAGATATACGCATATTGCTAAATGTGTATAAATCTATCCCTGCTGTGAAAATGTTGAATAGAATAAACATCATATACCAAAATTAAATTAAGAAAGCATAAAAACATTATCAAGGAAATACATAAAACACTACATTGTGAATTTTTTGGAAAATGGTTCATATGGATTCATTATTCCCAGCCATAAATAAACAAGAGACACACATTTTCATCCAAAGGACATTTTTCATGTTGTGCAATGTAATAATATATATACAATTTCATGCCTGAATGATTTAAACAAAAACTGATTTTGTCTTAGCTCACTCCTGTAACAATCTATTGCTTTTTAAGTAAGGAATTCTCTGGCTTTCTCTTGATGAATTGACAGCATACATAAACAGCTGAGATACTTTTCTGTCTTAGTTATCCTTTGCCACAGTTATTCTACTGAGATTAAAGAACTGATAAATGAAATAAAAACAAATTTAGATATATGAACTATAAAGAAGTTACTGTTTAAATTAACTTAAAAATTGTGATATGCCTAAGCATTTCCATTAATTACAGTTAAAATAATATAAGTATGGTAATTACATACCTGAATTATATTTCCATTGGGCAGGCAAGGTAATGGCCATCTTCAGGGCTGAAGCTCAGCAGGCAGGTATTATCCAACAGGTTGACCAGATTTAATTTCCCCTTCACTTACTTTATGTTACCACATACAAAAACCTCATTCATCTGGCCCTTATTAATCCAGATTTCTGGTTTATTTGAATTTATTTTTTCTTGCTTTTTCACCATTAAATAGGCATCCTTTGATAAATAAATATATATGAATGTATATGGTTGTAAAGTTGGCACCACAAGTAGCCATTGACACCACTCTTCAAGCTACACAGAACAACAAAACTAAAGTGTATGAGATTATGTTTGATTCGTTTTCATGACAGCCTTCAATTCTTTTCTCTTCTGCTTTTGCAATGATCCAAATTTCACTATTGTGCATTAAAGTTAGTATTTATTTAATAGTTTGTTTCTGGATTATCAAGATTTTCATTAATTCGGATTATCTCTGGTGCCACCTAGTCCAGATAAACGAGAGTCTTGTGCACTAATCAGCATGCAACTTCTTCATTGAAATTACTTAGAAGAATGCCATACAGTTTGCTATGTTTTCTATTACCAAATCCATATTTATGTTCATAAACTTTGGGTGCAAACAGAAAATGTCAAAGGTTTCCATGTTTTCTTCTGAAAAAGCATTCTTGTAAGGGTTCAATTAGGGATCCAAATATGGTATAAGAAGAATTCAACGTTTAGCAAAGCTATATATAATTTTCTGTGCAGAAGGGAGTTAACTAATATAGAGAATGTTATATGTTTATCCCTTTTACTTTGTTATAACCTGTTTGTGTGAAACCAAGAGCATTAAAAACTATATCATTTTTTGAGGGATGAACCGAAATAAGGAATTTTACATTTTCTGTATTCTTCAATTTCTTTTTATAAAGATACTGGCTGGCTTACCCAATGTTGCACAGTTACTTTTTTAAACTTGAATGATGAATGAATGAACTCATTTCATTTACCTCCCCCATTTTTATGCAGATATTGCACAGTGATATAGAGGAATTTTATGGGGAACCCTTCCTTTACCCCAATGTAATTTTGTACAGCCCTGGTCTATTACTAATAACAGATGAAAAATCTTCTGATATTCAAGCAAAAGGATGTAGAACATTGACAGAATGTGTGACTTCCTTAACCTACTCCAACAGTCTTCCATGTTCTGGATATCCTTCATAGCTATAAGAACCCTTTGGGGGTGGAACAATCTATGGTTGCAATAGTCAGTAATTGTTTAGATAATTACAGTAGATGAAATTTTAAATTTTCTCTTCTCACTGGTCCCATAGTTATTTAATAATATAACAGCTACATAGACTTCACATAATATGGAAACCCTTAACATATACAACAAAATGGAAGAAAAGTATTCCACACTCCCTGGCCACCAGGTTGACCTCTTTTGAAAAAAACACATATAAATTATGCAACCGTCCTGAAAAATATAATCTTCTAATTTGTTAATTATAAAATATTGGTTCACTGACTTATGTTAGTAATTTTCTTTCAGCACCTATACAATTATTCAGAATGTCCTGCTAATGAACTTGATTACAACAAACTTCATTGAACCTATACGTCTATAGAACCAGAAAACACTTACTCAGAGCTTTTAACACTGTTTCCTTACAAACACATCTGCAGTGTTTGATAATTGGTAATTAAAGAAATAAGTATAACATTTGTACCATTTTGTAAGCTCTGTCTTCTGCTTGCTGGCTATCTATGTACATTGCTTGGAATAAAATGTGATTGGCTTTTGTTTTTACAAGATTACTGAAGTATGAAAACAGAATGATGATATGTTAATGTCAAGTTCCAAAACTTTTCTTTTTTATAGGTATTAAATTTAATGCCATTATTGACATGCATAGATTCACCCAAATCACCAAAGATATTTTATCACTCTTTGTATGATAAAAGCGTCAATCAGTTACAAAAAGATCAACAAAATGTGATATAAAAACAAACTGAAAATGAAATTTAAAAAAATAAAGCATCAAACAGAATGGTTCAGGTGGTTACATCTGTGGCCCTCATTCAGAAGGTCCCCAATTCAAAACTTGTGGTCTGAGCTGGGTTTTCTTTGTCGCTTCCCTCAGTCACCAAAATAAATACCAGATTGGACATTTAATACCATGGCCCAAAGTTCTACCTTAAGTCTAAAACAACAGTAAAAGTTAAAACCTATGGTAATAGCAAACGTTCTGCCATAATGAAATCAGGTAGACTGGATGACACTAATCACATGTAGAAGCAGAGGTACAGTTGCCTAGCACTAAGGCCTCTGTGGACACATGTTAAAGCTATTATCTGCCCGTCATTTATAGAAGCAGAGGTACAGTTGCCTAGCACTAAGGCCTCTGTGGACACATGTTAAAGCTGTTATCTGCCCGTCATTTACAGAAGCAGAGGTACAGTTGCCTAGCACTTAGGCCTCTGTGGATACGTGTTGAAGCTGCCATCTGCCCATCATTTATAGAAGCACAGTACAGTTGCCTAGCACTAAGGCCTCTGTGGACACATGTTAAAGCTTTATCTGCCCGTCATTTATAGAAGCAGAGGTACAGTTGCCTAGCACTTAGGCCTTTGTGGATACACGTTAAAGCTGTCATCTGCCCATCATGTCTAGAAGCAGAGGTACAGTTCGCTAGCACTAAGTCTCTGTGGACACATGCTGAAACTGCCATCTGCCCATCATGTATAGAAGTTGAGGTTTCAGTTGCCTAGCACTGAGGTCTCTGTAGACATGATGAAGCAAGAAGGTTAATTACCTGCACACACTGAGTGACGAGGTATCTCCTAAGAGATCCGTCATGATATGACCACATAGTCAAAGCAACGTAAAATAAATAAGAAAGAAAAAGAGAAATAAAGCATTACAAAATTAGCTTGGATGCTGTTATGCCAGATATCAATTAATGTAGAAATAAATTCTAAGAATTTAAAGTGACAGCTCATGCACAGTTTAGTTGTGTGCAACTTATAAAAATAATGATGAATTTATCACACTGTATCGCAAAAATACCCCAGCCCTCCCCAAAAAATATACTTCTGCTTTTCTTGAAAATATGTATAGCCAAAAGTAATTTTATGTACCAGTATTCAATGTTTATTTGAAATATTCAATACACACCACATGTTTACTAAAATAAATAATTCTGTTCACCTAAGTTTCTCATACATTTCAGATCTTTGTTTATAGTTTTATGATATACTGTTGTTCAGAAACTGCATGCAAGGGTGAATGTCAATAATAAACATAAATACTTAGGATGTAGCAGCATTTAAACAACATTATTGCCATGATGTCACTGCTTTTTGTGGGATGGGGCTTTCGATGAAGTTCATTCTGCAACCCTCCTCTCACTAAACACTGACGTTCATCTTTTGATAAAATGTAATGTTATTTATGGATACATTATAGTGAAAGAGTTTCTTATAGTTTACATCCCTCATAAGCCAATGGTGTGAAAGAGCAAACAGCTGATGGGAAGTAATAACACTGACCTTACAACAAATCACTTAGGAACGCTCTGATAGGGAGGACAGGCTCAGTGCGCATGTGTGCCCTTGCCCAACATAACACTCCTTTTGAACCAAAATTCTGCTGGACACAAGGAGAATGTGCCCCATACACACACCAAATTGTCTGAGAAGTGCACTTCTCCTGTATACCACAATGTAAGTGCTGAAACATTCAGGGTTTCCATCTAAAATTCTATAATCTTGCTTTCAGTTCATGATCTATGCAGAAATTATTTACAGGTTCAAAATTTAAGGTAGTGCACATGCCTTTTGGCACGAGCTGCCATTGAAGAAACGGTAATGCAAGTTTAGGAAATGAAACAGTGCCATGAAGCTAAACTTCCAAATCCCTTATGACATACTTAACTGAATCTCGTTAAAGTAAAGAGGAATTTTGTAGTCTTACATAACTGACTGTAAGTGACAAAACCAGTTTTCATCATCTGCACTGTCTCTTTTATCTGCTACCCCATAGCAATGCATCAGGAGAGCATAACCACAGATCTCTTTTGTTCTCCAAGTAGCAGACTATAAGTTTGTTAACTTTCAGACTATTTTTGAAAGTTATTAAACTTCTTGAAAACTTTGCTACCATTGCAAGTGTTTGTATAGAATTTGCAATGCTAAATAAAGAGACTTTTTATCATTATCTTGAAATATGACATAACAAGGTTATCAAATAAAGTGAATGCAGCCATTGGCAGAACCAAAGTTAAATGAAGCAGTATACACAATTTTGTGAGAGGCATAGAATTTCAAGCTGCAGCTCATCATGTGCAATCATCTTAACACTAATGGATTTCTGGCTTCTGTTACTCCTCCTCCATTTTATCTCTTAATCCAGACTTTTGATAATCTACCTGCATTGGTCCATATTATTGTTATTTTACTGGATTTGATTCACAGATAAAGTCATAGGACTGTACTTTTTTTTTAAAGTCTCACTTATCTATGCATTATACATGTTTTAAATGTTTATGTTTCTTCTGGCTGAAGATTATTATTTGAAGAGCAACAAAATGAACAATGGATTTTGACACCTATAGAACAAACAATTTGTATGCATTACTTACATCTATAAAGGCCTTGTTGTAAACAAAATGGAGTACACTAACTCAGACTTGTGATAGTGAAGCTTATAATTGTGTTGAAGGAACATTGCATATAAATGTGACTTTTCTGCTGCAGTGCGCCAATGATGCTACATCCAAGTGAATTTCTTTCCAGCTTGCTTTCATTGTAATGGTCATCAATGTGTTTTCTACATAAAAACTACGGCAACAAAAATATTTTATGTGATATGTTAAACGCTAAGGAAAATAAAGACTTAAAATTTGGTAATTGAATGGGACACAGTTCAGGATATACAGCCTCTTGTTGTGCTCATGCCTTAAATAAAATATATGTCTCTTTCTGTATTAGGTGAAAGCATTTATCAAGCAAGAATATATTTAACTGATTTGTTGAAGGTCCGAAACATAAAACACTGCTGACCAATGAAAGACACATTTATAAACAGAGCCTGAATGTGTTCCATTATTTTGTTAACAAGCGACTGACCTGTACATTAGCTGTTTGGGTAAAGTGCTGAAGCTCACCTTCATACTTTCTTCATTAATCCATATATTTATTACTTATATTTCCAAACATATTTCAACAGCTTTGAAATTAAATTATCATTTGGAGATAGGTGTTTAAACAAGGTACACCAGCAAAATATTTGTTAACTATCTTATATTCTGTTAGATTGTAGCAGAGATGAGAATGACTATGTTTTACTGCATGGCAATTACAATTGAAATCCGTTGTTGCAGAAAGGAACCAACTCCAATCTTTCAGGAGAGACAAAAGAAACTTTATAATCTGAATTGTATATTTTCACGTAATTCACTTTGCACTGCTCTATATTAATGCATGCTTTTTAATATACAAAACAAAATGTGCCCAAAGCAAAAATCCTTATTATGGAGTTAGTTCCTTTCTCCTCAGGATGCTCTCCCATATACATTTTTAAAACTTTATTACATAGTAAAGTTATTAAAAATCATACAAATATAGTTTGTGTGAATCAGTCACATTTAAAACATCAAGAAACTACTCAAAAAGGAGAAAAGCTTTCCATGGATGTATTTTAGCACACTTTTTTACTTAGAAGTAATGAATAAAAGTTAAAATACAATTTGAAAAATATATAAACCAAGGTAAAACACTATTTCAGTGTCAAGAGTTGTTTAAAATATCACCTCAATACTGTCATCAGCATCTTCATCACTAGTTGCCATGTAATAAGTTTACTACAAAATAGTTTGTCATATTCATTGTCTATGTATGACAGAAGTTTTTTTATGTTGTTTCATATTAATTGGCAATCTATTAATAGGTGGGGTTGATGGAGAACTGTACAGCATTTGAAAGCTGAAAACATATCTACTGTCAATGTATAAGTGATTTTCAACTGCACCATGACCCGAAAATATGGTATTTTAATCAAAATCACTACAACTATTTTTGAGAAAATCCAAAATAATCAACAGTTTTGCATGTAAAGGGTAGCTCTTAAAAAATCTTGATATCGCATCTTTGGAAGATACTGAACTTAGGGCAATGCATCGGTGAAATTTGCTACACAATGTAAACATTTTCAATTTTTTGGTTTTTGCATTTCCATTATATAGATACTTATAACTTGTACTTTCATGCAACACAATTGGTTTTTTAATGCCAACCATTTTATGACACAAATGGCTATTCAATTTAATGAACTCTTAACTTCATTTCTCTCAATTCCATCTTTTCAGCATTTCTCCTACTCAAAATGCTCCTTGGATCACAGCTTATAGCTTATTAGCTTGAATTTTTCAGGATAGCTTCAGGAATTACAGATTTAAAAACGTGTACACTAGTTAAAATATTAAAATATATAGTTAATTTGAAACTAATTATTTTCCGTAACTCACATTCAAAAAGGTTGAAAAATTCAATAATATATACATTTTTATTTTCCTTTTAAACTAATTCAAATTAAGAAATACCTATACAACAATTTCTTTAAGTCTGTATATTAAGGTAAAATTAAACATTTGGAAGGAATGTGATAAACTGTAGAGCCTAAGAAGTGTTTCATATTACCATATCAAAAAGTGATTAATTGTGAATAAAAAGGCTCATATCTTAACAGCGGTTTGACACAGCTTGTTAAAATTTTGTGTGCAGTAGAAGTTTTTGTTACGAGTATGCGGTAAAAAAAGTCAAAGCAATCAGAAGAAAACTGTAGATTTTTGCATTTTCACAGATGCATTGCCTTAAATACCAAGTTTGCTATTTAACTGACTTTTTGTTTTTGAGTTATGCTGTTCACAGAGAGAGAGAGAGAGGGGGAGGGGGAGAGAGGAGGGAGAGAGGGGGGGCGGCGGTTAGACTGGATGGCACCCTAATGCCATCTGCACGGCATGAAGCATGGGTTACGGGAATGAGACCTAGAAGGCTAACTGTCCGCCTTTCTGTGTGAGGGCAGCGGTCAGACTGGACGGCACCCTAATGCCATCTGCACGGCATGAAGCAGGGGTAGGAATGAGACCTAGAAGGCTAACTGTCCATCACATATTGTTCTAAGAGATATCCACCAACAGATCCGTTGCGATATGACCAAGGAGTTAAAGCGGCGTAAAATAAAATATAATAAAAACAAAAAAAAAAACTTTCTATACCAATAACAAATTCATATATATATATATATATATATATATATAATTCTTCTATCATTTTGTGATATTAAAGCATGTTGTAAAAGAGTTTTTTGGAAGTACCTAGTGTAGCTCCTATAGGGTAGCCCCAGCTGAATTGGAAAGAGTTGGTAGAAAATATTCTTCAAATTCTTACATATATATATTTTAATACATACATAAATATATATTTAAAATTTTAACTACATACATGCAGTGATTTGGTTAGAAATAGACTGTCTTTGTAGAGTATCCCAAGTTTAGCAATTTCAAAAAATTTAGAAGTGTGTCGAGAAATATAACATTCTTTGAATTTTTATTTATAAAATTTCAGCTTCATACTGTGGGCTGTTTCATATGCATAAACAAACATGTGATGCCATTAGGTTCTCTGGAGAAACAAGCATATGTCATTATTTGTCATCAAATATGCTACTAGAAGTATGCAGAGACAGTCAAAAGTATTCATCTTCACTTTAAAAAACTCTAGCAGCCAAATTAATGCAGATAAAATTTGATTTTTTAATATACAGAAAGAACAAATGGTATAACATTTTACATGTTGTTGCATTTTTCAAAATCTTTCATTTTATTAGTTTTATGTTTTGAAAATTGCACCAATTTTTCAACCTTTTCACCTATAGTATTTACAAAATTATTTTATGTGCACTTAGTAGTACAATTTTTTTGTACACTAATATTTTCATCAACTTAGGATTTAAACCGGTGGAGAAATAAATTTGTAAAGTCATAAAATATGAGGAATTAATGAGGAAAAACGTTGAAAAGTCCTGATTTTGACATTTTATTCTTCCTACAAATGAAAACCTATTTTAACTGCAAAATGAGGTATCACATAAAACACATCATTCTGTTTAATGCATGAAAAATAATTCATAAACACCGTGTACAAAAAAGTTGAAAAATTTATTATTTTTCAAAACATTGCAAAACTGATAATATGCAAAATATTGAAAGCTGCCAAAACAACTAAACTGTAATACTATTTGTTATTTCTGTGTATTAAAAATGAGAATTTTATCTCCATTAATTTGGCTACTATAATTTTAAAACTGTATACAAATACTTTTGTTCACCTGTGTATATCATAGCTTTTCCATATTAAGTTTGGCAGTACCTTTTCTTCTAGAGAATAATGACCATATATTTGTCACTCATAACACATGAAAGTCCTACTGTCATAATTGGCTACACTATTGGAGAGTTCTGAAAACTACTTTTGTTAGGTCACCAATTGCATGAGGATGGTGGATGAAGGGAAGGGGAAAAGTAAATCATTATCCTCCAAACAAGCTAAATTATTCAGATAAAAAAAAATGCATATCACAAAAACATAAATATAGTAGACACAATGAAAGAAAGGTTATGCAGAAAATAAAAGTTGTATACATTTAACTTCTCTTATTGAACCTTTCACATAGGAACTGATATTTTGTCTTTATGGAATAAATCTCATTATATTTTACAAATTAATGAGTTCATGTGCCTTCATTCTTGTATATAGTTCTGATAATTATACACTCTGTTCATTTAGGTACTGCCTTGTTTATACTAATTTGTTTAATGGCCTTATGTAATAGAACTCAAAGTTAAAGAAACTGTTTAAAAGACCATTATTTATTAGGTGGAATTAAACGCTAATGTACAGGTCTCTCAGCTAAGTAAGAAACTGGTTTAATTTTAAGATGAGGGAATTTTTTTTGCATTGAGAATGATCAATGTTCCAAGCAAATGATAATTCTTTCAGTCATCTGTAAGAGATTTCAAATTAAGAAATGTATTCTCTGTGATAAGCTACTGAACAAAACATTTGAAAAAGTTTTATTTCAACCTATATGTAACCAATGGCACATGAGATAAAAACAGGTTGTGAAAGTATTTAATTTTTCATTATTAGAATTTTAAATGTGGAACAGAAGTGATACAATTAATACTTTGTAGAAACATGCTGCAAAAGGAGGTTTATAAGATGAGTGCTCATCAAGAGTTGAAAGTGCCATTAAGAAGAAAAGAAGATTTTACATTCTACTATTGACTGAGATTAAACAAAGTTTATGGCCATGTTTATTTAGCAATGATGAAGGTATTCATTGACTTAATAAAAAATGCATTGTGCCAACTATAAATTTATTTCTGTATTTCAAAAACACCTGTTCCTTTTTCCTAGTCAGGAACTCCTACACTACACAAAGCTATACACTATGTTCATTAGAAATGTTGTACATATTTTATACATAACATCTACCATAATATCTGTACCTTTGTAGGTTTAACATTGGGAAAAGTTAATACACAAAACCCTTCACAAAATTCTGAACTAGTTTTAGACTTCTATTAGTGACTACTCGTTCCAGAGTATGTAATTTACAATAAGTTACATTATCAAACACTATTAACAGTGAAGTCACTTTCATAGTTAATCAAATGAGTCAATAATTACATTTAAAAGCTCTGTTTATGTCTGTTAAAATTGAAACAAACTTTCAGAGATGACCACCTTCATCCTCAACTATTAGTTGACTGAAGCTGTCCACATGTCCTCAGTCTGGTCTCTACTTTACTGCTCTCTGGTGGATACTATACATTCCTTCAAGATCTGAATCGTTAGTGGAATTTCAACGTTTATAAATTGTTTACAACTTTATTATCAGAATTTCAAAATGTATAACACTGTTTATATTCTTACAGCATCTACAGATACAATGTGATAATTCTGACAAATGTTATATAGGAAAGGCAAAGAGGAATTTGTATACAGGATTTAAGGAGCACTAAAGAAATATTTAGCATAAACAGGTGGGTAAATCAGCTGTTGCACGTACTGTTTGGTCAAAGAATCATGATATTGCACAAGAAATGAAACTGCTAAAATACATTACTATACCATTTGAACTTTTTTTATGAAAAAATATATTTATTATAAAAAATGTAAACAATATTAAAAATTTTGAAATTCCACTAACTAGTGACATCTTCAATATTGTGAAATATTCACCAGAGAGTAGTCAAGTGGAGATCAGACTGCGACAGACCAAGGACACAAGGACCAGCTTCATTCGACTAATAGCTGAGGATGGAGGGAGGTGGAGGTCTGCAAAAGCTTGTTTCAGTTTTAACTAACAGGCATAAGTGGAATTTTTAAGTGTTAACATTGACTCATTTAGTTAAATACTATAATTTATATTTGCAGTTTCAAGAGAAATCCACTATAACTGAGTAATGGAACGTAAAACTCCTGCTTCATTTATGAATTATTATCCTGCATGGATATGAGTTATATCTGATAAGAGATGTTATTCCAGAGCCAAGGGTGTACACAGAAGGGAGCTCAGGGGACTGAAGCTGTCCCACCTGAGATACTAAAAACTGCAATATTGAAGCACTGCAGTCTCATTTTGGTTTTCTGAAACTATTTTATACTTATGGGTGTACTATACCATATTGTACCTGTTAATAAACAAGTAAATAAAGATATTATATATAGGTACATTATGATTGGATTAAATCAGTCATTACTAATTATGGATGAGAGGGAATTCAGTCCATTCTTTTGGAAAATTATCACTGCACATGTTGATTGGCAACATTGATTAAATGGCTCACTTTGCTTATTTTACCATAGGCACATGTTTAGTCACAAGCAGTGGTGTAGCCAGAAAAACAATAAGATGGGGGTGGTGTATAGGCATCCATTTTTAAACAATTTGTATGAATTCAAATGATAAATATGAGTTAATCCTGAGTTGAGGTATTTAAATAAATCAATTTTATATTCATAAATTAAGGTGCAGCAATTGGAATTAAAATTAGGATAGGATGTTTTGCATATTCTAAACAGCAAGTGTGTGGGACATGAGAATTAATGACCACTATGAAGTATTTTATATTACTGCTGCAGGCATGTTATTTCACTACAAAATATGGTTTCTAGTTATGTTCTAAACTGGGAGATATTGCACTCATTTGGAAACCCTCAAATTTAGCACTGGAACAAGAACATGCCACCGATATCTTAACATGGTTGTATCAACACCATCTAAAGTACAGTTTCTGTTGCTATCACCTTTGGCGATATTGCCCAAGACATGCAGCATAAATATGTACTACCAGTGTTCTCTTTCCCACCACCTAGAAACATACTATTGTTTTAACAAAGCTGTTTTTGCTATTAATTTTTACCTTTTTAGCAAGGGGGGTTCCAACCCAACAAATCCCCACCCTAACTACTACACCTATAAGTAGTTAGTACTCGAGAGTTACAGAGCACCTGTGTAGTGAAGTGAGTGTGGAACTTACGACTAGGTCTCCTGTAGTCTGGGGTTAACATACCTGACTGATTGACTTAAAAGTTAATACTTCATAATATTTAAATATTTATAGGAGTTAACCTAACCTGGCTATGAGTCCTGGCTGGGAATGTACTCCTGTGTGCTCTTGATCCTATAAATACATGGATAAATGTCTAAGTGACCATGGAATGAAAGTATGACTCACTTCATTTATTTCACTCCCTGCAAATGCACACCCCTGCCAAGGGCTATTCCAAACACATCCGTGTATCTGCATTAGGAAATATTAATTTTTACAATCAAATTCTGACTTTAAGTGATATCCAGTGTTATATTTCAGAGGTATTAGAAGATTCTAGTTTATATTTGGAGTGGAAACTTGTACAAACCGAAATATTATGTGCAAGGCTGAAACCACACTTCGCAGTTTCAAAGGACAGTGTTCGTAACAACCACACAGAACGTTTACCACATATGCAAGTCTAGACTAAACAACAGTGGAAGTATGATGCAGTGAGAGCTGCTGCGCAAAGAACAGTGAAGACCCTAACTTTTGACACCTTGTGGATTTATTGGTTATTTTTTCTTTGAATGCTGTTAAATGTAACATGTATGCAGCAATTTAAATTTACTGCACTTTTCCTATAAGCTCAATGAAACATGGCAAAAGGGTTGCTAGCACACCTTGAGCTGTGCATGTTTTAAGGAGCTCTTATACATGAGCAATTGGTATGACGTAATTACCTTAAGGGTCAAATACATACGGGTCGTGCATGCTTGAAGGCATGCACTATGTGAATGCCACTAGATGGTGGCACACTATGGCAGAAACGTGCACAGACTTTCCCCGTACCATCCATACTCTCAACTACAATTTAATCCACATTATTTCATTTTACCAACACCATACTTAATTATACACACAACAACAAACCTTTCTTTCATCAGACAAATTATGTATTATGTATTATTATTATTATTATTATTATTATTATTATTATTATTATTATTATTATTATTATTATTTTGGGGGTGGGAGGGGTGGATGAGTCCATATACAACTATACAAAATACTTAGAGATGCTTGTTTGTTTTCCTTTGAATCCATAGTTTTCTCATTCTTTGGCTGTTGGCTTTCTTTCTCTCATCTTCCAGTTCTTTTCTTTTGGTTTGTCCTCTTGGTCAACTTCCACTTATGCACTTTGATTCTAAAGATATCTCTGTTTAGGATATCTTCTTGCGTAATTCCTGTCAATTTTAAGTCATTTTTTACTTCGCTAATCCACTTCGTGGTATCTATTTGTTTCACTTCTAGTTTTGTAGAATTTGTTTTGTGAGCCTGTTTAAGTTTGTTTGTTTAACATGCCCATAAAATTTTAACCTTTGTTTTCCAATGTCATTGTGAATGTCTGTGTATATATAATATTTTTTCTATTTCATTTTTACCTTTGAGTCTGTATTGCTCTCCTATGACTTGTGGACCTAAAGTTTTTCTTGTAATTTTGAATTCGTTTTTCACATTATTTTCTAATTTGCTTTTCTGCTCAAAATTAATGTTTCTGCTGTGTAGAGGCACTCTAGTTTAATTACAGTGTTATAATGTCTTAATTTTGTATGCTTAGACATGTACTTCTTATAACACATGTTTTGAGTAAACCGATATGCTGTTTCCAGTTTTTGGTATCTACTTTTATTAGCTTTAGTTTTTGATTCCATTTCCTGAATTATTTCATTAAGGTATTTAAGTTGTGAAACTTGATTAATTTTTCCATATTTGGTTTCCATATATTTTGGTGCTTCTTTAATGCATGAAATGCATCCGTTTTTTTGAAGGATATATATTGTTGCTGTTATTATTGTTGTTGTTAGGAGTGGCTGCATTTGTTCATAATCATAAACATTATTCAGCAGATGATATTTCACATTTTCAGGACTACCTGAATCTAAAAATTTGTGAACCCAAAATCTATACTTACAAGCCAATACTGGTATAAAATGGGAGTGGTGTGCATAGCTGAAGCTGCTGGTTTTCTTGGAAAACCAAAGGAAAGAAGATATCAAGTTCTTGCTTATTATGTTGGCTTGTGTAGAACCTTGTAACACCTCTGTGAATTTAATGAAAAGCTGTGATTATTTTTAAAGAAACTGGATTGAGAAGCATGCATTCTTGAAGATGACATCAACAGACAAATAAGAGGTAAGAAGATATGAAATATTGAAGCAAAAAGAAAGCACACCTAATGGTGATGATGCAGGAAGAGAATGCGATACAATAGCTTCACTTCAAAAGGTTACTGAAGTAATGAAGGACTTGCATCGTGCACCACTCAGTGAAATCGAAACCCTGAAAAAACAAAACTACAACTACAACTGGAAATAAGAAGAAATAATTGTGATAAACAGCATGAATTCTATAAGTGGAACCCTGTACGCACAGTCAGCAGCAAATGTAGCGCATAACAGCAAGAAGCTATCTATAACAGCTATAACAGGTACATGCATTTGGCAGGTTCCAAATATAAAGAAGATTCAAATGAGAAGCCCCTGATTCAGTAAAAAATGTTAATTTAGGTAAGAGATGGATTCGAAGTCATGTATTGTTGTTAGCGGATAGTCACAAATGCGGACTTGCCAAGAAAATAAATCAAACTGGAGAAAACATACCGTCAGTCAGTGCTATAGTGAAATTGGGTGCTAAAATTGAGGAGGTTAGCAGAAACATGGAGGAGAAATGTTGCAATTTTACAAAGGATGACTGCATCATACTCATCGCAGGAACAAATGGTGAACCCAAAGAATGTCATTCCAAAATTAGAAAGTACAATAAATGCATGCCAAATATCAATCTACCTAGGAGACATGACCTGCACACGAACTCCTGGATAACAAGAAAACTGCAAGATGTGTAGAAAATATGAACATGTGAAGCTAACTAGCACATGCAACATAAGGCATGCATCTTAATAAACCGGGGAAGAGGATGTTGAGTGAAACATTAATTAAAGTGATTTCAGTTTGTGCGAACAAAGAACATAGTGGTCAAGGAGAACAAACTGATGTAAATAGCAAAAACTCTCTGTGTACTCCAAAACGCTAGGCATCTCTTCATCAGATAAGTACAAGGGTAAGTCACTGAAATTAATTCATCAAAACATACAAATGCTTTCTAATAAAATTGATCAGCTCAATATATTTATATCTGAGGAAAATCTTGATATACTGGTTGTAACTGGACATGGCTTAAAGGATCCCAAATGTAGTCATAATTTCATTCCAAACATGAACCTAAAAGCTAAATTCTGTGGAAAAAATAAAAAATGGGGTGGGGTAGGAATCTTTATAAATCTAGATGTATCAGAACACTCAACATTTCTGTGCTGAGGGACATGTGAATTGGCAGGAATAAGTATATCATCAAATAAGTTAAAGATAAAGCCATTGGTGTATACAGGCCAGCTAAAGGAAACTGAAATGTTCTTCTTGATAAACTAAATTTATTCCTAACCATATTTTGGTGAATACTAAATGTAAAATCATAATTTTAGGAGATTCAAATATTGATTTTCTTCAAAACACAAATGATAGGGCCAAATTGCAATACCTTTTAAATGAATATACCTGCATACTATTAACCAAGTCGCATCACCAACACATCCATGACAGCTATTCATAATATTATTACTAATATAATAGACTTATGCTACAGAGTAAATGTCATTCAGTCATGTTTATCAGATCATATGGCACAAATTATTATTCTTAATGGTATGAATGAGCCTTCATCAAAACATAATAACAATAATAAATCTGTCACAAAATGTTGTCATTACTTTAGCAAAGTTAATTTGTAAACACTTAAAACAGCTTTAGTTAATGAAAACTCGGAAACAGTATTTACTGTACAAGATCCTACAGAGAAACTAAATAAGTTCTATCACACATTATCATTACATTACTTTATATTGTGCTCTTACTGCTATAAGTAGATATAACTCAAAAACTACTATCAATAGATCACTCCTAAAATAAAATATTTGCACACCCTACTCAGAATCGCTACAACACAACAAAATAATGGTAATTCAATTTTCACTGCTACAGAGTTAAAAAATCCTAAAAAAGGTTTATGACCAATCTGTAGTTGAAGCCAAACGATGCAGTACCAGCAATAGAATACTAAGTACTCAAAATGTAAGTAAACCTAGTTGAAAAATGATTAATGAGTTTTGTAGCTCTCAGCCTCAAAATGATAAATGAAATTCAAGTTGGTAACACTACCATAAAAGAAGCTAAAGCAGTAGTTGAAATAATGAGCCATCACATTGCATCAGGGAAGAAATCTTCACTTGAATCAAAATTCTCAAATAGTACCTCAATTACAACTGAGAAATAAAAAAATACCACTAGCATTTTCCTTTATCCCATCAACAATGAACAAGTACTTGGTGTAATAAAGACTTTAAAATCTAACAACAGTACAGACATTGATGGTATACCTAACTAACTTATAAAAGTATGTAGCCATGAAACAGCTAATCCTCTTGTAGAAATAATAAACTCCCGCCTAGAACATGGCATTTTCCCTGACAAACTAAAAATAGCTAAGGTTGTACCAGTATTTAAAAATGGGGCAAAAAATTACATAAATAACTACAAACCGATATCAATGCTGCCAAAAGCTTAATCTGATCACTAAGCACCAAAATGGCTTTGTGAGAAATAAATCCACCATAAAGTGTCTTATCGGAGCTTGTTGACATGATTATAGGAAATGTTGATTCAGATAAATATACTGCAGTAGTTCTATTACATCTTACAAAAGCTTTTCACTGTGTTGATACAAATTATTGGTTCAGCTACATAACTTAGGCATTAGAGGTATAGCAAACAAGTTAATGAAATCTTGTATGACAAATATAAAACAACGAACATCATTCACAGTTGCAGGGTTTAACATATGGTGTGCTGCAGAGATGTATATTAGGACCTTTTTATTCTTTATATTCATGGTATAAATGAAATTACTAGAAATGCACAATATGCTGATGATACAACCATTTCAGTCAGCAACAATAATTTTTGTGCATATGTGGCCATATCAATAATAGTTATGTACTTTAACAGCATAAATATGTATGTAAATGCAGCTAAATGAGAATGAATTACCTTTGGATTTAAAAATATTGAGCCATCATTACAACTGTCCATGAACAATTCAATCAATAGCGTAAATTCTGTAAATCTTCTAGGATTGAATATAGATAAATCAGTTAGCTATGCTGGACATATACAGAAACTGGGATCAATAGTCAGCAAAAACTTATATGTTCTGAAATATTTAGTAAACTATGTACCAATGGAAGCAGTGAGAGCTATATATTATTCTCTTATTCATTCATATATAGCATGAACTATGGGGCACTGCACCTAATATAAGTTTTGGCAAAGTATTTATTCTGCAAAAAAGGGTAATTCGATACTTGGGCAAATTAAAATGTTATGAGTCATGTAGAAATACCTTTAGACAACTAAGTATATTAACTTTACCAAGCTTATATCCATAAAACCACTCTATATTTTAAAAAGAATAAATCCATGTTACAAACAAACACTGATGTCCATAGATACAACATAAGACATAAAAATGATTATGCAATCCCCAGCCACAGACTGCACTTATGTGAAAAGATGCCTAGTTTTACTGGAATAAAATTTTATAATGCTCTACCAGAAGAAGTAAAGAAATATCATAATAATTGTAATAAATTTAAACAACTGTTAAAACAGTTTTTGATGAGTAAATTCTTCTACAGTATTGATGAATACCTGTATAAATAATTATGTAAATGGTGTATAAATGAAATTATAAATTCTATTTATCGTTAACAGTTCATTGTATTATTACTTTATTACTTTGCTACCAATTCTTTGTGTATATTGCTTTTATTGCTTACTCTGACTGGATTCAATCATGTACAACACCATATTCAATTGCAATAAAATTTGAATTTGAATTCTACAAGTGGAGAGATCCCTCTCTTTCAGTTATAACACATTTTGTCTGTTGCATTATTGGCTGTTGCCAATACAGATCTTCATTTTATTGCCATAGACATTGGGAGATTTGAGATAGTGTTGTAAAGTTGTACTCTCAATGCGATATTAACCCCAGACAATAACCGGCAAAATCAGTTGGAAACATGCTGACGATGGGAGCAAACCATTCTCCCGAAAGCGTTCAAAGTAAGAACATTTTGGTGATGTAGTGTAACAATCTCCAACTCCCTTTATTTTAAATTATGACACATCACTGTTACTAGCTTCTCAATCTTCAAAATTAATTAAGGTAAGTTATTTCATCTCTTCCAATTACAAATATTGTACATATGTATAATCTGTTCCCCTGGAGTTGCTAAAAATTGGTAACATATACAATTTACTCCCTGGTTGTTTGTGTATATGTACATTACGTTTTACATGTATGTTGACCTCCAAGTCTAGATTCCCTCTTCTATAAATTATCTACATCGATATTGTCATTCTTTTGATCCTCACTTTCTTTGATGATTTTTCTCCACCATTTCTGTCTTACTTTCCTTACATATTTACCTACTTGTTTGATAAATTTTCTTTTCTTTTGTTCCCAAAAAGCCTTATGTATAATATCTTTACATGTAACTTTTCCCAATTTTTTGTTCCATATTTCCTCTCCCCACATTTTGGTTTCCAAACATTCCATTATACTGTGAAAGTTAATATCTAAAATGCCGCAAAGTGGGCATATCTCTCTTTATTAACCCTTAAACCTTTTAATAACATTGTTCCTGCTCTTGCACATGCCATCCCCTCACTTTCCATTTTATTACAAACATCATTGTATTTTTCTCTTCCCCATTCTTTCTTAACGTCCCTGTATGAAATAAGAGTACTCTTATCGCTTAAGCTACTGAATAGTACTTGTTTATCTATATCATCCGCCCTAGCTTTTACTTTATTCCATAATCTTTGTCCCCCTATTGCTTGCTGGTTAATTAACTCATCCAATCCAATTTCTATTACAATTTCATTTAAACGACATAACCAACTTCTTTCCCAATTAGATATTTCTTGAGCCCTTAAACTTTCTTTAATAATATTTCCTTCCTCCAATGATTGAATTCTATTGCAATATTTCACTATATATGTTAGCATTAATCCTTTCCTACCAACTCTTCCCAATTCGACTAGTGCTACGCTATTAGGCACAACTCTTGGTAGTCCCAATAACATTTTGCAAAAAGTTCTGTGAGTTTGATCTACGCTATCCCATCCTTTTTCGATCCCTCAAAATCTCTATTCAATGCAGCATTCTTGATTCAACTGTGGCTGCATAAATTCTCTCAAGCAGCCTACTCTCATATTTGGAATGTTTTTCAAACAGGTTCTTAGACTATTAATAGATAGTTTCCCTTTGCCTAGGGCTTTTTTCCTTTGCTCTGTCCATTTTCCATTGCTATTTAAGAGTATGCATGGGGAAAAATATGAATTTATAACCAAATAACAATAAAGTAACACAAAATATACAATTTACTATGTTTAAATTTTAATTTAGTAACTACATACACGTTATAAAATAATAAATTCTGTCCAATTCTATTGAAATTGTAAGTTTCTTAATATGCTAAGTGTGCTACAAACAAATACTGTATAATAATGTTGTAAATAGGATAAAATACACGCAATGGTCATTGCAATGCTTCAGGTTATACATTTCAGCCAGTTTTCAACTTTAAGGTCAAGATCTCAACAACAGTATTCCTGACACTTTCAGAATCTGTTTCATAAGGATCCATTCTGCAAAAAAAAATGTACTGACCTGAACATAACAAAATGATGTGATTAATAGAAAGTGAAACTTCAATAATAAGAAAACCCTTGTGAATAAACTATTGTATGGCTACAATAGCTCACTTTTACTGTTTCTGCTAATGGCAACAATGCAGATAATTTCTAACGCCATTGCTCATGCAGGACTATCAGTCCGCAATTGCTGACTATTCCATAACTGCTGCACAAGTGCAAAAAAGGAATAATGCAATGCTGCTGATTACAGGAAGTTACTGGGGTCACATGATTCCTAAGTTCAAAGAGCTTAAAGGGAACAAAAACAATATTTCCGTGCAGACTGTGGGTCTGCATGCAACTACTGCAGGGTTAATAGCCTCTAACTTTAATGGAAAAACAGAGTGAAAGACATTGATTGATGTTTAATGGTAATATACCACTTTACATTTACAAAGCAGTTTCAAAGCAGTTGTTTTTGTTTTTACTTTTAAAAAATCTGATGTACTGCATTCACATGAGTTTCTCTCTCCACTCCTAAACAAGCTATTCTTACAAAAGTTTATTATTCTAACTACTTCTTGTCAAACTTTCAATTTACATTTACAGATTTTGTTTTAGGATATGCAGGTAAAGTGATAGTCAGATTTTTAAAGAGCATGTGGCCATGTGATGTCTTTGAAATTCCATGCTCTTTGCATGACTCAAGAAAAAAATGAATGACTTCCCATTTGAGAAAAGTATAAGCATTTGAAAATTCAGAAATGGTTAACTCCACAAAAATAGGGGTATATATTTGACATAAATTGTGTTTTAACAAGATCTACATTTTCTGTGTAGTAAGATTTTCCCTGTCTGTTGCATTTACCAATTATACATAGCTCATTCGGAATGAAGAGGACTTCATAGACTATTCCCAGAAAATTCAAGGTATACATTTTATTTATGCAAATATCTTAAACATATGGCATTTTAAAAATCTTTGTGTCTAACCTTGGAAGATAATGAACTTAAACAACGCTGTTAACTAATGCATGGGCTACAAACTTTAATAAATGAAACAACTAGAACAGGTCAATGTAGTGTAACAGTCATAGATCAAATAATATCAGATACAACTAGCTTAGAATGCAGCACTTTTCTGTTTGACTCTGGCTTTTCTGATCACTGCGCTCAAATCTTACAATTTTTTTTTAAATCCAATGAGACCTTAAACAACTTCTATAAAGAAGTGGGAAACTGCACAGAGAAAAATGTCCTACAGTTAGAGTACATCTTATTTCAGGAAAATTGGGATAAAGTTTATAAAAGCAGCTCTGTAGATGAGGCATTCAATAACTTCTTCTGCTTGTTTCAGTACTATTTTAACATTGCAATACCTATTATAATGGTTAGATTAAAAATACCATAAAAGGTTAGATTATATCTACATAAAAATATCAAGCAGATGACCAAGACTTTTAAATAATCTAAAAAAGGAAACTGTACCTACTGAAAGCTTTATAAAATACTACACAAAATATAAAACAGTATGCCATCGGGTAATAAAAGAAGCAAAAAAGGAGATGTAACGTTTCTTTTATAACAAAGTCAACCAACAAAACTAAAGTTATGTGGCAACTGATAAAAACTGAAACATGCCGAACTTAAATAAGAGAAATATATGTTTAATGAATAATAATAATAATAATAATAATAATAATAATAATAATAATAATAATAAGAAGAAGAAGAAGAAGAAGAAGAAGAAGAAGAAGAAGAAAACAATGCAACTTCAATAGTCAATTGTTTCAATGATTACAGTAACATTGCTGAAAATTATCAAGTAAAAGCATGGGCAATAAACAAGCAAACAATATGCCATAATGAATTAAATTACATTTTCTTAAACCCTGTTACAGGAGACAAAATTACAAAAATTATTGGAAGCCTAACACCTAAAAGAAGGCAGGCTGCAATGGTGTACAGAATACATAGTAAAAAGATGCAACAAATTACTAGTCCCTCCATTATGCTATATTGCTAATCTGTCTCTTTCTACTGGCAAGTTTCCAAGTCGACTAAAGTAGGCGAAAGTAACACCAATTTATAAAAAAGGATCAAAGCATGAAATATCAAATTACAGATCAGTATGGCTACACTCAGTATTCTACAAAATGTTGATAAAAGTAATGCACTTGCATTTATTGTTTCTGAATGAGCACAATATTATTACAGAAAACCAGCATGGGTTTTATAAAGGGCAATCAACACATATAACGATAAATCTTTTCTTCTTTTCTATAAGAAGTATATGATGCAATAGACAACAAAGAACCATACATTGGACTGTTTCTTGATTCAGCTAAGACCTTCGACTTAGTAGAACATAGTATTTTATTCAGAAAACTTTATAAAGTAGGTATCCGTGGAGCAGCATTAGATTGATTTCACCCCTATTTGGCAAACAGAGAACAAATGGTAGAAATTATCCATTTAAACAAAATTAAAAATATCTTAGAAGCAGCTTTCTCTCAAAAGAAACCAGTCCACTATGGTGTACCACAAGGATTGATTCTTGGTCCACTTTTGTTCCTGCTACACATAAATGATCTGGCTCCTACTGTATCACATTATATGCAGATGATGCTAGTGTGCTTATAAAAGGGAAAGATATACAAGAAATATAAATATTTAAACTGTTAGTATCCAGATCACAAACTGGTTTCAAAATAATAATCTTGTAATAAACAAAGATAAAACCATCTCATTAATCTTACAGCACTGTCAAAACATACTGGAAAATGTTCCAAAAATCAAATTTTATTCAAATAATATTAATATAGTTTCATAGGTAAAATTATTGGGCACAACTCTAAATCAGAACATAAAATGGATTCATCATACTGGACCCTTAGCAATGAAACTTAGCAAAGTATGCTTTGTCCTAAGGAATATTATAGAAGCAGTAAATAATTAAATATTACGGACATTATATTATGCAATCCTTCATTCACTCTTGTGTTATGGTATAGTGTTCTGGGGAAACTCCAACCAAGCAAAAGTAATATTTATATTAAACGAAAGAGCATTCGTCTAATTATGAGTATAAATTTTTCAAGACATCAAAAATACTACCATTATCATGTGTATATATCTTTGAATTGTTGAATTAAAGCCAATCTCATCAGTTCAATACAATATCCAAGGTACACTCGCACGACACATGTAACAAAAATAATTTACATAGATATACACATAGATCCAAACTTTTTAAAGAAAGCTTTATACACACTGGATTAATAATTTATAATAAATTACCCCCATGCCTTCAGAAATAGTAAAATCCAAAGCTTTAAGATTCAACTGAAAACATTCCTGCTACATCATTGTTTTTATACACTGGAAGAATTTATGGAAAACCGCAATATGTTATAAACATTAATTCCAACACTATGTCCTTTAGGTTCTAACTCAACATTTGATGACTGGATGTTGCAAACATTGCTGAAAACTGTAAACATTTTATATAAAGAGTATTTTGAATTTAGTCTGTCTGTAGTGTAATTGCTGATAAATCTGTATCTTGTATTGCAAATATTTTATTTGACGTGTCTAACAACAATGTATATTGTTTACAAAGGATGAAATAAAATTCAAATACCTAATTTGATATTTAAGCAATTTTTCGTTTTTGAGATATGCTGAGATGCACACATACACACACAAACACACGCATACACACACAAACACACGCATACACACACACATACCTTTTCCTAAAAATGCCTTATTTGGATAAAACGAGGCTAAAAACCTGTATTTCCAGTGAAACCTCTATATCAATTTCCTTCCTCTAAGGTAGGAGTAGAGAAAATAAAAATGTTAGTTTTAGGAACCATGCTTACCTGACATTTTCCCTTGTTCTGATGAAAACATTGCCCCAAAAGTCTGTTCCAACATTTTTGCTGCTCTTGGTATAAATGTTCAAAGATTTTAAATTACCCAATGCTTAGAGTACATACATTAAAACGTTTATAAACAGTATCTTTCCCTCTTCAAGTTGAGTTCATTCCCTACTGGAATTATTTACTGTAACATCTCTTAGGCCCAGTTTCACAGTTTAAAGTTAAGTTCAAATTTCGCTTAAGCTGAGGTTTAAGCTACAATTAAGTTTTACAGTAAGCAATTCAAGCAATAAGTTGAGCTTATTATGATTATTATTATTATTTATGTTTAAGGGCACTCAACTACAAGGTCATTTGCGACCTTAGAATGCAGATCATGGCAAAGGCCAGATATAAGGATAATTATAAAAAAAATCACGACAAAAGCCAGAGATAAAGGTCAATATAACAACATCAAGTAAAATCCAGAGATAAAGATGCATACATATAAACTAAACCTAGAGCTATGAAAAACTTATATCAATATTACTAAATTCTCACTTGAAAGCTTACCTTTGACAAAAACTTAAGAACTCTTTCGACCACTTCGTTATCATCCACTTAGACCTCTGCAAGTCTGACCAGCAATTGCAGAGAGTCCTGAATATGTGCCAGAGAAGCACACCAGCAACACATGATGGACCAACAGACCTCATCATCACAACGAGAAAATCCGACAAGTTATTCAGTTTATGGGAATGTACTTCACTACTCTAAGCTTATTTCCACGGAGAGCTAACCACTTCTCATGCCAGCACGATAGCACCGATCTCCAGATGTTACACAAAATATTGCAACACTGGGTTCTGTGGTCGCTACCTTAGCTACCAAATAGCCAGATTTTCCCCAGCAAGCTAACATGAGCAGGAATCCAAGCACATTCCACATTAACACCAGAGGCATGTAAAACATGGAGGGCATCCTGGATGCGCTATACAATGGAATGATCCTTGTACAGTACAAAGGCTCTGAAGTTCACTAAGAGAATCGCTCAAAATGAGACAGTCACCCAATTTTCGACAGCGCACATACAAATTGGCTCAGTATATGGCACACAGCTCTGCACTATAAATGGAAGTACTGTCATGAAAACCAAATGTATGGGGTTCATTTCCATAAACATAAGTACATCCAACACACTTAGATCCATCGGTGTATATAAAAATTCAGTCATTTTGACAAAAATTATTTTTAAAAAAAAGTGCAGATACTAAATGTAGGCATCGTAGGCTTCCAATATGCCATCATCCCAAGATCTATGTGACATGTCGCACATAATCAAGGGGGCACACCCTCTTCCCCTTAGGAAATATGCTAGGCATTTCATATCGTGCTTTCTAAGAAGGCTTGGATTAATGGAGCTGTTCCTATAACGTTCGTCCAGCGTGGTGAGAAGAAAAGAAGTGAAGTTGGATGTATTGGCATACATTTAAGCGCACAGCCATAACTTCCTAACAGAACATCACGCCAATATCGCAGAGGAGGTTATTCCGATTCGGCGTAAAGACTCATAACTGGGCTTGTGGAAAAGCACATGGTTGTGCTGAGGAACAATAATACGCCTATAGTCTATCTTTATCAGATCAGTGCGCGATACAATCGCAGCAAAACTGCCTGATCCGCTCCCCAAGATTTGCCACTTAATACCCGCAAGATATTCAGAGAACGGTCACATCACATTTTCAGCTGCGCTATGTGCAATGACCAGCTAAAACGTAAACCCGTGGAATCTCTCTAATCTGTGAATGGAAGTACATCTGGACCATATCAAAGCAAAAATAGTAATAGTCTCCTACAGCTCCAGAAGTTAACGTAGGTTGAAACAAAAGCCGCTTTAAAACTCCATTCTCGAAGACTGCCTAAACCTTGCTGCATATGGCGCTCCAAAAACTGCATACAAAACTTAGCAAAGTTGTCACAACTAAGTATGATTGTGTCCCTGCAGGAACACATTTTGAGATCAAACTAATTGCTATAGAAAATAGTGTAACGCTTAGTACCAATCCCTGGGCACTCCGTTCTCATGATCAAAAAGCTTCGAAACAACCCAGCCGATCCTTACTCGGAAAATGCATTCCTTCATAAACTCCTGAATGAACAGTGGTAAGCATCCACATATGTTCCAGGTGTGTAGGGGAAGTAGTATCCCTGCTTGCCAATACGTATCATAAGCCTTCGAGTTAAAGAATACCACAATGGTTTGGCAATACTTCATGAATCCGTTCATGATCTGTGTCAATAATGATATAAGGTGCCCACAGTTGAACGGCATCGTCGAAAACCACACTGAGTGTTGGTCAGTAGGTGTGGGAGTTTCCAGCCACCATACCAACCGTCCATTGATCATGCGTTCCATCACCTTGCAAATGCAACTGGTGAGAGAAATGGGATGGTAGCTGGACGGAAGATAATGGCCCTTTCTAGATTTCAAAGTGAGTATGACGGTGGGCTTTCGCCACTTTTCTGGGAAAATGACGTCAACCCAAACACGATTATAGACCTCGAGCAGGAAAGCCTTACCTTCAGGAGAGAGCTGTTGCAACATTCATATGTGGATACCATCTGGTCCTGGTGCTGATTGTTGCGGAGATGAAAAAGCATGTCCTAAATCCCCCATGGTGAAAAGGCAATTGTAATCTTCAAGGTTTCCAGAATGAAACGGGAAACCCTGAGATTCCACCTGAGTCTTAACTGGAAGGAACTGGGTTGACTAGTTATCTGAGCTAGACACTTGAGCAGAACACGGCCAAATGTGTTAGCCGTGTCGAATGTATCAACAAGAGCTCTTGCAGATGTTTTAAGATCGGCGATTGGCATTTTCGATTCTCCGGCCACACACCCTAACTTACCCCATATGATGAAGGAAGGTGTAAGTCGATTACATTAAGCTACAAACTTGCTTCATGATGTCTTTTTGCTATCCTTAATAACTTATCTAGACTTGGCACACATTTTCTTGTATTGGATCAGATTATCCAGTGTAAGGCGGCACTAGAAAATCCTAAGAGCATGCCTGCATGCATGAATGGCACATCGGCATTCATCCGTCCATCAAGGGATCGGAAATCGATGGAGTGGACAGTCGACCGAGAAATAGATTGCTCAGCAGCAGAAAGAAACGTCTCTGTGAGATGTTCGTCTAAAACATTCACAGAGATGTGCTCATTGTAATTAAACCTAGCCAACTAGGTGTAAAGGTTCCAGTTGACTTGATCTAAGTGTCATTTAGGCAAACGTATGGAACATATATCTTATATTAAGAGACTAATAAGACATGGAAAGGTCACTAGAGTGTAAATCAGAGATGATATTCCATTCTAAGAAAACTGTCAACTGTAGTGAACAAATTGCTAAATCAAGATGTGAAAAACCATTGAAGGAGTCTGAGAGAAATGTGAGCTCTCTGGTGTTCAGAAGAGCCAGGCTATAGTTGTCTAAGAAATTGGCAATTAATTTGCCTCTCGCAGAAGCCCAAGGTGAGCCCCAAAGAGGGTGATAGGCATTGGCATCTTCCATCAACAGAAAAGGTGTTGGCAACTGGGAAACTAATCTTCTAAATCAGTGAGCGAGAGGTTGTCAGATGGAGGTAGATAAATTTTACAAATGGTAAATTGGATAGATGACAATTTAATCCTTACAGCGACTGATTGGATGTCAGAAACTGTGTGGATACAGATTCCATGAGTATATCATCTCTGATGAGCATCATAGTACCCCCGTGTGTAGCAACATCCTCTTCCGGTGTAAGATCACACCGTACTGGGGTATACCACCTGATTTGAAAGCTATCTTGCGGACGGAGTGTTGGTAATTTTACTGATGTGATGTTTTCAGTAACAGACTTGGCAGTTGTTATGCTATCGTCGGTGTTGATTTTGAAGGTTTTGACTGTGTTCTGACTACGAGAATCTTTTCTGAAATGGTGGCCTCATTAACATCGCTGGTCTGAGTTGCAATTTCCAGACTCAGAACCAGTTTAGCTGCAAATGAGCTATAAGTACCAGATTTCGGGACAGAGGGTTGGCAGATATGCAGGAGTTTCCGGGCTTCCGAAGGAAACCTTCTCCCTAACTTGGATCTCTTGAATCATTCTTTCTTCTGTAAAACGGGGGCATTTTGGGAACTTGATGGGTGTTCACCACTACAGTTAACATAATTTGGAGCTGATGTAGATGCTCCATCATGTGAAACATCTCCACAGTTAATTCACCATTACAGAAGCCATTAGTGTGTCCAAAGCGCTGACATTAATAACATCTCAGCAGGCTCAGGATATACGGCGTAACTTCAATGGCTTCATACCCCACCTTAATTCTTTGAGGGAGATCTACTCGATCAAAGGTAAGGAACAGGGTACGATTGGACACGAATTCACCTCTTTATTTCCGCTGTATACGATATACGGATGTCACACCTTGATCTTCAAGATTTTCTTGAATCTCCACATTGGACATACCATCCAATGCACAGGTGTTTACCACACCGAGAAAGAAGTTCAAGGTCCTGTGCATCTTAACACGTACAGGATAGCTGACTAATATATTTACTTTGAGTATTTTCGCTGCCTGGGATGCTGAATGTGCTTCAACCAGGAGTGTGCCTTTGTGACATCTAATGCATGACTTAACTGCTTATCAAGATGCTTTTGAACTATAAATGGGCTCACCAACGAAAACTTCTTTCCTTCCTCTATTCTGTTTTTAACTAAGTACCGAGAACCACAAGACTCGACTACTTCTTTTCCACTAACTTTAGTGTTTTTTTTTCCTTGGACTTTTTGTATCCATAGTGATTAAGTCCTCCAGCATAACAAATGTCTCCGATGGCAGCTCACATTTTGGACGACACCCCAGCTTAGATGAGAGTCCTGGCCTGGACCTTGCTCACCTTAGGGTCTCACCTCCCAATTTAAAAACAGAGGGACCCACTCGCCTTTAGGAGTGTAACAGCTTATTCAATGGTTCCTCCCCGGGACTGATCTTTATCGGTGGATATGGGCAGTCTTACAAGATACTCAGGGGGTGGGAAACACGCATCACCCAGTCACCCCTTGCGACTCCCCTCCTCTATCCTGTGCAGTGGTACCTTCAGACTGTGTTCAGTGAGGTGTAGTTGGTCAAACATGCTTATGGGCATAAGTTGATTGGGCATTTGGTATAAGCCATCCCACTTCTTAGATGAACCCAACTGGGAGTGTGGCTTGGACCCCCAGGAGCACCAATCCCATACCTACTGTAGTAGGCCCTTGGGGAGTTAAATCATACTGGACTGTTGTTTAAGCTAAGGAATCACCAAGTTATCTGAAGACAATGATATTAATGATGAGGAAATGCAAAATATTTTAACCCGCATGTACAACAGAAGACGATCTAGAATCTTAAGAATGCATCCAAAAATTTTCACATATGGAATGACCAAGAATTCTATGAGAGATTTCGATTAAGTAAACAGTCAACAATAATGGTACTAGAAATTATCGATTATACAATTAAACATAATACCTACTGGTAAGAAGCAAACTTAATTTGGCATGCCCTTAATTTTAAATTTATACATACTACTTTTATTGTATACATTGTTGTACTCATTACTGTCACATCTACATATATGTATTTTAAAATAGAGAGCTGAGGGTTGTTACACTACATCACTATAACATTCTTACTTGAACGCGTTTCGGGAGACGGCTTGTTCCCATCGTCAGCATTTTCTCTCAACTGATTTTTGCCGGTCATCGTCTGGGGGATGTGTGTGGTTTGTGGTGTTCTCTGGTGCTGGGCTGATGAACCTCCAAAGGCTGTTGGGTGGCGGCAGTTCGAAATTCATTAGGTGATTCCTGTGTTTGATAATATGTATTTTTTCCCAGATGTCCAATTCATTGCTGTTGTTGATCGGTTTTAAGAGTTTTATGTTTGGAGTGATATCATGGTTTGAAGACCAGAAATGATGTGCTACTGCTGATTTATCTTGCTGCTTTTGGTAAATGCATCTCATATGCTCTTTAAGTCTTATTTCAGGATTTCTTTTGGTTCTTCCTATGTATACCAGGTTACATTCATTACAATCAATTTGATATATACCAGCTGATTTATCGTTGGGGATAGGATCTTTTGTTCTGTTGCATAGTAGTTTCTGTATATTGTGGTTATTCTGTGGAGCCAGGGTGATGTTGTATTTTTTGAAAATCCTTTGAAATTTATGATGTGTCCAAGGGTGATAAGTGAATTTTCTATATGCTTGTGGTTTTTGTTGTCTGAGTAACGTAGTCATTTGTTGGATGTATTTCTGTCTTTCAAACCTTTTTATCTTCTTATCTATTGTTTTTTTCTGGTATCCATTCATAGTGGCTATGTTGATAATGTGTTGGTATTCTTTCTGGTATTCCTCTTTCTCCATTGGTATATGTACTAACCTGTTTGTAATACTATTTAAAATTGCATGTTTGTGGCTTGTAGGATTGTAGCTATTGTTTTTAATATAGTTTTCTGTGTGCGTTGGTTTTCTGTAAATGCTGAACGTTAGTTTGTTGTGTGCATTATTTCTGATGATCCTGATGTCTAGGTAAAGACGTAGATATGTAGGTATGTAGATGATATTTTTGCTATTGTTCCAAAAAAACTTTCAGAAGATGCTTTGAAATTATTAAATTTACAAAAAAGATCTATAAAATTCACAATGGAAAAAGAAGAAAATGGTCAATTACCTTACCTAGACATCAGGATCATCAGAAATAATGCACACAACAAACTAACGTTCGGCATTTACAGAAAACCAACGCACACAGAAAACTATATTAAAAACAATAGCTACAATCCTACAAGCCACAAACATGCAATTTTAAATAGTATTACAAACAGGTTAGTACATATACCAATGGAGAAAGAGGAATACCAGAAAGAATACCAACACATTATCAACATAGCCACTATGAATGGATACCAGAAAAAAACAATAGATAAGAAGATAAAAAGGTTTGAAAGACAGAAATACATCCAACAAATGACTACATTACTCAGACAACAAAAACCACAAGCATATAGAAAATTCACTTATCACCCTTGGACACATCATAAATTTCAAAGGATTTTCAAAAAATACAACATCACCCTGGCTCCACAGAATAACCACAATATACAGAAACTACTATGCAACAGAACAAAAGATCCTATCCCCAACGATAAATCAGCTGGTATATATCAAATTGATTGTAATGAATGTAACCTGGTATACATAGGAAGAACCAAAAGAAATCTTGAAATAAGACTTAAAGAGCATATGAGATGCATTTACCAAAAGCAGCAAGATAAATCAGCAGTAGCACATCATTTCTGGTCTTCAAACCATGATATCACTCCAAACATAAAACTCTTAAAACCGATCAACAACAGCAATGAATTGGACATCTGGGAAAAAATACATATTATCAAACACAGGAATCACCTAATGAATTTCAAACTGCCGCCACCCAACAGCCTTTGGAGGTTCATCAGCCCAGCACCAGAGAACACCACAAACCACACACATCCCCCAGACGATGACCGGCAAAAATCAGTTGAGAGAAAATGCTGACGATGGGAACAAGCCGTCTCCCGAAACGCGTTCAAGTAAGAATGTTATAGTGATGTAGTGTAACAAACCTCAGCTCTCTATTTTAAATTATGACACATCACTGTTACTAGCTTCTAAATCTTCAAAATTAGTCAATACATATATGTAATCTATTAAAATTAAATTAAATTCAGTTTTATTTATGGACACTCTTTAACTGCTGACATCCTTAGAGTCCTAATCTATATTGGGCATTAAAGACAGGTAATTTTGCTCACGGCCTCTTTATTAGGCTTAAGGTTCCTTTACGTGTCATAAATCTATGACACAGGATCACTGGCTTTACATCCCTTCTGAAGGAAGTCATGCTAAGGATTTTTATACCCAAAAAAATCTATCACCCTCTGCCAGATTTGAACCCGTGACCTTGGGAATTAGAGGCTAGCATGGTAACCACTACACTACAGAGGACCACAATGTAATGTATTGCTTTGTATTTCAGCAATAACAAAGACCTCTCATCAGAAACAATGCTTCTCTTAACATTAAGGAAGATGCTAATTGCAGCTGGAGATTTTTCCAGCATCTCAAAACTTATAGCATGCAAAGTTATCAAAATTGTTTCACACCATTCTAATTCACCCTTCATATCCCAATTTTTCCCCACATTTGGTTTTTCTTACTGTATAGTAATTTGTCCACTCTATTACACGCTTATGCTGCTTCACAGTTTCTAGGAGAATGTTGTCATCCTCCATGGACTACAAGTACCACGCTAGCCTCCAGTTTCCTAGGTCATGGCAATGGACTTTTTGGGTGTAAAAATCCTTAACATGGCTTCCTTCGGAACAAAATAAAGTCGGTGGTACCGTGTCATGGATTTACGGCATATAAAAAAACCTGAAGCCTGATAAAGAGACCTCTGAGCAAAATTTCTGGTCTTTCATATCCAATATAGAATGGGACACTAAGGTCCACATCAGTTAAAGAGTGTCTATAAATAAAACTCAACTTAATTTTAGGAGAATGCTGACTTCTTGAGAACTAAAGCTCACAGTATGTTTTGACTCTGATTTTTTGGTTATTTTAACTTTATATTGCTGGGTAATCTACAAAACCTTATTTTAGAAACAGCATTGCTATAAACAAATGATGGGAATTTACTCAATACACATGCGCAGGAGTTACCAACTTTACTGTTCTGTGCAACTGTTCAACTCAGTGAAGTCAAACCTGTTTGCTCTACTATGAAACTTGTAAAGCTTAAACCAAAGTGTAAACCTTACTTAAGTGGCATCTGTAGCTTACTAAAGCTTTGTCTTAAGCTTAAACTGTTAAACCAGTCCTCGGAATGAATTTTGAGGAATTATTATGCTTTATTTTGGCATTCAACATTTACATTTTCAAATAGGATTATAAAAATATATTGATATTCCACATAACACTTATTTACATGGGGAATAAAATCTGAATCTGAAGTTCATTTTAAATACCTATTATAATAAAATAAAGAATTAAACGCTTTTCTTACTTATTGCACAGAGCATTAAATTCATTTTATGTCCTGGAAAAACATCAATACTAAATAATCAACAAGAGAAATATAAAATATGTGAACATACATCCCAAGCTTCTTAGAAGGATATGTTTTGATGTTTTGTTTTAACTTGATGTCCCTCACAGCGTTAGAAACAAGTTAATTAATATTTAACGCTAAGCTAAATTCTTAGAACTAGCTATAGGCACTTTAAACAACATTTAAGGTACAATGGCAATATCTTGTCTTCTTCCTCTTCTTCTTTAACCATGGTAAAAGTGCCTCTGGAAATTATATTCCACTTTCTGTAGACACAGAACCTGCAAAATAAGAATATATGAATAAGCTATTACAAAAGCATATGGGTTTGTAAATTATAAAAGTAATATTAAGAATATGAGCAAAATGAATGAAATACATAATAGCAGAGAACTTGCAGCTTCTATCCAATCTATCTATCCAATCTATCCATCTATCCATCTATCCATCTATCCATCTACCCATCTACCCATCTATCCATCTATCCATCTATCCATCTATCCATCTATCCATCTATACATCTATCTATCTATCTATCTATCTATCTATCTATCTATCTATCTATCTATCTATCTATCTATCTATCTATCTATCTATCTATCTATCTATCTATCTATCTATCTATCTTTATTAGCTGTCACTGTACTTGTACAAGTTTCTCATATTGTCAAAAATGCAGTATATAAATAAAATATAAAAACAGATACACATTTACAAATCAACAACTACAGTGTATAGAGCAAGATATAAAAAGTAGATGCATACTTACAAACCGTCAACTTTATACAAACATTTTTCTATTAAGAAGTATTTTAATTTGCATTGCAATTGTTCTTTACCATTTAGTGCCTTAATGCTGTTGGCAGCCTATTAAATAAAATTTGTCCAATTACAAAAACATCTTTATCCTAGACTTTTTTGTAGTCCATTCCCTAAAGCAGTCATTGTTGTGTCTGGTATTGTAGTCATGTACATCAGTATTCAAGTGTTATTCAGAAGTTACAGACAGTGAAGTGAAACAATAATTTAATTGAATCTGAGTTGGTGGGGACATTAAAATTTCAAGTAAGTGAAGTTTTAATAAATTGAGTTTTATTTATGGATGCTCTTTAACTGTTGTGGTTCTTAAGAGTCCCATTCTATATTGGGCGTGAAGGATCAGAAATTTTGCTCGGAGGCCCCTTTATCAGGCTTGAGGTTCTTTTACGTGCCATTAAACTACAACACAGGACCACCAGCTTTACTTCTCTTCTGAAGGAAGCCATGCTAAGGATTTTTATGCCCCAAAAAATCCATCATCCTCCAACAGGTTTGAACCCATAACGTTGGGAACTAGAGGCTAACATGGTACCTATAGACCACAGAGGACGTTAAGTTTTAATGTCTCTACCAACTCAGATTCAATTACATTAATTCACTATTCTTCAAATTTAGCTTATTTACAACAAAGAGAATTGCCTTATATACAAACAGTGATTAAAGTATGAACATTTTCTTTTGCTTGAATACATCTGCACAAGAGTCAGTATCTTTTAAGGTGGCTGAGTACCTCCTGTCTACACAATGTTAAATATGTAAAGTTTTAGTATGCTCAGCTTTTAAACTATACAACCTATAGAAATGAAATTTGGCCATGATGTTCTCTACACATTTTACTACCTATTAAATATAAGTTACTAATATTCATTTGGGTTATATTTCCTGATTTTTTCCAAATGTAAAAAATCTTGCATTAAATTTCAAAGTTAGTAGTTTTTTAAAGCCTAAGTTTTCCTTTAATCAGGCATTATTTATATTTAATATGGAGAGTACCTTAATACTAATTAGTACCTAATAAAAAAATTAAGTTTCTAATTTATATTGTTTTCACATTGAGTACACTTGAAGTTCTAAAAAAGCCAAAGAGAGAAAAATAATGTTAAAGTTTGAACATAAAATAACTTTACTTTTTGTAGATTTTAGAACATTCCAGTTGCTGCACAACTGTTAAATAATTGGAAGCTGCTTGGCTTCAACATCGGGATTTATGGCAAGGAGGTCTAAGGCACGATACGAATGGTTAACCTATCAAACCAAGGATTGCAGGATCGAATCCCGGTAAAACACTGTCCGCACTCACTAGACACCGTGGAAAAGGATGAGGAGGGCCCAACTAAGGCAAGCATTGTAATGGTGTGATTGAATGACAGGTTTCGATTGAATGCAGACACATACATTTTGCCCTTAAAGGGGTTAATGACTGTTTACTGGCCATATCCTGGAATTAAATCTATTTATTTTCCTTAATTTTGTGAAATTATCCAAATTTTGAAAATACAAACACTGGAGGCTATCATTGACAGAGGCACCAAAAGAAACAGGTACTTTCCCATTCAAATATAGGGCACGTTCATAAACCTAACACAAGACTTGCTAGATATACAGCTGCAGAATTAAACCCAAAGAGGCGAGGAAAGTGGACATAACCATTAGAAATGAGTTGTAGGAGTTTAAACAATTGCTTTTAAAGGACACTTCTAGTTGGAGTTTAGAGTTGAAACTTCAACGTATTTAACTTAAAACGTCAGTGAATAAGAATCAGCAAAAAGAAAACAAATCTGGAAGATTTTAAGCCATAGATATTGAGGTATTCGATCCCCTTAAATTAAAAATTATCCTAATCCATATTTTCTGCAGGCTGAATACTCTGTCCAAATGAACTATTGGACAATTCCCCATATTCCAATTCCATATGATATGAAAATATAACTGAGTTTTTATTTATGGACACTCTTTATTACTATGGTTGTTAGTGTCCTATTCTATATTGAGTGTGAAAGGCCGGAAATTTTGTTCAGAGGCCTCTTTATCAGGTTGAGGTTCTTTTATGTGCCATAAATCTATGACACGGGACCACCGGCTTTACTTCCCTTCCAAAGAAAGCCATGCTAAGGATTTTTACACCCGAAAAAAATCCATTGCCTTCCACCGAGTTTGAAATTGAGTTTTTTTTTATTTATGGATGCTCTTTAACTACTATGGTCCTTAGCATCCCATTCTACATTGGGGTGAAAGACCGGTAATGTGATTTTGAAGTTGGTGAACTCACCGTGTAATTTCAAAAACTCAAAACTAATGTACAATATGTAGAAGTTCCACTTTCTTATGTTTGTCTATTAATACAATAATCACATTTTCTTCATTCAAATTAACAGTTTCAACATTTTTTGAAGGCACCTACCATAAATTCCAATAATACTGAGCAGTTTATGATGTAATCAGTGCATTAAGTGGAGTTTGGCTTCAGTTAGTTACAAAAGTGGCCAGCTCCATTCTTTACTTACAAACATGGCCAACTCCATATTTCAACAGCAATTTTCTACTTAACTACTATGCAAAATCTTATGAAAATACTCCTGTAAATATGATTCTGATGATGCTAAGAATATTTAAAAAATTAACTGAGAAGGTAGGTAGGAAATGTATAAACTTGTTTTTTCGCCTCTCCTAAACAATTTTTAAGAAATGGAGGAGGCCAAACTTTAAAAATTTTTTTTGCTTTTTATGTAACCTAATATTCATAACCAGAGTTGGGTTTTTTTGTAGTTAACGATAAACACGAAATGTAACACAGAGATGCCACAAGAAGTACATGTACGATTTATGACAAATGTGATCCACTTATGGCTATAATTTTGTTGAAAATTTTCCCCGAAATTGATCATTTCTGTAACAATTTGTATTTTTATGATAAAAACAAAAAAATGAAATTTTTAAAAAATATATTTGTTTTGGTGTTGCCTGTAAAGGAAGGAAATTAATTCAGAAAGTACATTAATCCAAAAATTACTATGTTATTATTCTGTTTTATGACCTGCAGGACCATCCATCACAGCAGACAGGGTCCTGAGCTTCTGGAACTTTCCGTTATAAATACTTTCATTTTGAAGTTCTTGAAGTAATTCCTGCAGTAGAAACTAATAACAAAAATAAACTAATGGAAATGCACCATACACAATTCACATGATCAAAAATTGGTAACAATGACTGAAATGTTGCCTGCAGCTGAATTTCAAAAACATCACGCCAGAGCTACAACAATGATACCATTGCCTATGACATTAAAAATTACCAAAAAATTTTCACAAAATTACTACCATATTTTAAACTATAAATACAAAATGTTTTAAAAATACACACCAAAATGAACCTGGTCCTGTTCATAAACTTGTAGCAGAAATTATTTTTGAGGTTGTGTCTTGCACACTGTGCGTCATTTGCATCAGAAAATAAATTATGGTGTTCAGGAAAATATGCTAGTAGAAGTTATAAAAAAAAATCTGATGTGTTACACTCACATGACTTTCTCTACTCTTGTACAAACTATTTTTACAAACGCTTATTCTCCATATGCTTCATGTTAATCGAGATATCAAGATGTCAATATTATTGCTAATTTTCTTGTAGATGCAAGGGGAATATGGTAGGTTTTAAGCGATAGTCAAATATTTAAGTGCTGGTTGCTATGTGGCGCATTCCATTCTCTTTGCATGTCCAGGACATAAAAAAAATGAGTAACGAATTTGAGAAAAAGTATAAGTATTGGAAAATTTAAGGGAATAACAAACAATATCTCGAAAATGGTTCACTCAACAAAAAAATGTATATGACATAAATTGTGTATTTTAACGCAATCTACATTTTTTGTGCAGTAAAATTTTGTCTATCTCTTATGGTTTACCAGTTATGCAAAAGTCGTTCAGAATGAATAACACTTTTGGAGACATTCCCAGAAAATTCGAGATATACATTTCATTTGTCATGAAAATACCTTAAACATATGATATTTTAATCAAAATCGTTAGAGCCATTTTTGAGAAAGTTAAAATTTTCGAAAAATCTTCCATCTAAAGGGTAGTCTGGGGTGGGGGGATTTTCTTGAAAACCTTCGTGTCGTATCTCTGGAAGATACTGAACCTAAATATCAAGTTTGGTGTTTATCCGACTGTTCGTTTCTGAGTTATGCTGTTCACAGACACACACACACACACACACACGGACATGTTTCCAAAAATGATTTTTTTGGATTCAGGGAGTCTCAAAACATGTATTTCCGGTGAAATCTCGGTATCAAATTTTTGGGTGGAATGCAATGCTTCCCCTACTTACTATACGTAGTAGAGAAAGTAAAAAGAAGTTTTAAATTATATCACTTTTCCTTTATATAGATTTTGCTCATAAGACTTTTATTTCAGCAGTAAATTTCAAATTTCCTTGTTTTACTTTATCTTTAAGTTATGATACTTCTACTATGTTTTCCTTTTTGTATAAATCCAAATTATTTTACAATTAGATGATTATTTATTCTTTTCTACAATAATGTGGAAATGCTGAACTGTAGGGATGAATACGTAAGTACAGGTACTTTCTATGCAAGGAGCTGCTATACACAGCGCCTATCTGCTTCCTAGCTATTTGCCTAACCTCAATGCAATCTTCTATGGAATTCTTGCCACATTCACTCTCAAATTAACACAGAAACTAGCTCTACCACATGTGATAACAATTATATCCCCCATTCTCATCATATTTCTTCTTCTCTGTGATGCTTAATATCACTTCCTCACAAACTGTGGCATCTGTTTCTGTTGTTCACTTGTTTCTGTCTTTAGCAACCAAACCTAAAAGTTTTACTTGTTCATTGCTACATCATTAAACTATTTCTTACATTGTTCTCTGTTTGCTTTCCAACTGAGCTAACTTTGCTCTTGTTTATATATATAGTCCTTACTTGTCATTTATATTTACACATATTTATTTAATTAATGTTTTTTATCTGAAATTAATTTCTAATATTTCCATATCATTTGTTATCAGCCATCATCATCATCACAAGTTATATTGATGTTAATATTGCATCATAAATTATTTTCTTACGTTAGCTATTTACCTTGCTTACTTTATATTGTTTAGTTTTCTTCTACTTCTTGAAGTGAATTTATATAAACACTGGAGAATCTTACTACGCTGTTCTCTTTTCATTAAATTTCTTCATATATGTATTACAATTCTTTAAATTTAAATTATGATACATTAGCTTTGGAATGATCATGGCTGATCAATTCCTGCTTCAAGATATATTTTCTTCTTACTGTGTCCCATATAGTAAGCCCATCAAGATGAGAGTGTATAAAAGCATAATATACTTTTAATGTATTATATTTGTCCGTGATTTTTGTTGCTGTTTCAGTACATATATACCCCTATTAATTTTATTACTGATTATTTCTGTATGTTTTCTTTTTATTTCAAGTTATTGTCTATAATTCATCCTATGTAGTCTGTGTTATTTTGCAAACTTTCTTGTTTTGTATTCTAGTGAGATGCTGGTCCATGTTAGGTCAAGAGCAGGAACCCTAAGCAGAAAGGAGATACATGTCTCAGGGATGCACTTGTTAATTACTGCACTCTAGTAACAAGGTTTCAGCAACTGCAAATATCTGACATACAGTATACAACAAAACAAACAACAGTGAAATTATCAGTCATTTTCTTCCAAGTTTCCATGGAAATGAAGTATCTATTTATTGTATATAATAGTTTGACACATTGTGAATTCAGTTTCATGTTGATCTCTGCAATTATGGTTCTCACAACAAAAGAGAAGGTGTTTATCATGGAACATTATTTCTGGTCATATGGAGTAGGACGTCAAAATGGCGTCCTCCGTGGTTACCTCGCTCTAGTTCCCGAGGTCGCGGGTTCAAATTCAATGGAGGGCAATGGATTTTTTTGAGAGTAAAAATCCTTAACATGGCTTCATTTGTAAGGGAAGTAAGGCCGATGGTGCTGTGTCATAGATTTACAGCACGTCAAAGAACCTCAAACCTACTAAAGAGGCCTCTGAGCAAAATTTCCAGTCTTTCATGCCCGCTGTAGAATGAGATGCTAAGAATAATAGCAGTTAAAAAGCATCCATAAATAAAACTCAATTTTTGAGGTCAGAATGGACCAAGTTTGCTTCACATTAAAGAACAGTACGAGGAGGGATTTAATAACAAAACAATGTTAGCTGACGTTGGCAAGTTCTGTCTTATGGGATCAGTCCTATGCGCACAAGAAAGAGAATAGGGAATACTTCTGCAGGTATTAGAAAGTATTACCAACTTTTGACAAACAAATGGCAGGAAATCTTTTATGCATGACATTTTCAGTTTTGTTCATTGAGGCTCAAAGTTTGTACATTACACTACTACAGAGTGGTCCCTCAGCGCTCTGACTGGGAATTGCATGGCAGTCTTGTGTGACACATCTGAATGAACTCAAGGCCACCGGCTCTTTCACTTATCGGACATGTGGCAGCGGGCTTCAGTCAGCTGTTATTGCTTCTTGTGTATAGACGCGAGACGCGTGTGTATTTGTGTGTGATTGAATTATTGGATTATTACAACCCAGAAATGGTACTCAAATTTTTGCTCTAACAAAGACTTTTTATGTATGACACACTTGTGAAAACTGACTCATGTAGACAGGTGTGTAGGCAATTTCACAATAAATTTTCTGGTGTTCCAGTTCTGAGTAGAGAAACAGTTAGATATCTAGTGAATAAAGTGAAGAGAACGGGATCATTTAATGTTGTAAGTTGTAAAAAGAAACGAAGGGTTCTAACAGAAAAAAAACTTGATGAAATTGGCAAAGCATTTGAATGGTCTCCGAATAAATCTTTACGATGTGTAGCACAACAAGTGAGTGTTTCAAAAGCCACAGTACATAGGTCTACAAAATTGCTGAAATAACTGTGTGTGACTTTTATCTGTGGGGAACTCTCAAAAATAGAGTCTATAGGAATAATCCTCACACCATAGACGATCTTAAAAACAATATAAGAACAGAAATTAGGGAAATTATGCAACAAGAATTTATGCATGTGAATGGTAATTTCATCAGAAGGTGCCAAGAATGTTTATCTGCCAAAGGACATCACTTTCAACACCGACTGTGAAAAAGATTAATACTGATAAAATAAAGAGTAATTATGTTTGTTCAATAGGTAATCAATATATCGTAATAATCATCATAAAATTAGTAATAATATGGTAACAGTATCAATAATGAGAATAATAAACAGATACACTGAATATAGCGCACGGAACACGCATTGCGACTACCGGCCAGAGGCCTGAGGGACCGCTCTGTATATGGGCTATTGCACAAAAATTGATGGTATAGCTTGCTCTACCTCAAGTTATATTAGTTTATGCATCATATACATAGTGAAATAAACTAATTAGATTACAATCACAAAAATCTGAATTTTTTATGAATCTAAGTTACATTAAAAAAAACTATTTTTTAGTTTACGCTGCGCAATTAATTAATCTACCTATATTACATTACTTTGTGGACTAGTAATGTTAAATGAGAAAATAGTTAATGTTTCTGCATTTAATATTTTACCATTTTTAGAAATTTTTACATCCTTTTAAATCATTTTACACTTTCTAACTGCTAATGATTCACTATTCAGGAAACAAACATTCACTTATTCGGTGCACAACATGTAAGCTAATGAGGCTGAGTTATGGCACCACATAACACCAGCGTGATGCGCAACAAGCAACTAAAAGCATTGCCAATTGTTAATTAGATGTATTTGCACAGCGGATTGTTAAGTTCTGAAAGCTATTTTATTTTTTTATAATATGGCATATCTTCAGTCTTTTTATGACTGCAATTTTTAGCCAGAATTCACAAATTGATTTAATTTGATTTTTATTTATTTTTTTACTTTCTCTACTATGTATAGTAAGTAGGGGAAGTACTGTATTCCACCCAAAAATTCAATTGCGAGATTTCCCCAGAAATATATGTTTTGAGGCCTCCTGAATCCAAAAAAAGCATTTTTTGGAAACACATCCGTATGTGTGTCTGTGAACAGCATAACTCAAAAACGAGAGTCAGATAAATACCAAACTTGGTATTTAGTTCAGTATTTTCCAGAGATGTGATACGAAGGTTTTTAAGAAAATCTCCCCACCCTAGATTACTGTTTACATGGAATATTTTTCGAAAATTTTAATTTTCTCAAAAATGGCTCTAACAATTTTGATTAAAATATCATATGATTAAGATATTTTCATGACAAATGAAATGTATATCTCAAATTTTCTGGGAATGTCTCCAAAAGTATTTTTCATTGTGAACGACCTTTTCATAACTGGTAAACCATAAGAGATAGACAAAATTTTACTACACAAAAAATGTAGATTGCGTTAAAATACACAATTTATGTCATATACATTTTTTTTGTTGAGAGAACCATTTTCGAGATATTGCTTGTTATTCCCTTAAATTTTCCAATAATTATACTTTTTCTCAAATGGGAATTCGTTATTCTTTTTTTTTATGTCCTGTACATACAAAGAGAATGGAATGCTCTACATAGCTACCAGTTCTTAAAACATTTGACTATCGCTCAAAGTCTACCATACTCCCCTTGCACCTATAAGAAAATTAGCAATAAGATTAACATCTCGATTAACATGAAGCATATGGAGAATAAGCATTTGTAAAAATAGTTTGTACAAGAGTAGAGAAAGTCATGTGAGTGTAACACATCAAATTTTTTTTGTGTGTGTGAATATCAGGAAAATGGCTTTCCCACCAGTGTACAAGGTGGAAAGAGGAAAATGTTTATAAAATTGAGATTTCCCACAAAAATCAGGATGCTTGGCAACCCTAGTGTTAGAGTTGCCAGTCTATGACTGACTCACATCACTAAAACTTGGTTTGAGAACAATGTTCAGCATCTAACAGGAAGGGGTGAGAAAGCAGTATTATTGTGTTGCCTATGACATTTGAGGATCTACATTTCTTCTGCAACATATGGCTTTCATGTGGCAACATTAGCAGACAAGCAACTCAGGGTTTGAAAGGCATTATTTCAGTGTCATCTTCTCAGCTCCCCTTAAGGATCTATTTGTATGTAAAAACTTACTCTCTGATGGGGAGTGCTCTAACCCTTCTTGAGACTTGTGAATCATTGCACCCTTGATGTGTCCTGATACGTACACCATGCGTATTGTATTTGTGTATCCCGGACCCTGTTTCCAACCTGTTTGCACAATAACTGCATCTCCTGCTTTAAGGTATCCCATCTGAGAGCCGTAACTTATTGCCGACTTTATTCTTCCATCTACATCTATCAGCCAATCTATATGATAAGGCTCTGCAAACATTAATACAAATTCATCTTATAAAAAACAAATTTATTTTTCAATATCAGGCAAATTTAAAACAGTAAACATTAAAAGAAAGTGACACAAGCTTACTGTTTCTGATCAGGTTAAAAGCATTTAGAAGCTGATCTTGGAAAGGAAATGGCTTCATATCCATGTCATTTACAGTGTGGTCATTGTAATTTATGACCCAAATAACAGTTTTCAGATGTTTTATCTTAATTAATTATTCTTGCAATTATTTTCATAATAAATATGTAGTGACCAATAATGGATAAGTAAGGTAAGCATAAGAAATTTACCAAAATATATGTCACCTGTGTTGGTTGACTTAACCATTTACTGCATTAGATTTTGTATCGTTGAAGAAACAATGCGCATACAGATAACAGTTTGAAATACATTCTGAACCAGTTCAATGCAAACATGCAAATATTAAGTAGAGAGAAAGCAGCATCTCTAAGCTTTCACAAGATAAGTAAAAACAAAATTAACTCTGGGACAATGTTGAATACGTTATACAAAAACAAACAAATTTCTGGGTCTAATATTAGATGCAAAATCTGAGTTGGGAAACACACATAGATATATTGACAAAAATGTGCTTCCTAATAAGGGCAGTCAAATGGTCTAGTGTAAATGTGCTTAGAGCAGTTTACCTTCCATACACTCATAGCTTACTAGTGTATGGTATCATTTTCTAGGACATTCCAAACAGAGTGTGAAAGAATACAGAGGAAAATAATTATACCGGCTCTCCCTGCTACAATTACTTGTAAACCATACTTTAAACAATTAAACATTTTGCCTTCACCAAATATGTACATATATGAAACTGTCTGTATGAAAGCTCACTTAAGTTCATTCAATCGTCTTGCCATGGACTCATTTCAAGTTTTATTTTCATAAAGTCCTTTACATAATCTTTAAACAAACTATTACTCTTTTTAGCAAAAGCTCAGAATTTGTAAATCTTTAAAACTCCATATCCTTTTTCAATTGCTTTATTCATCTCATCCGTTGTCCAAGTATCTACAAAACTTCTGTTGGCGTGATCACATTTGCTGATCTGCTCTTCTGCACACAATGGAAACAACAGTTTATCATTTATTTTCCAGGTAATACAGATTGATAGAGTTTACGGGGTGAAATTACCTTACTAAGTGCTGTAGTAATGCTTGGGTTATATATTTTCTTTGGACTAATTGGATAATAATCGCAGTACTGTACTGTGGGATATAGACTACATACCTTATCTTTGTATTTATTCCATCTGCCGTAGCTCTTAGCTTTATAACATTTGTTCTACCACCAAAGAAAGCGTCTCTTGGACTGAGTGGTTCAACAATTTCAGGCAGCTGTTTATTCTTTTTCATAGTATCTTTGGAAATTAACCCACTCACAGTCCAACATTTCAATAAAATTTTATCCAGTTTCAGTTTTTTTTTTCCTTTCTTTCTTTTAATGTTTTCTGATACAGATCTCCCATGGATTCTTGATTTACATTGTTTATGCTCTCCGAATGATAACATTTAGGGCAGGCATGCTAAAAACAGCCATGAAACTGAAATACTGTATTTGTTTCTTCATCATATCCATCAACTTTGACACCTACACTGTTTACTTCGCCGCCATTTAACACATATCAAATATTTTTATTTCCAAGGAAATTAACAAGGATATGGATTCTTTACTGTAATTTTCTTTTTGCTCTTTATCTATGAGGCAATGGTTCAAACATTTAGATACTTGGATCCATATAGCTATAGCCATGCATACTTCGGCAGTAGTACAGCAAAAGGGATCAATATTAGTAATTTTCGAAAACTGCCTTCTCAACTCTAAACAATCCCTTCTCAAAATGTCCACATCAGAATTACAGTATTCGTTAATCTCCATTTTTATGTCAAACATGCAATTATCTTTAAACTCTTTCTTCACACCACTTGAGAAATTATCTTTTGGTTTCATTGTATCGGTACAATAATACTTAGCATCAGGTATAGGCCCTTTTTAAACTCTTTTAGCCCGAATGTTTTCGGAAACTTACTTATCCTTACACAAAACTACTGCTATCGATAATTTTGATACCTAATGAACCTATTTCCGACAACATAAGTTTAGTTTCATTCTATGTCATATACGCTTGTGTCCAATTTTCTACACAATATTTTAGTACAAACTGTGAATCATATGACTTTCCATAATGAGTAATAAATGTATAACCTTTATGCTCTTTTGAAATCATCCATTTACAAAATTCTTCGTTAGTCTTGAATCTATACACAATGGTAAATGGTAGATAAAATAAAGATGCAAAGTTAGATTTTGTAAATCTTACCTCTGTAACAAACAGGAATAATAGCTCTGTGAACCTGCAGGCGACGAGCCACTTTTTCTAAACGGGTTACAGTTAAGACTGGACATTGGGGTCGATACTTGGCAATGAGTCGAGCTGAACGTCCAGATGTTGTAAATGCAACAATAGCTGAGGCAAGGCATTTAGCTGCCGATTCAACTGTTGCTATTGCTGTCATATTAGCAGCGTCCATTGGTGGCACAATCTGATGAAACAGCACATTGTCATTTAGTGAAATTATAAATACTAAATGATCGGTGCAACTAAGTCTTACAGCCTTGACAAATATCTAAGTACAACACAAATTGTTACACATTTGTGTTTAAATACTGGACTCGCCTGACTGACAAAGTATAATATAATACAGCTTTGATATTTATTATAATGTATATTTTATAAAATTAAAAGCCATATTTAATAAACAATAAATTGGAAAATTATTATACACTCATGAGAAAAAGGAAGCTAAGTGCCATTCACTCAATCCATTTTTTTTTTTTTTTTTTTTTTTTATCGGCATGCCTTTGTGTTGCAGGTTGCTGTGATACATAAAATTGCTGTTGGTTTCAAGGGTGTTGCCCAAAAATCATTACTAACTTCTACTTTGTTTTCTCCCAGTAAATATTTTTTGCCATGGACTTTATAATTAAAACTAATTGTATTAAATGTGAATAATTTACATGCTATTAATATATTTAAAGTGGGCAGCATTCATACACTCATCCATACCTAAACAAACATGCGCATATACACACAGACAAAAAGGCCGATAATCGAGATTAGTATTGGTTCCTCTGTAGCCCACATATAAAAGATCTCAGTGAACGTATGTACCTACGTGTATTTTACATTTTCAAGAGTGTCTATTCCTGTGGAGGTTTTACACCTGCATTGTGTGATGGGATTTTTATAAATATATGAGATTCTACAGTATTTTATTTACTTTTATTAGTAATACAGCATTAATTGGAGAAGATATAGGTGATGTCCAGGCACTCCTGGCATACTTGGGCACATGTCATGGCAATATACAGGATGATTCTGTGGCTATGTTACTAACTTTTAGGGATGAGAGAGGAGACAATTATGGGCAACTTTCAAATAGGAACCCATGTCCGAAGATGCTTTATAATGGTATTAACCCTAAAGCTTTGAATTTTTGTAACAAACTTTTATTTATTGAATATACTTGAAGGTCATAACACTCACAACACACATTACAAGAAGTGTTGAAAATGTCCTCCACCAGCCTCTATACAGCATTGCAGCACCGCACCATTGACTATCACACTCGTTTAAAGATTCTTGGCATATTCCAAACTGATCACATGCAATTACTAACCTTGCTATTAGGTCCTCTTTCAATTCGAATGATGTGTCATAAACAAGGGCTTTAAGATGATCCCAAAAGAAAAAATCTATCGGTGTGAAATCAGTGAACAGGCAGGCAAATGAACTGTGCCACCTCTTCTGAACTACTTTGCTGGAAAATGTTCATGGAAAAGATTTTAAATACCCCAGAGAAGTGAGTGGGTGCACCATCATGCTGCCACCACACACGCTGACGAACGTCATAAGGAATATCCTTCAGCAGATCAGATATTATAATCATATCAAGAAAGTTTTGGTAAATTTATTCATTAAACAAGTCGACAGTAGATACGGCCCTATCAAGTGATCATACACTATGCCAGCCCACACGTTGACTGTACACATTTCAGAGAATCCTGCCATGATTACAACAATGTTAACATGTAAATACCTCTTGGCCTATATTAAAGAAGACACTAGGATTTACCAGCCACTTAATAAGCTTCACTCTACCCATGTGTTATAGACAGCATTCTCACAACACACACAAATGCTTGTACCTATCAAAGGAGACATTTTCGGACATGGATTCCTATATAAAGTTGTTCATAATTGCATCCTCTATCATCCCTACAAGTTTGTAACCCTACATATAAAATAGAAAGCACAATAATTACAGTCTTAGATAAAATTGCAAATGAATGAGAATAAAATTAACCATTCAAGGATTAATAAGGAAGAAAAAACATCACTATGTATACTGTGGTAATGAACCCCAATTATCATAAGACTCCAAGCATAATTGCTACACTACAGAAATAACATTCAAGTTAGTGTGCAGATAATGCATTGGCTCCCCTGGTGGATGTAAGTTTGGAAATTTATTTTTAATTGGGTTTTATTATGAGGGGAGTTTAGAAATGATTTAAAATAGTAGCTTTTTGTACATTATTTATTAACCCTCCGTCAGGCGCGCGCTTTGGTAGAACGTCATTAGTCGCGCGGGGCCTAGTGGACCCGCGCTATATTTTTGTTGTTATTGTTTGTAGTTTTGTTTTCTTTCGTTTATTTCCTTTTTTCCCTGTTTTTACCTTTATTTAGATTAAGCGTACAAGGCTTTCATTAATAGGTATTATCTTACAACATAAAAATACAAGCTAAAATATGAGTACATGTACGTTATAAATTGTATTACAGTAAGTATAAAGAAATACATTGCCATTTCCAGGTATACAGACAACTTGTAATTTCAAATGTTCAGTTACTCAGATCCATCTACTATTTCACCCGTGTTTTCCCCGACTAAGCAACTATCGCAAATAATTTTAGCATGTTTGCTCAAACACAGGGGGGTGTTGCATTTCCCACATGCATATTTAGTTTTGCAGTTCATTTTGTCTTTGTTGCTGGGTTCACATCGTTTCCTTTTCAATGTGCATAGTGGTGTATTTGACAATTCATCTACGCCGGATTCTTCAGGTTTATATTTTGTCAAAAGTCTTTTCAAATCATCGGATAGATTTGATGCTGTTGCTCTCCTTTAGCTGTTGCAACAGTAAAGCTAAAGATAGTGATTTCAAATACTCCTGCCTTGTGGAATATTTATTTTGGTTTCCAAGGAAGATAACCCTAGAATTAATACCTGCAATGTTCAAGATATGGTCAAAAATTACCATGGGCCACCTCGTTGTTCTGACTACATTGTATGTAGCACACAATTTATCTACTGCATCAACTCCACATTTAGTGTCGTTGTAATGCAGGATTATTTCAGGCTTTTTCTCAGCACCTTCTGATAACTGTGTGGATGAAACATGTAGACTTGAGAGCAAAACTACTGTTTTACCCTTTTTTGGAACATATGAAACAAGTGTTTCATTCTTTGTGAAGCCAAATATGCTTTCGTACTGTCTGCGATCTTTTGGAGAAGTGAAATTAGTGGGTAACTCTTTTTTGTTCTTTCGCACTGTACCGACGAAAGAAAGTTGTCTTTTGCGCAATTCATTCACCAGCGATACACTGGTAAACCAATTATCTGCAGTAACGTTTCATCCAGTGCCAGAGATTGGTTCAGTTAGTCTCAGCACTACAGCCTCTGCCGAGTTAGTTTGCAAATATGGTCCGTCCGGCTGCTGTCCACAGTAAATCTCCATGTTAGTTGTATAAAACAGTTTTGCATCACTCAAACAGAATATCTTTATGCCATACTTGTTTGGCTTGGATGGTATATATTGTCTAAAAGCACATCGACCACGAAATGCCAGCAACTGTTCGTCGACAGTGACATTTTGTCCAAGAGAATAATGGTTCTGACAGTTGTTCAGAAACAATGTAAACATTTCTCTAACAACAGCCAATTTATCCAATCTTCATCGCTCCAGTCTTGAGCTTTTGTCATCAAAGCGAATACAGCGTATTAGAAAACTGAATCATTTTTCGGACATAGCCATTCGGAATAGAGGAATTCCAAGATCGGTTCTCCAAAACTCGTGAATATTCTGGCGTCCACCACGAAAAATTCCTGCCAGGTACAATAAGCCTAGGAAAGCTTTTATTTCTATTACATCTGTAGGTCTGCTGTCTCTTTCACAATCAAATTTATGTTGCACACTGCTAATGTAAGTATCAACTATATCTTCGGTAACAAAAAGGTTCCAACAATCAATTTCCGTTTTTGCATTTTTGGCAGCTCCTACCACACCAGGAAGTTTGGTCAATATATTGTGAGCCCTTGTCTGTGTTATTTTCAAATGTGTTTTTTTTCATTTTGTTCCATCTCTTCCTGTGAATAACAACAGAATGTATTGTCAATAATAATAATAATAATAATAATAATAATAATAATAATAATAATAATAATAAGAAGAAGAAGAAGAAGAAGAAGAAGAAGAAAAAGAAGAAAAAGAAGAATAACTACTATGATACGCATATGATGTTACCTATAAAATGCATGTTATCATACAAGCTGCTTTCATCCTCTTCCTCTTCATCTTCATGGCCAGTTTCTAAATCTAAAGATCTTGTTTCGAGTTTATCTTCTGAATCAGAGTCATCTTATTCACATAAGTTGTCATCCACGGGCAAGGCATCATCATCGCAAAGTAGGCGATGTACTTCTTCCAAATCATTCGGATTTTGTAGATCGTACCTTTTACTCGTATTCATGACGAAGCAGTAACAGCTCCTTGCAATAGTAAAGCAATATTGCACAAAAGCTAATGAGAAACAAATCTGTCAACAATATGTAACGAGAGCAGGCGTGCGGGGTCTGGTTGACCTGTGCGACACATAACTGCTGATTATTCATTCCTCCAGCCAAACAAATAAACAGATAAGGTTATCGCTGCAACAAATAATCGCGCAAGGTGTAATGTTAGATGTCCTAGTCAGGCAATTGCATAGGTGCGTTCGTTCGAAAATTATAACATTTATATAATGCCAGGGGTCTCTCAGGCCCCTAGCGACTGACGGAGGGTTAATAAGCATGATTCAATGTACATGGGATCTCTCAATATACTTTCCACTGACGTTAATACAATGTTGTCACCTTCCTAACAACTTCATTATTGCATCACAAAACCATTGTTTGGGGTACTAAGCACCCACTCATGGACGGTTGCCTGCAATTCCTTGTTGTTGCCAAACCTTTTACCTCACAGCGCATCCTTCATGTTGTCGAATAAAGCATAATCAAATGGAGTGAGATCTGGTGAATATGGTGGGTGTGGCACAACAATGAACCTCAGTGATGTCAACTTTGCAGTTGTGGTGTTGCTGGTGTGCGGCCGCACATTGTCATACTGGAGGAGCATTTCTTTCAACCACTTTCCCTGTTGCCATTGCTGAATCCTGCATCTAAGCCGCGAAGGGTGTCACAGTACATCCTGCTGTTCACAGTTGTTCCTTGTGGAAGCCAGTCCATTAGCAGTATGCCACAAGTGTCCCAAAAGACAGAGATCATTTGCTTGCCTGCAGATGGAACAGCACAAAATTTCTTGGGCTTGGGACTCCCAGGAGTTTTCCATTGCATGGATTGGTGTTTCTTCTCAGGTGTACGATAGTGACACCATGATTCCTCACCAGTCTCAGTTTCTTCAAAAAATCCGGATCTTCAATCTTCATTTGCAATAGTTGATGACAGACTTCAACTCTGTTCTCCTTCTGGGTCTATGTCAAGTCCTGTGGAATGCAATGTGCACACACCTTTTTCATACCCGAATCGTCATGAATAATGGTTGTGCATTCAAGGCCTAACTGCCATTCCAGTTCATCAAAGATTATGTGCCTATCAGTCATAATCAGTTCAGGCACAATCTCATTGTTCCTTGGAAACCACGATGTTGATGGACAACCAGTACTCACATCATAGCATACAGATTCCCTTCCACTGGCGTACCCAGCGACTCAGTTGTAAACAGTCTTTTCTACAGGAGGTTCTTGACTACATGCCACAGTTAAACATCTGCTGTTTTGACTCCTTCCTTCCACAAAACCCATGCAGTTTATCTTTGTCCATGGCTTTCCCCACTTAACAAACAAGCACTGTCCTTTCACTGTACATTCTGTTCACAACTGCCATCTAGCATCTGTGTGCTATACTAGCATCATCCCATGAGAGGACATGCCCTAAACTGAGTGGTACTTTGATAAAAATGCAATTGTAAATAATTTCTGAACACCCCCCATATTATGTGGAGTCATAAATTGTTGAATTGATAAATTTATCACACCCTCTGTGTTCTAACACTTCTAATGAATGCTCATTTATGTCATTCCATTATGTACTTTCCTTAATAGTTGTTCCAAACCATCTACAATCTTTAGTAAAATAATATATAATGATACTATAAAGCTTGATAGAGTTCCAAATTTGGCTCCTATAAATATTATAGGAGTACCTATATCATTACCTATACTATGGTTGGAGCTGCAAATCACTATAGAATCACTTGAGTGTGTAAGAGGAATACTTTCTATAGTTTTGGGAACAAGCTAAGCGAATCTACAAACATTATTGAACTTGCTACAGAATGGCAATTCCTTGGCTCATGACAAACCACACCAATGGTGAGGAAATAGACGTTGAGAATAAATATATTATAGAACCAGTAATGGCAGCACCTCAAAACTGCACAAGATATTTACCCAATTTCCAAACAATAAACTTGCTTTATGAGCATTAAACTTTAGAATCTGCACTAGCAATCATATGAGGTGAAACTGCAAATTTTTAGAATGCCATGTTTCTAAAAACAAGTGAAATTTCTTTATATTGACAGCTACTCTCTAATGTTTTGTGAGTTGATTGCCCTGTAGTTTGATCTAATAGTTTGTTAATTATCATCATTTAAAAATTGTGTCCAAAAAATGAATTTAATAGACAACATTTCCAGGCTATGACTTTTTATGATTTTAAATCATTATTGATGCCTAAACAATATGAAGATCGGCTTAGAAGTGCATTTGGCGAAGAGCCCCATCTAGAGCAACAATTTATCAGTTTATTGGTACAACAAATTCAAAAGATCTCAGTGTTTTATTAATGATGATTTTGTGAAGGATGCCCAAGAACTACTGTTACTGATGAAAATATTGCCGCTGTTCAAGCAATGCTTAAAAATTAAATCAAGTTTTATTTATGGACGCTCTTTAACTGCTATGGTTCATAGTGTCCCATTGTATATTGGGCGTGAAAGATTAGAAATTTTGCACAGAAGTCTCTTTATCAGGCTTGAGGTTCTTTTACATGCCGTAAATCTACAAACACGGGACCAACAGCTTTACTTCCCTTCTGAAGGAAGCCATGCTAAGGATTTTAACACCTGAAGAAATCCATCGCCCTCCGCTGGGTTTGAACCAGTGACTTTGGGAACTAGAGGATAGCATGATACTAGACCACGGAGCACAACTGAGCAATGCTTGAAGAAGATTGATGGACATCTTATAAATTTATTTGGGCTACATTGGGCATTGGTATACGTCAAAACCAAAACATTTTACATAAACAGTTAGACATGAGTAAACTATGTCGATGGATTCCACATAAACTGACTCCCGATCAAAAACAACAATGCATTGATTGCTGCAGAAAAATTGTGGAAAAATTCCAAGGCAGCTTTTCAAATTTGGTTTGGAATATTGTTACTGGTAATGAATCTTGGATTTACTGTTATGATCCTGAAAAGAAAAGTCAATCAGTTCAATGGGTGGGTCTTTTGAGCACAACCTAAACCTACAAAAGTCCGATGAATATTCAGTGCTGGTAAGAAGATGGATGCTAGTGTTTTTTCTAAAACAGGCCATATTGCTACTATAGTATTAGAAGATAGATGTAATATTGCTGCTGATTGGTGCACAAATGTTTGTTTTTATGTAAATTTTTGAAAAAGTTCATGAAAATGTCCAAAAGGAAAAATGTCACATTATGAGAACACTCGGTCGCAAAACTAATAACTGAGTATCTGGATACCCTTAGTACCATGGACCCTCCACCATACAGCCTTGACCTAGCATCTTGTGATTTCTTTTTGCTTCCAAAAATTAAAAATAAAATGCATGGAATCACTTTTTCCTCATTAAACAAAGTAATGGAACAGGTGGATTAGCAGATATGTGAAAATGTGTATGAGGGCAACACTGAACATTTTTGGAAAATCAAACGAATTAGTTTTAAAAAATTTAAATGATTTTATTGTTTTTCAAAATATTCCCTTTACCGGAAATTTTGCTAAGGACTTTTATGCCTGAAAAAATCACAAGAGGGCATGTTTAACACACATAACAATCACCTTTGGGCACAGGAAAACCCTAAAGCTATTAGAATTACAAATTATCAACACCGATTTGCAGTGAACATTTGGGCTGGCATTGTGAAAACACACTCATGCCCCATTTACTATCTCCACATTTGACGGGCCACATTTATCTACAGTTTTTGCAACATACTTTGCCAGAACTTCTGGAAGATGTTCCTTTAGGAATACACCAGTTAAAATGGCTTCAAGGATGGGAACCTGTGCATTATTTCAGTGATGTAAGGGATTTCCTGAGTGTAACGTATCCTGATCATGGATTGGTAGAGGAGCACCAAAATCATGGCCAGCACATTCACTAGATCTTTTTCTTTTGGGGACATGTTCAGACTCTTGTGTATGAGATGCCAGTTAATAGTGAAGAGCAGCTGATGATGAGTAACTTTGAAGCATTTGATGCTATTCGCGATATCCCAGGTATTTTTTAAACAACTTGACGTCATTCCAACAACACTATCGACTATTTATGCACTTGTTCAATTATTGTTTTGTTCTTAGTTTAACTATGTTTGAAGCCTTTTAAAAACATATGTTTACATCATTTAACATTGTTTTAACTTTTCTCAAGTAATTTGTATAATGGTGGAGAAAATTTGGGCAACAATAGTATTATTTGCATATGTTGTTGGCAAGAACTTGTAATTTTCAGCTGCAGATCAGTTAAAAAGGCTTTGACTTACTTCAGAGCATATGGATTTAGTGCTCTATAATTAAATAAAGATTTATAAGTTACTAAATCAATTTAAGAGAGTTTTGCATTATTTAAAATTTAAGATACCAGCTACTCTTATTTCAAAACTCTCGCAATGCCTTGTTGCAAAAGAGCGTAGCAATCTATTTGGCAGAATTTTATCTAACCCGATGTGGTGTTTAAAATATGTTAATGCCCTGTAATCCAATAATAAGACATTTACGAGGTATATTCCCTAAAAGAAAATACTCATATAGAACCCCTGAATCACACCTTAAAATTATTCTGACTCACTCTGTATATGGAAATTACTTAGTACCATACCTTAGCAGATGCATAGTCATCTGGTCCTACAAAAACTCAATATAATTAACAGAACTCAAAACCAACACTAGTCATCATTAAAATTTTACAAACATGGTGCTCAAAAATCCCATTGTCAATCAATGAAAGAAAAAGGTACCAAATTGTCTCACTAAGAAATCTTCTAACATTATTATAAAATACTAGCTGAATAAACTCAAATGACAATTTAAATAATTTCATTTAGCTTCCCCTGTTCTTTACAGCAGTAGGATAATGTACAGTACATGAGTAGGGATCACATTCACTATACACATGGGATTATCTTTTTTACTTTCACAACATTATTAAACACAAGGAACACTACTGGGCTTTGTGGTTATCATATTTTATTATACTTTGTTACTTTTGTTCCATATTAACACGTTACACAACTCCCATCACATGCCTCCCACCTGTTGTGTTGTCCTTCTGATGCCAACATTGAGAGCTCTAAGCAGCAAAGTATAGCCAAGAGATATCTTTTTTAAAAATAGAGGTGTGGAGCATTGTGGTCTTTGGCTGCAACTGTGGAGCGACAACAGGGTGAGGCTAAACCCCAGTGATCCATGATAGCATACATATGGGGACAATCCTTTAGCGACATTGTTTCTTGGCAATGCTTTATCCAAAATGTCGCCAGTAGCCGCTAAAAAGAGACAGTAGGTGGGCAAATGACTTTGTTCCAGCAACAGCTCATGCATGAAACAAATCACCACTGGACATACATATGCTCCTACTCACATACCGTACTAGTGCCTAAAATTACTGTATGATAATCTAGAGGATTTTTATGGTGAATCTCAGCCTTTACCCCTTATAATTGTAATTTTATACAGTCCTGGCTATTCCTAATAACAGATGAAAAATCCCAATATTCTTGTAACAGGTTGTAAAACATCAGTGGAATACCTGACTTCCTTAACTTCTGCCCGACGGTCTTCCAAGTTCTGGAAATGTTGCATAGCCTATAAGAATCCTTTGGTGGTGGAACAATCATCAGGTGAAATGATTGAGTAATTTTTAAGATAATTACAGTAAATAAAATGTTAAACCTTTGTACCTTCTCTTTGGTCCCATAATGATTAAATGGCATAAAAGCTACACAGTTTTCACGTAATGCAGAAACCCTTAATACACACAACAAAATAGAGGTGAAGCTAGTGAATATGAAAATTCCCCATTCCCAGCCACCAAGTTGACCTCTTTGGAAAAGACACACAGTCTGCACCCATCTAGAAAAATAATCTTCTCAGTTGTTAATTATAAAATATTGGTCCAATGTTAGCTGGATGCAACTTTCTCTCTTTATACAATTATTTTGCATGCCCTGCAAACAAACTTGATTACAACATACTGCACTACTATTATCTCTGCTGTTCTTTTACATTAATGTATTAAATTTAGTGCAGTTATAATAACTGTGGAAGCCAAATCAAATAAGGCTGAACCTTGACAATTACGTTGTCTGCTCATGAGGGGTGGAACAAAATAATACTTACAGGTCTAAAATAAAGGAATGTTCGGGTTAAATAGTAACAGCAGGTTCTTCTTATTAATTTATTATAAATACAAGTTAAGTGTTTTGCACAATTGTATTTTCTTTCCTATCTTACGTATTTAACAATTCACTTTGTAGTTGATTTGACTTTCTGTAAATATTAAAATTTTGCTTCTAATCTCTTCACACATAATAGACTTTAAATAACAACAAATTTAACAAAATTATTGCTTTCTGTATAACTGGACAATTTAGATCATTAAAATGAAATTTACTGCTTGTACTATCTTTCCTTTGTATCACTCCTACTTGTAAAATACACTACACGAAGCCAGAACACAAAATAATTTTGAAATTTTGCTCACCAAAACATGATTCATATAATATGGAAAAGTCCAAAAGAATGTGATTTCTCCTACCCTTGCTGTCAAATGTGCTTCTGAAAGCTAGGTGCCTCTCTTGTACACTGTGTATTGTTGTGCACCCCAAAAGTCTGGCTGGTCAGCCCACGAGCTACTTCTCCTTGCTATTGTGTCTCATTTGGTGCTGCTGTCAGCTGACGTCATTGCATACAACCCAATACGCCAGCCCCCACCTCTTAAGAGTGTGCATTCAAAAATATTCCCGGATGTATCTTGCAGAAGACGTCAGATCTTGAATTCTGCAGCAGACGATGAGGGGGAGGGGAGAATACAAAGGAAATAAATCACAACTTTCTCACTTGAGAGCTATTAAAATATTTTAGCATTATATTGCATATGTACCATAGTACTATAAGCAGATTCTGTCGATTCTCTTTTGTTTTGCTGAGTCTTAGTCGCTAAATCATATAAGTATTGCTTGGAATGAAATACATGTTACATTGTCATATTTTACACACATTTTCTGTGAAGTAACAACTATTTTCTACTCCATGGCAGTTTCAACTAAAAGTCAAAGCCTTCTCTGCAAGTATGCTTTTTTGTAACTCCAATGTGTCTGTATTCTAGTACAAGAGCTTTGTATATACTTTTTAATCTTTTAGTAATTTATGAAATGAAATAAGGTGTTTTACAGACCATGTCCATCAGAAAGAATTAGACTTTTCAATAGTGAAATAGTTTACCAAAATTGCTTGAGTGATTTTTGAGGATTACCATACACATGTATATACATATATATTTTCTCTCTTTATAATATTAATATAGATTAGTGCTTCCTACCAAAAATTCAAAAGAAGGAAAACATTTTGTTTGTGAAAGGTTTAAAATCTTTCTCTGCTTAGAGTTAAATTACTTCTGTTTGAAATACATGAATACATAGTAATATTAAAATATTGTATTTTACCTGACTCTTTAAATCTTTAAAAAGGTGCAATTGCCAGTTTGCATTTTCTGCTTCTCTACAGATATTTGCTAAGGTAAGAACACTCTCAACAGGGTAATTGCCAATGGTCGTCTCTCCAGAGAGCATTATAGAATCTATTCCGTCTAGAACAGCATTTGCCAATACAGCACATTCACATCGCGTTGGGCGAGGGTTTTTTATCATTGATTCTAGCACCTTTGTTGAAAAAATAACTGGTTTTCCTGCCTAAAAAGAGTGTGATAACAATTACAATAACAACTGTTATAAACCTTGTTATGTACACTGATAACAATATCATTTACAAACCACTGTTAAGGATAAGTAAACATCAAAGTTAGTAACAGTGAAGCAACTACACAAATCTTTTAAATTACTTACAGTATAGTTTGTGACAACACAATATATACTTTTAAAATATAAATTCAATAGGACATGTTTCATAATCACTTAATTTATTGATAACAATACACTGAATTTTGGCATTTATAGAAAATTAACTCTTACTGATAATTAGATAAAAAAAATATGTGTTATATTCACATGACTTTCTCAACCCTCTATTGCTCATTAGTGGGTATACAGATTACTCTTATGAATGCTTATTTTTCTGTCTACTTCATTTTAATCGAGATAAACCTTTATAGAAATAGCTAAATTACACATTTTGTTATAGATATAAAGAGAACAGCGATAGTCAAATGTTTAAGAAGTGGACGCTATATGCTGGCCTTAAAATTCCATACTGTTTACATGACCACGCGGAACAACTGAATGTTGACACCCACACCCATACACCCACGCATGCATGGACATGTTTCCAATAATGCTTTATTTAGATTCTGGGGGCCTCAAAACATGTATTTCCGGTGAAATCTTGGTGTCAAAAATTTATGATTGGAATACAATACATTCTCTAGCTACTATGTCCGTGATAGAGAAAGCAAAAATTTGATGTGTTACATTCACATGACTTTCTCTACCCTCTATCTTTATTAGTGGGCATACAAATAATTCTTGTTCTCAGCTTATTTTTCTATCTACTACATTTTAATCTAAATAAACCACTGCAGAAATAGCTACTTACGCATTTTGTTATAAATACAAAGAGAACAGCGATTGTCAAATGTTTAAGATCTGGATGCTATATGCTAGCCTTAAAATTCCATACTGGTGCCATGCAATTGTAAGAAACAATTGAATGTTGACAGGACTTTAAGAGAATGACTAAGAAATGAACAATTTGAACCTTTAACAATGGATATCTCAGAAATGGTTTTTACCACAAAAAAAGTTATTTGAAATAAATTTTGTGTTTTGAAGACATCTACAATGTTTGTAAAGTACGTTTTCGTCTATCACTTAACGTTTGCCGTTATACAAGATTATACAAAATGCCTTCTGAATGAAGTGGACTTCACAGGCTATTCCCAAAAATTCAAGATATGCAATTTTATTTTTAATGTAGATATCTTTAATATATGTATTTTAATCAAAATCTTTAGAGCCATTTTTAGAAAATCAAAAATTTTGAAGTGTTTCATGTAAAGGGTAGTTTGGGATGGGGGGGATTTTCTTGAACAACTTTGTGTCGCATCTTTGGATGGTATTGAACCTAAATACCAAGTTTGGTATTTATTCAACTTTTCATTTTTGAGTTATGCTGTTCACTGACACACATATGCTGACCTTTTTCCAAAAATGCTGTTTTGTTTTTTGGATTTGGGGGACCTCAAAACACGTATTTCCGATGAAACCTCGGTATCGAATTTTTTAGTGGAATGCAATATCTTCACTACTTACTATGTATGTGGTAGAGAAAGTAAAAATGTACTTATCATTCTTGGGCAAATATAAAATTCATAAACATTTTTAATTAACATGGCATAATATTAGTTCCTCAAAATAAACATATATAACAAATTTGCTAGGTTTTTCTAAAAATAAAAAAAGTTATAAAATTAAAAAAAAAAAACAAAAAAAAAAAAAAAAAAAAAAAATATGGCATTTATCAATTAAACTGTTTAGATTGTGACTAAGTCTATATTGGAAAGACTAAACGTAATTTGGAAACCAGAGTAAAGGAGTAATTATTTTAAAAATATTAATATAAACAAACTTATAAATTGGCTGTAGCAGATCATTTTTAGTTATTTAATTATGAAATAACTGGAAGTTAAATTATTAAAGCATTTAAATGAACCTATGGATTTAATGATTTAGCACAAAAGCTTTATTTTGAAGAGTAGAGATCGTGTAATGAATTTTGAAATACTGGCAATTGATCTGTGAACAAATTTGTTTTTCTTCCAGTAGAAGACAACAAACAATGTCCCCTAATGGCAGTGACCTTAACAACGTAAATAAACAAGTAAGTGAAGAAGAAGTTGATGATGTAATCAAGTGATTATGAAACATTATATGTTGAATTAATATTTTAAAAAGACAAGTGAAACATTGTAACAGAATATACAGGGACTTTCATAAGAAAGAAATTATGCAAATAAAACTAAAATTAACTCAGTTTTTAAAAAATATTCAAACACGTCAAGTTTAATATTTTGAAAGGAAAATTTTACAAAAAGAAACAACATTTTCAGCTATTATTGTGCAGGTGTGATGTCATCAACAACAATTTTAAATGGCAACATAACTATTGTTTTTTCATTTTTTTCTGAAACATAATTATCTTATTTAGTTGCATGAATAAATTTCATTTGTCTAATACAAAAGGTTTGGTTACCAATTCTTTGACTTCTCAAGGGCTTTTTGATACATTTTAGTTCACAAGCTATGGTTTTATGGTTATAATACTGATAGTTTAAACTTTATACGATCTTACTTGTCTAATAGATGTCAGTCAGTTTATGTAAATGGTAAACTCTTGGAAATGAAATTAGTTAAGCATGATGTTCCACAGTGATTGATTTTAGAACCCTTGTTGTTTATTATTTATATTAATGATCTTCCTTATAAGATACGTGTTTGCTGTTAATTATTCTTGCAGTGGTAACATTCTTGATATAATTACAAAGAAAATAACTATTCGTGTAAAAGGTAAAGCTACTGACGCACAGAAGGAGCTGCAAAAATTGGGGCAGAGCACCACATGCAGGCCATCTAGCCCCTTGTGCTTCTACAGTGACCCCTGGAGGGGGAGAGACCACATCCAGATGACGACGGGTGCAAGCCAGACAGGGTCCCTAATGTTGCCCAAACCCTCAGGGATCCCCAAAGGAGGGCCTGCCTGAAAGCACGCAGAGGCAGGTATCCAATTGAGTGGTTCTGGGTGACATCAGGAAGAGAGCTCCATAGAGCATGCAGCTACCATTCATACAAATCCTTTGGTTTAAAATTATTTATTATATTATGCGTACCCTGCATGCCACAACCTACTGAACACCGTCACCTGGTCCTAAAGCTGTAAAACACATGACAAGGAAGATGATGGGTACAGGAGAGTCATGATAGAAGATGAACCACCCCAGCGTTTGCCTGCCGATCCGGGGAAACCACAAAAAACCCATGGGTCAGAGTGGGCAATCACTAGATATCAAACCCAGGACCTTCTGAATGTGAGTCGTTCACAACTACTTGGTGTGATTGAATGAAGATAAAACTGTCTGTATAAGATTTCATTTAAATGATATGATCTTTGCTCATAATAAACAAGTTACAATTTTAGACATTAGCCCTGAATGGGTATTTGAGCTGGGAAATTCATACTAATGTACTTTCTCAAACATTACACAAGAGACTGTTCGCACTTAAGAGTTTTAAAGAATTACCTTCCCCTTGAGACACTAAAAGCACTTTATTATGCTCAGATATACAGTCAGCTTGCATATGGGGCAATCACGCTTATTTCTTTTACAGAGGCCAGTTCTTAGAACAATATGTGGTGCTCCTCCAAGAACTTATTTTAAACCCTAAGACGGGTATTTGAATATTGACACCAATTTTCATCTTAGACTGTCTACTTTTTATTAAGAAGAATATTAGCAACTATACTTTATGTGACCCAATACACACTTATCCGAGTACAAGAACAAATATTTATTTATATACATAAGTGTAGATTTTCTAATAATATAAATGGATTTGAGATTGTATTACTTCAGCTGTAGTATAGTTTAGCAGATAGCATAAAGCAACTCTCGCTACTTATGTTTGAAAGAAGAGTCAAATTAACATTGATGTTAAAATGAGTTCTGCAGTAATATACTTTATGTTCTGTGGTGTGGTATTATTGGATTGGATTCGTTGGTACGGGTTAAAACACGTTGGGTGCTATTTGGTGTGGTATTGTTGGGTTGCTGGTCTTTCACTTCGAGCTCTCCTCCAAGCAACATGGGACGGAAGAAGACAGCCACAGACTTCAAGCTCCCTCTCGTGAGGTAGCCATCAACAGTGCCGCCGAAGAAGAACAGCTTCCCGCCTCTTCACCGCCGCCGCCAGCCGAGGCGCCCAGCGCCATCTCACCAGCCAGCGCAGCCAGCAACACGCCTGCACGCTACTCCACTGTTGTCCGGGGAGTGCATCGTCAGCTCCCTGACATACTACTTCTAACCGCCGCGCAGCGCTTTTGGCCGTCTGCGGCCAAGGCGACCAGGATTCGCAATAACAGAGGTCCAACACCGCTGGTCACACTCACTTTCATGGACGAGGACGAATACTCGGCGGCCCTGGGCGCAGAACTGCCCTTATTAGGGCAAACCCTGTCGCTCGAGGCCAGCCGCAGTGTGCGCCCAACTCCACGCCGCCGCTCCTGCCTTTACAGGCATTCAGCACTTCATGTGACGCCGCTCCCCGCTGCCACTACTGTGGAAACGGGACTATCACCGCTGACTGCAGGGCACACGACTTAACGCATCGCCGCCGCTTCTGCGCCTCCTGTGGGGCCAAGGGGCACTTCACCGGCCAGGCCGTCTGCCCAATCTACCCACGTAGAGCACCGCAGATCAACATTCCACCACCGCAGACCAACAATCCACCACCGCAGATCGATACCTCTCAACTAGAGCACCAGTTGGCGAACACCAACGCGCTAGTTGAGCAGAACAGGGCCAGCAACAACAGCATCCTTGAAGCAATTCAAGATCTTCACGCCGAGTTGCTGAACTTATCCACCTGACTCACTACATTTGAAGAGCAGTTCACCAAGAAGCTCACCTCCATCACTGGCAAAATCATCACAAAGCACGAGAACGACACTGACGAAGTGGACACAATCATCAAGTGCACTGTTCAACTGGGAAATCAGTACATACAAGACAAGATTGAAGAACATGCCAGCAGAGTGATTAGGATCCTCCGAGCCGACATCACGACACCTTCACAACAACCACCACGCTCGTCAACAATGTCCAGATCCCCCTGGAGGTAACAGGCCAAGCCAGGCCCGACCCGGAGCATACATGTCCTGTTGTGTCACCACTGTTCATAGGTCCCTGTCAGAGCTTCGTCCATGACAGATACTTAACCATTACTGCGGAGAACTCCGCCTCGTCTAAGTAATCACTCACAATCAGCGGGTTTGCTTCGGCGGTACCAGCCACCATGTTTACCATTATGCCCCCATTAAATAGCACCACAACAGCATCAAATCCTTCTATTCCTTTTCCTTTTTCCTTCCTAATACCTATATACATATTCTTGTTTTTTTCCTCAGACCTTTATTCCTGCTTCCCCCCTCCAAAAAAATTGTTGGGTTCGTTGTGGGTGCGGGGCGTGTGTTTTAGTTGTAGGTTCTTAGCCCCTCATGAGTTAGTTCCCCTTTCAGTAAAGATAGGATGTTGGACCGGGGAAGGATTCTTACCTAAGGTTTGCAAGCAAAGAAGATGCAGGTAGCCAGTAGACGACCTTCGGTTGCTGGTCCTTTATTCTCGTAGTAACACACTTTCTCTCTGTCCCACATGCCAGACACAAACCAATGGCTACAATTATGATAATTTCTTCTATACTACGTCCCGATGATGAGTTGTCGCTCCTCGCTATAAGACGCCAATTCCTATGATTATTACTTACTCTCTTGTACGGCGCTATACATGAACTTTGGTAATGTAGCCTTAGTTATTTTGTTGACCACCCTGTCGGAAATGTAACACTTAGCGTTTTAACATAATGCCGGTCGGAACGAGTGAGTCCCTCATCTTCGGAGCTCCTACCTCGTTCTGTCTAGGATCTTTCCCTATTTCACGCCCATTTTCTAGGCGACTTGGTTTGGTCCCCTAACCACGTGGCTTATCACGTCGGTTATTTGCTGCTTTCTTTTCCACGCTTAATTTTTATTGGCGGTTCTCCTACCAAGACTAGTGTGAATTGCTATTTTCAATCTGGGAATATTTTATGGCTTGTCGCTCATTTCTAGTGTTGGTTTTTCCGCTCTAGTGAATTTGGAGACCATTAAGCACGTACGTTTTGGTGCCTCTAAGTCACGTTGAAATGTTCTGTCTTTGTTCAGAAAGCCACATGTTCGGCAGAATTCTTAAAAGACAGAAGACCTTTATGGTGTGTCCCGTTATAGCCTCCAGCTCTTTTAACAGCTACTTGTTCCAGTCTACCCTTCCACAAACTTTAGCTCTTTTGAAATTTCATTCCTTATGCCACATGTATGACTAATTTTATGTGTATTTATTCTATTTATTACATATTTGTATATATAATTATCAGGCATGTGTTTCTGCTTCATCTGGCAATAAAGATCAATATCATACGAGAACAGATCTCTCTCCACTTGATTACTTTCTTTAGGGAGATTTGAAATGTAGAGTCTTGTTACGAGACCTACTAATATGAAAGAGTTAAACATGAGGATCAGAGATATACCACCAGCAATGATTGAAAATGTTCAACATGCTTCTTCAACTTAGCCACTTACACATTGTAAATGGGGAACACCTTATTAAATAATTACAATTTTATTTCTTACAGTAGTTGTGTAAATTGTAGACAAAATTGTTAAATAAGTGAACAATTAAATTGTTCCCATAGTGATGGTACGAAATAAATGAAATTGTTCACACAACTAGATAACATAATTGCCTTTCAGAAACAGTAATGTGTTGTCATTTAAAACTTTTGTCAATGATATCACACCCTGTACAATAATGGCTAAAATTTTTTATCTTTTTTGTAAAATGTTCCTTTCAAAACGTTAAATTTGACTTGTCCAAGAGTTTTTTAAAATGCGTAAATTTTAGTTTTATTTGCATTTCCTTGCTGACTCTGAACAAGTAATTTATAATATTTACTGTTAAGGATGTTGAAACATATTATATTAACGTAGGATAGGCACCTTATTACATCTTGAAACAATCACTTTCTCCACAAGGAAAACCTTTTCTGGAGGATACACAATACTAAGATCAGCTCGACATATGATGATCCCATCGGAAATATTTATAAACTCATCTAGGTGCACCATTGAATGATGATTTGCAACCTTTGCCAAAATAAGAACATGTTTCTCTTTCTCTTCTGTAATGTAACATTGAAGAAAACTCATGTAAACACATATTCTATCTACCTGCACAAGAAAAACATCTACCTGTATATTAAGTTAATTTTTTACCCAATAAGATCCCCAAACTACATTACAAGCTAAGCTCAAAACTAAACCTAAGAAAATCTGATGTCACATTCACATGACTTTCTCTACCTGCTATCGTTTGTGTTTATATAGCTTCTACAAACTGCTCTTACAAAAGCTTATTTTTCTACTATTTAACTACTTCGTGTTAATTGAGATAAGCCTTTGCAGAAACAGTTTCATTACACAATTAAATCTAATGCAGGAAGAACCAATATTAAACATTTAAGGTTTTGAATTGTTCAACTTAACAAGGTGGTATGAAAACATCATCCTGCATTATGTGTGTGTGTGTAACTAAAACCCATGAGTTAAGTCAACCAATTCAAAATCTTAAATGTTTTTTTCATTACACATTTTGTTGTAGGTACAAGGTGGTTGTCAGTTGTTCAAAGGTAGGTTGCTATATACTAGTCTTGAAATTCCATACTCTTTCCATGAAATTGTGAGCAATAACTAAATAGCAACAGCACTTTAAAAAATGACAAAGGATTGAAAAATACAAACCAATAATGATGGATATGTCAGAAACTGCTGTTGCCACAAAAAAGTTATTGGAAATAAATTGTGTACTTTAAAGGGATCTACATTTTTACTTTCTCTACCATGTCCATAGTAGGTAGAGAAGGTATTCTGTTCCACCCAAAAATTTGATACCAAGATTTTACCAGAAATACATTTTCAGTCTCCCTGAATACAAAGAAAAGCATTTTTAGAAAAAGTTCAAACATGTGCGTGTGCATGTGTGTGAATAGTATAACTCAAAAACAAAAAGTCAGATGAACACCAAACTTAGTACATATTTAAGTTCAGTATCTTCCAAAGGGATGACACAAAGCCTTTCAAGAAAGTCTTCCCACCCCAACTACCCTTTACATGGAACTTTTTCCAAAATGTTTTATTTTCTAAAAAAATGGTTTTAATGATTTTGATTAAAATACCATATATTAAATATATTTACATCACAAATAAAATGTATATCTTGAATTTCCTGGGAATAGCCAGTGAAGCCCTCTTCGTTCAAAAGGAACTTTATGTAATTTTATATAACTGGTAAACATTAAGCAAAAGACAGAAATGTACTACATAAAAAAAATTTGGATCTTTTTAAAATACACTTTATTTCAAATAACATTTTTATGGCATGAGTCTTTTCCAAGATATCCATTATTAATGGTTTGAATTGTTCAATGTTTAGCCATTCTTTTGAAGTCCTGTAGATCGATTTTCAATTGTTTCTCATGATGTCATGGAAAGAGTATGGAATATTAAGATCAGCATGTAGCACAGTTCTAAAACATTTTACTATCACCATTCCTCTATATCTATAATGAAATGTAATGCAGCTATTTCTGGAAAGGTTTATCTCAATTAAAATGAAGTCAATAAGAAAATAAATTTTCTTAAGAACAATTTTTGTACTTACCAATGAACGAAAGAGTGTAGAGAAAGTCATGTGAATGTTACACATAAGCTTTTTTGTGTATTAAGATTTTGTCTATCTCTTACGGTTTACCAATTATACAAAAGTCATTCAGAATGAAGAGGAGCTCACAGACTATTCCCAGAAAATTCAAGATATACATTTTTTTCCTCATAACATATGGTATTTTAATCAAAATCATTAAGATGCATTTTTGAGAAAACAAAGAAGTATAAGAAAATGTTTCCATATAAATGGTAATTGGGGTGAGGATATTTTTCTGAAAATCTTTGTGTTGCATCTTTGGAAGATATCTAACTTAAAACAAAGTTTGGTATTTATCCAACTTTTCATTTTTGACTTATGCTGCTCACAGATACACATACAGACCTTTTTCTAGAAAGTATTTTTTCAGATTAAGGAGGCCTCAAAACAAAGAGGCCTGTAAGTGGTAACTCACTATCTAAATATTCTGTGCAAGTCATACTACATTATGATTTTTAGCATTAATGTATTCAGGAATTATATTGTTAAATTTTAATTCTTAATATTCCAAAAATATTTACTACCGAAGCAAATATTAAAACTTATAAGACAGGTTTAGTTCTCAGCCAAGATTTAACAGAAATGCTTTTTTTGTTTTTATTTTTCAGCCTAATCAAATTGTAAATCAGTACATTTACTCCAATGACTTTCCAAATTCTTAGTACCCTCAGTAAAATAAGATTTGTCCAATTGTGCAATAATTTGTAAACACAAATATTGTTGCTACAATTGTAACTGTTGACATAAATGGACTTCTCATTGATATCAGCTTGTGAAGTATGAAAAAAGCTCAGACGTTTAAGGTAAATGAAATCTTAGATCACAACCAAATGTGAGGAAACAATTCATTTTTAGTGAGTGTAGTGAGCACATAAAATGAACAAAAGTCCCTTCAGGAAATTGTGTTGAATTAGCTTTTTCTACCAAAAGTAGAGATAAATTCTACTTAGGGTCAAATTGGCCCCTCCGGGCATTCTAGTGCTGAGAATGCACACAATAACTGTACTTGTCAGAAATGAAGTTGCCAAGAAACAAATTTATAATAATTTATTGTTCTTTCATACAAGCCACGTGTAAGCTTAAGTTGGAAGGGTAGACTGAACCATGGATCTTTGACTTACCATGCTGCTGCTCTAATCAACTGAGTGACCATGGCAGCATGCCAGCAAGACATTAAATTCCCCAACTGATTCCTGGTAAACCATAAGGTGTATTCAAATTCATTTTGAGAAGACATACCCCAATGAAGACTTACAACCTCGTAAGTACTTTAAGTTCCGGGCTTCACAGTTAACCACTATTAGGTCAATCAATGATAGTTCATTGTTCTTCATTTAAGCCATGTGTAGGCTAAATTTGGAAAACAAGAATCAGACTGAAATGAATTTAAGTGCATCTTGTGGTTAACTGGGAAAATGTGAGTCATGGTAGCTCAGTTGGTTAGAGCAACAGCACAGTAAGCCAAAGAATCCCAGCTATGGCTGAATTTTTCAGTCTGATTCCACCTTTCCAACTTTAGCTTACACACAGCTTGTATGAAAGAATAATAACTTCATTTCTGACAAGCACAGTTATTGTCAGCAAGTTACCACACTCCTAAATAATCAGTAATATTTTGCAAGCTCTACAAAACCCTTCATGGAAACATAAAAGAATCCCTTGATGTGGGGCAAGATGGGCTTTTTTGATTAGCTGAAGAGAAGTGCATGTTTTCTGAAGTATTATTGGCCATTAGATTTTATGACACAAAGCCCACCAAATGAAATACATAGTTAGGATGATGGTGGGCTCAGACTATGTCTCAGGAAGCACCCGAGTTCATGCCTAGGTTTTCGCCCCAGTAACATAGACAGCAAGGTTTATGTCTAGTCTTTATGTTCCTACTAAGAGTTTAACAATTTGAAACTCTAGTAACAAGGTAGGTATTCTATTATTCATATTGCTAATGCATTTAATAATCATTTCAACAATGTTGCGGATAAAATGCTATTAAAAACCAATATTAATACTCCTACAAATCCCAAAATAATTAGAAATGATAAAAGCATGCATCTTAGGCCTGCATCACACAAGGAAATAAACTGTATTGTCTCCAATAAAAAGAACAGCTGATCAGCTGGATCATATGAAGTGCCTGAATGTTAAACAATGTATCAGTCATATTGTGAATCCCTTTACTTGACATATGTAATAGTTCACTTAGTTCAGGTATATTTCCTGAGAATTTAAAAGTATCCAGAATTGTTCCCATATTTAAAAATGGTGACCAAATAATACTGATAATTACAGGTCAATATCCATAATAACAGGATTTTCAAAAATACTTGAAAGCATAATGTACAATCGAGTCGTACCTTTTCTAGAAAAATATGTGTTTGGTGATCACCAAAACGCTTTTAGAAAAAACAAAAGTATAGCTAATGCTCTTTATTCCTTTATGAAGCATGTAATTGAAGCCATTGACACCAATAAGTTTACAACTGTGTATTTTTGGACCTAAGTAAAGCGTTTGATTTAGTTGATCACAGTATCCTATTATCTAAGATGGAATCATATGGTATACATGGTCTAGCACATACGGTTTAAATCATACCTAACCAACAGGACCCATGTTACAACTACAAAACATGAAACAAGTGGTTAGATGTTAACATGTATAAGTAGTAAAATGTGGCATTCCACAGGGTTCAAATCTTGGACCTCTTCTGTCTGTAGTCCACATTGAGGATATTGCAACAATATTATATGCAGAGTACACAAGCTTAATATTAAGGGGAAATGCTCAACAAGATTTGCAGCACCAAGTTGGCAGTGTTATGACTAGTTTAAGGGATTGGCTGACTGCAAATAATCTGTTACTTAATACAAATAAATCACAGTGCACGAGTTTTCTCCTTTCCAATAAGAGGTCTCAGAGTTTTAATCCAGTGTTCATCTATAATAACAAATTCAGTATACATCAGAAGCAAACTTTTTAGGGATAACAACTAACAAATATATCAATAGGAAGACACATATTCATAACATTACAACAAAGATTAATCAAACTTATTACATTATCTCTGTACTAAAAAAACGTATGTAACCTCAGTATAATTAAAATGATTTATTTTGGATATGTTCAATCACTACTTGCATATGGCATAATTCTGTGGGGTAATTCTGTTGATTTGGATATACTATTCATAGCACTAAAGAAAATTATACATAAAATGTTTAATGTAAATATGTCTGCTCACTGTAAAACTTACTTTAGACAAAATAACATAATTTACCCTGTCTATATATACTAGAAAGTATATGTTTTATAATATTAATCTATTTTACTCTAATGATAAAATTCATAATCACAGTACCAGATTTAGTAATAAAATTCACTTACATGCAGCTAGTACAACTAAAAAGATCACCTCTATATTGCACACTAAAATTCACATGTATTATTTGATAACCAATAAAATAACTGACACACATCTAATTTGATTTAGGAAGAGGTTAAGCTGTTCTTAATTGATCAGTGTTTTTATAATTTGCAAGAGTTTAATGAGTATTTTCTAAGATTGTAAATGTTATTGTAGATTTATTGTAACTGACGAAGCCATGAAATTGTAAAAAATTTCCAAAAGATTATTATTATTATTATTATTATTATTATTATTATTATTATTATTATTATTATTATTATTATTACTATTTCTCTTTAGTAGTTATCTCAGCACTAGAATGCTGGGAGGGGTCCACTTGAACCCAAGTAGAATGTATCTCTACTTTTGGTAGAGAAAGCTAATTAAAAATAATTTCCTGAGGTGACTTTTATTGATTTTATGTGCTCACTACACTCACCAATAATGAATTGTTTCCTCACATTTGGTTGTGATCTATGATGTCATTTACCTTAAATGTCTGAGCTTTTGATCTCAATGAAAAGTCAAGTTACAAATTATAGCAACAATGCCCTTTCACCAGACATTCCATTCCTCATTCAAATCAGTTGTAAGTAGGAAGTTGTATTGAACAGAAGTAAAATCTTGTAAGATGAAAAATTATGATAACAGACATCGCTTACTAGAAGATGAAGTACTTGCAGAACAAATTAATGTTCTTGATGATAACTTTCTTAGAGTAAAGTGATTATAACATTCAAACACTATATTTTATTGCTAGCAGTCAAATTGACCTCATTCGGGCATTCCAACAATTTAGAAAAATATCTGATGCATTACTTTCAATGACTTTCTCTACCTCTCCATTGTTTATTAGCAGGTATACAAATTATTCTTGCAATAGTTTATTTTGCTATCTACTTCATTTTAATTGGGATAAATCTTTCTAAAAATAGATGGATTATACATTTTGCTACAGATACAAGGGGAATAGTGATAGTCAAATGTTTTAGAACTAGACGTTATATGCTGGGCTTAAAATTCATACTCTTCCCATGACAACACAAGAAACAACTGAAAATCAACAGGAATTTAAAAGAAGGCTAAGTATTAACAATCCAAAGTATTAATAATAAATATCTGAATATGTCTGATGCCACAAAAAAGTTATTTGAAATAAATTGTGTGTATTAAAGAGATCTACATTTTTGTGTAGTGCATTTACATTTATCGCTTAACATTTACCAGTCATACAAGATTATACAAAATTCCTTCCATATGAAGAAAACTACACAAGCTATTCCCAGAAAATTCAAGAAATTTGGTTTATTTGTCAGGTAAATATCTTTAATACATGGTGCTTTAATCAAAATCGTTAGTCATTTTATAGAAAATCAAACATCTCGAAAAAATGTTTAATGTAAAGGATAGTTTCGGATGGGGACTTTTTCTAGAAAATGTTTGGGTCGATGCCAAGTTTGGTATTTATGTGACTTTTTGTTTTTGAGTTATGCTGTTCTTTCTCTCCCCTCACACCCACCCACCTACACACACATTTTTTTCTAATAATACTGTTTTGGATTCAAGGTGCCTCAAAACTTGTATTTCCAGTGAATTCTTAGTATCAAATTTTTGGGTGGAATGGAATACTTTCTCTACCTACTAGGTACATGATAGAGGGAGTAAAAACAGACGTCCTATTTTTACAAAATGCTCTAAATTCTACTACCCTAAAACTGTGCCTTTCTCAAGCTTGCACTGTGAATGCCATAAATAAAGCTTGTGTTAACATTGGGCCAAACCAGGACATTACAGTATTGTATTGTTTGCGCTGGAGTTAGTAATGCCTGCCCTGTCTATTATTTTACATTATCTTAATAATATTTTTGTTGTACTCACCAAATAGTTTTCGTATTTCCTCTATAGTACGTGGATCTTTAACGTGAGATGCAAAAACCATATCAATATCGTGCATCAGTGCCCATTTAATATCCTGTTTATCTTTATTACTTAAAATAGGCATGCCCAGTGCAACTCCTGGACAATGCACTCCTTTCTTGCTTCCAATTATTCCAGTGTTTTCTATCACACAGTTTAGGATTGTTGCACCTAAATGTATTAATTCATGCATGTTATATAGAAGAAAGCAGTCACTAAAAATCTGATTTGTTACATTCACATTACTTTTTCTATCCACTATTTTATAAATTATTCTTAAGAAAGCTTATTATTCCACCTGCTTCATGTTAAGGGGTGCCGGACAGGGTTGGAATTTCCCTATCTTAAACATAGTGATATAAAACGTACCTTTTCTCATAAACTACTGGATAAAAATGTGAAAAAATTATGGTGATTACATATTTCTTATGACTTTAATACAGGAATATTTAAAAAAATATAGCTTAGTTTGAAAATTAAAACATTTTTCTTGGAAGTGGTTTCTTTTATAAAACGTTTTATCCATTATATTCACATGACACTCTCTACTCTCCAGTTTATTAATGGCTGTACAAACTATTCTTACCAAAGATTATTTTTCTATTTACTTCATTTTAAGCTAGTTAAATCTTTGCAAAAATAACTACATTTCGCATTTCATTATAGATTCAAAGGGAATAGTGATAGTCAAATGTTTAAGAACTGGACATTGTACACGGACCTTAAAATTCCATATTGTTTCCATGAAATTGCAAGAAACAAATGAATATTGGCAGGACATTAAAGGATGACAAAAGTTAAACAATTCAAATCATCAATGATGATATTTCAGAAATGATTTATGCTACAAGAAAATTTATTTGAAATAGATGGTGCATTTTATAGAGATCTACGTTTCTTTGATGTAGTAGATTTTCATCTATTGCTTAACGTAACCCAGTTATGCAAGATCATACAAAACTTATTCAAATGAAGAGGACTTCACAGGCTATTTCCAGAAAATTCAAGATATTGTGACATTTGGTTAGGGTAATGTTTGTTTGTTTGTTTGTTGGTTGGGAAATGTATGTACTAGTGTGTGGGTTGGTAACAGAGATCGTATGATGTTAGAATAGTGGGGGAAATGGTTCATTAGAAGGTAGCGTCAGTTGCCTCTCTCTCTTGCAAGGGAGCACTCGTGTAGCTTGGCCACCATCATGATCGACGCGTCGCCGATGGCAAACAGGTAACATTTTGTATCTATTAACATCCAATACATCTTGGTTAAACTAAAGTCCTGGCATGTAATTTCTAGTACATATTTGATCCTTCTTCCCTCCCATACAATGTTTTAGGAATCTTTAGGTGTATTTAGGATTTTGTTGAGCTTGCCCCGTCGGACCTCGTATAGTTTATTGTTTGATCTGTTCACGGTACCTATTGCTCTACCCCCCCCCTGTTTTTAGCTAAAATATGTAAAGAGGTTACGATAATTGGTGGAGGCGCCGGGCATAATGTCATATTTTGTAGTGCAAAATTTTTTTTCTGAAATGTAGCGTGTTTTGTCATCCACGTGTTCGTTAGAACATGTAACTCCTTAGTTTGGCCTTAATGGTAAGGGTTCATATTTGAAAATTGTGGTGGTATGTTCTCAATTCATTTAAAAGTATTTCTGTAAAAGTCCCATCTTAATATCTTTATTTTGGGCTCACTTTAAAATTTTATACATTGTTTTGCTGTTGGCGGTTGACGTAGCGTCGGTAATTCTTGGCTTCATTTTTCCCTTACCGTTACGTAAATTCTGTTAAATTATGTTTGTATGAGAGGTTGTATGCACTGTTCTTCTAAATTTCTTATTTTTTTTTGTGAATTGTGAAAAATTGAGCAATATTTGCAACTTTGATAATGTGGTTGTCACGTGTTAGCTGGTTTGTTTGGGGATGCTGTTTTCTGTGCTAATTGGTAATATTGTTGGGAGTTTGTAATTCTATATTGCATTAATTTTGATTTTCTACTCATTACTATATTTTTGGGTGAATTTTTCATGCAACTTTTATGTACGCAAGTGTGTTATGCAATCTCCGCGTGGTCATGCAATTCATTAATAATTCTAGCATGTGAAGCCAATCTTTTACAGCACGTGTTCTGTGCATTTAAAAAAAAGGAATTCATATTTGTGCATCATACTCCGGTATGCATAAATTACGTGTGTAGCATTTTCTGCTATCTATGGAATAATTTGAGTGTTAGTCACAGTAGGTGGGATGTAATTTTTTTTAACGTCCAGTTCGAGTTTCCTCGCTGAAGATATCACTTTGTTAATTTTTTTTCTTCCATGTGTACACTCTGTTTTGAAATCTTGTACTTGTATTCAAGTGGCTTGCGTGTCAAGTCTTTCTAAGCCATATTTGGCGTAATTTTGCTTCACCGTTGCCATATGTGGTTTTATATTTTTTGGAAAGTATTTTGAAACAGTTGATTGAACAGTTATGTAATCAAGGCAAACAGTTTCAGTTACCATCTGCTGTACCAACTTCTCAGAGACCTTCACAACTTCCACGATCATCTGACATGATCCAGCAGGATTTATCCACCCCCATTCGACGTCGAGGGTGCAGTGATGTGTGTTACGAGAAATGTGAAAGTTGCACTGGTAAAAGAGAGAAAAAAAAAAAGAAAAACGACCCGTAAGTATGTGCTCATGGTGTGTGCCAAAGTGTGATATGTATATTTTAAATGACTCAAAATTTTCACAATGCAGACAGGTATGCTAAATCTTTACTTTGTTTCACTGACTAATGCTTAATTAAGCTTTGCTTTTCAGGAATAAAGTGTGCTATGTATATCTCTGCTAAATTGAAGGTTTTGTCACCATTTTGTGTACTGAAAATTTTGGATTTTATTTTGGGCAATGGAAATTAATTGTTTGGTTATGTTATGCTGCAGTGTAATTGATGTGTATTGTGTTTAATTACCTTTGACTTCCAGGAATGATATGTGAAAGTGTTAATTTGGTAAGGATGTGCTTGTTCTGTTGCATTTATTTTTGGTTTGATTTTGTGTTTCATTATGATGCTGTGATCCTTCTTTGCAGAAGTTGTTGCATAAATTTGTGTATGTATGTGAGGTTATGTGAGTAGTATATGGAAGATTTGCCTCGGTGGGAGTGCCGAAGAGTAACCCCGATGGTGGTAGTGAGATGTGATGCGTTAACGTCAGCTTCGATGGGATAGCTATAATGTACCCTTGAAGTATGAATGTTTGAGTTTTCAGGAGGGCTAACATGTACCTGGAAATTCATGGTGAGAAGTTGAGAAATATTTTGCTTATTGGTGTTGCTGAAATGTGCCCAGTATAGCGTGTGTGATGTGTTCACACAAGAGAGTAAATGTAATGAATTGAATGCAATGAATAATTTTTTTTTGAGTTTATGCAACAAGTGTTAATACCATCTATTTTCCAGCTTAATTTTGATTCAGTAGATGTGGATGCAACAGTGTAATGCTATGTTATTGGTGTCATTCCTGAAATGTCAATTGATTTGTTCAGTTTATGCCTATGTCAGGTATCTTTGATTTTTGCAACTACTTGAATGAGACATGTCAGTGAAGATATTTATTTTCTCAGTAATTACTGTGGATGATGATGGAAATGATGATAATAATGATCATAACAAACAGGATAAAGATAGTAATGTGAAGAAGAAATTTGTATCTTTGCAAGTAAAGCATGAATATTTGTAGTTTGACGCATGTAATGTGGTGTTTATTTTTTAAGTATGTAGCAGTGTTCTTAGTAGTTTTGGGTAGTTATTAAAGTGAGTGTGTTGTATTATTGGAGCCATGGTTAGTATGAATGATTTCATTTCATGGTCATGTATGAATGATGATAAGTGCACTTATTCATTTTCTTTGCTAGTTGTACCAGCTGGTCAAAGTTCATATTGGGATCCCAAATGTTTTACTACATTTGTGTTCTGTTATTATGTGTAAACTCTGAATATAATTCACATAATATTTCTGTATTCTGACCCTTACATGTGTCTTTATTTTGCTTTGTAAACATTTTTTGTGAAATCTTGGCTTGTACCCCTTTGCAAAACTCAGTTTTTATGTCAATGTGTATTCATTTTTTTTTTCTTTTCTTAGTATTATGTTTCAATGTTTCTAAATTTTTGCAAAATTTGTGGCATCTTTTGATTACATTTTCATAAATGACATACTATTTTCTTCTTCTTCCCTGTATCATGTTTTCGGAGCACAAATTATACCTGTTATAGTGATTTTGGCTGATTCGGGAGCTTGAGTGTCCAGAGCAGTGTCCCCGCAGTACAGTCCCATACCAGAGGCTGCACAGAAGTACACCAGAGAGCTACTGCCAGTTCACTACACTGCAGGTGGCAAAAGGAGCCACTGTTCGGGGGGCAGTCCAAGCCAGCGATTACCCCCCATGTCATCAGCATTGTGAAACAACTCTACGGCTGAATCCTCTTCGTTGTGGGTGAGGTGATCATTTCCACCCACAAACAGTTACGACAAGATGTGGTGCAGCATAGTGTGGGTGTGACAGTAGCAGCTAGCTGTAATGTGCGTCTGCAGGGTTTGTTTTTACTGAATGAGATAAAACATCTTCATGTATATCGTCGGTGGCACTCGAGACTCCATGTTTGTATTAGCTCTGTATAAATTTGTTAACAGGTAGTCGCAGTTACATCTGCTTCGACAAACATTTTGGCTCCATCTTTTGTAAATATTCAGATAATTTTGTAAAGTATGTCATTTATTTATGCTGTCTCTGTTCTTTGTAATTTTCTGTAAGTGATAAAATCCTTCTTGCCTCGACGGGGACGTCAATCTGGGTGGCCAGGGGGAGATGTGACATTTGGTTAGGGTAAGGTTTGTTTATTTGTTGGTTGGGAAATGTATGTACTAGTGTGTGGGTTGGTAACAGAGATCGTATGATGTTAGAATAGTGGGGGAAATGGTTCGTTAGAAGATAGCGTCAGTTGCCTCTCTCTCTTGCAAGGGAGCACTCGTGTAGCTTGACCACCACCATTATCGACACGTCGCCGATGGCAAACAGGTAACATTTTGTATCTATTAACATCCAATACATCTTGGATAAACTAAAGCCCCTGGCATGTGATTTCCAGTAGATATTTGATCCTTCTTCCCTCCCATACAATGTTTTAGGAATCTTTAGGTGTATTTAGGATTTTGTTGAGCTCGTCCCGACGGACCTCGTATAGTTTATTGTTTGACCCTGTTCACGGTACCTATCGCTCTACCCCCCGTGTTTTTAGCTAAAATATGTAAAGAGGTTATGACAATATGCACTTTATTTATCCTGTAAATATCTTTAATATATAATGGTTTAATCAAAATCATTAGAGCCATTTTTGAGAAAATAAACAATTTCAACAAAATTTTCCACGTAAAGGGTAGTTGGGGTTGCGAGATTTTTGTGTTGCGTCTTTGGAAGATACTCCAACTTTTCATTTTGAGTTATGCTGTTCACAGACACATACATACAGACCTTTTTCTAAAAATGCCTTCTTTTTTATTCAGATGCTTCAAAACATGTATTTATGGGAAATTTCAATACTGATTTCTTGGGTGGAATGCAATACTTTCTCTGCCCATTATGTGCTTGGCAAAGAAATAAAAAAGAATCTACATTTTTCAATGTATGTAAGGTTCTAGCATCTTTCAAAATTAACATATGAGGAAATCCTGGTGTTAAAATGACCACAAGACCTCAATGAGTGTATGCTGAAAATTGAAGCAAACAGATGCAAAGAGGAGGTACATTTTGTAGAAAAAACATAACTTATGGGAAATGACCTTCAAATTTGTCATTACATTCTGCCAACACCATAAGAGGGCTGTCTGTAAGTTCATCTTCCAGTTTTCATTTTCTTGCCCTCTGTACTATTTTGCCTTTTGCTTCCATGTCTCTGGCAGCTTCCATCTGATACTCTCAGTCTTTCTTTGTTCAAATGTAACATTTACTAGACAGTGAAATAGCAGTCTCTTCAGCACTTCACACCTTGCAACATTGTCATCATTTGGCCCCATTCACAATGAAGGGCATGTGCAAGACTTTGCACCCATGTCATTTAATGGAAGCATTCACATAGAATCATGTAATGCAAGGTTTGCAAACTCCAAACTTTATGCTTCCATTGTGTGCATGTATTGCCAGCTTCTGAACAACACATGATGGCAATTCAAGATTTTATGCTGAACAAACATGGTGCTCTTCCATTTGGCCACGCCCAGGGCCACCCATGGGGGAGGGGGGATCATGGCGCAAGTTGTGCAATCAGGAACATTTTTGGGGAGGAGTTCAAAATTTTGGGGAATACAAAAGTATGAAGTAAATTAATGCAGGTAATATAAAAACATTACAATTTTTAATTGAATAATGCAATTCATAACTCAGTTTATATCTGTAAGTTTGTTATTCTAAATGTGCTGTATCCCTCCAAAAAAAAGTAATCTTAACTACTTCATAATGTATGGTATAATGTGGTGTATCAAATGATAGTTTTTGGAAATGTATAAAACGAACTATCATTATAGGTAGGTATGTAGTTGTTGATACTGTATAGTGTTATTATGCCTGCTATATTGGGCTATTTAGATAGATACGACGATACGTTGATATACCAAGTAATAAAATACATCACCTGCCAAATATTTTATTTGTAATTTTTTGCTGTATTATATTATGATTCTTTTATTGATTTTAAATTTCCAATTATTTATTTAAGCTTTTACTGTGTACCAGTATCACAATAGCTACTATAGTACATATAAAACAGCCCCTTTGTAAAGCTTTCCAGAGGCATAAAAAAGAACTTAACAGTTAAAATTGAGCTCTCAGAAAACTCAGAGGGCAGGATGATTGTTTTGGGGGAAATGTGCCATAGTACCCCTGGCCATGCCACAGCATTTTAAATGCTGATGCCAGATACTGATCTGTTGTTTGCTCGATACAACACTTCTTATGTTCAATTTATTTATAAAGATTGGATCGATTTTAATTTTGGATATTATTGGTTATGTTATTCAATTTAAAACTTGCGGTATGCTCAGAAAATTTCTGCATGTAATTTACAGATCTAGAAGCCTGAGCCAACTTCATAATGGCTGCATTGTCAATAGTCTTCCTTCACACCTGTGCTCATGCTACGTTATGTTGGTGCTACGTGTTCATTGTGAATGGTACCTTGCCACTGCATCATTCGCAATAAAACGCAGTGTAACAAAGGAAACAGACACTATTTTGGAAATTCTAGCAATGATTATGCTGTTGATGGATTATGAGTTTGACCATGAACATATTTTTTCGAGTTGCATGTTTGATAAGTTTCTCAATGTATTTTACCTCCACAATGACATGAGATATGGCTTGTTTCTGTGTAAAATATTCTTCAGTTTCCTTAGCTCCATTGTATTTATACCAGGAGTTCCTTTGTGTGCTTTTCTCATGTTATCAACACTGCAATGTCCACCCACACAGTGTTTTATTTAAACAAATAAATAAGTCGCTTAGAAGTTAATAATGTTTATGTATTATATATTATACTAAATGAGAACACTAGTTATTGTGAAACACTAGGCACTCAGCATAGCACCAGCATATGCTTGAGTTACTTTAGGCACACAACACAACTGAACCACACTGTCCACTTTCATTTTCCACTTCTTGACTAACAGAACTGAACTCTGGGCAAGAGCAGCCACTCATATACAAAGTAGAAGGTTCTAGAAAGATAGACCACTAGAACAAGCCAAAAAGAATGTTCTCAACAGATAAGCAGCACACAATGGTATTGTTCCACACTGCCTATTGTTCTGGCGCTGGTTGAAGGGCCCGCCCAGGTGCTGGATCGAGAGGCATTTACCAGTGGCCTGCAGGTAGCCTTGCGCATGTGGTCACAGTATCAATGGAAAGGCTGTAGATTGTGAATACATAAAAAAACCAAAGCTTGAAAATGTGAAGATTTCAACCTTTCTGGAGGCCCTTAATCACTATAAACATTTGGTTTTATCACTCATTTCATTCCAGATTCAAGAAGAATACAATAGGCTTAAGCAATAGTCAAATATTTTTAAATGCAGGTCGCTATGTGAAGGCTTTGAAATTCCATTCTTTTTGCATGACCCAGAAAAAAATTCTGATGTGTTACACTCACATGACTTTCTCTACTCTTGTACAAACTATTTTTACAAACGCTTATTCTCCATATGCTTCATGTTAATCAAGATATCGAGATGTTAATCTTATTGCTAATTTTCTTGTACATGCAAGGGGAATTGGTAGGCTTTAAGCGATAGTCAAATATTTTAAGAGCTGGTTGCTATGTGGAGTATTCCATTCTCTTTGCATTACCAGGACAAAAAAAAATGAATAATGAATTCCCATTTGAGAAAAGTATAAGTATTGGAAAATTTAAGGGAATAACAAGCAATATCTCGAAAATGGTTCACTCAACAAAAAAAAAATGTATATGACATAAATTGTGTATTTTAACGTGATCTACATTTTTTTTGTGTAGTAAAATTTTGTCTATCTCTTATGGTTTACCAGTTATGCAAAAGTTGTTCACAATGAAGAATACTTTTGGAGACATTCCCAGAAAATTCAAGATATACAATTCATTTACCATAAAAATGTCTTAAACTTATGGTATTTTACTCAAAATCGTTAAAGCAATTTTTGAGAAAATTAAAATTTTCGAAAAATGTTCCATGTAAAGGGTAATCTGGGGTGGGGGGATTTTCTTGAAAACCTTCGTGTCGCATCTCTGGAAGATGCTGAACCTAAATACCAAGTTTGGCGTTTATCTGACTGTTCATTTCTGAGTTACACTGTTCACAGACAGACACACACACACAGCATTCCAAAAATGCTTTTATATGCATTCAGTGCACCTCAGAACATGTATTTGTGAAATCTCGGTATCAAATTTTTGGGTGGAATGCAATACTTCCCCTACTTACTATACGTAGTAGAGAAAGTAAAAAAGAATAGGGACTTAGCAGTAGAAAAAAGTATAAGTATTTGACAATTCAAACCAACAGTAAAGAATATCTTAGAAATGGTTAATGCCACTAAAACAGATTCAGATAAATCGTGTCTTTTAACAACATCTACAATCTCTTACAGTTCACAAATTATACAAAATGAGGCAGTATTTTAATGCCTAAATAAATTTAATTTTTATTTTTATTATAACTGAATTCAATTACAGCCCACCTTGAAAACAATATGTATATAATTATTATTTATATTGTATGTAAAGTCATTGCAGATATTTATTTTTATTATAAACGTATTTATTAATGTTATGTAAATGTTTATATACTCTAATAGTGCAAAAACTGTGAGAATAATATGTTTTAGGTTGTTAACAATGAGGTAATAATGTAATTTTGTGTCTGGAAGTTTTGAAAAGTACTGGTCATGAAAAGATCGGTAATGACGTAGTTTCGCTTACAGTTTTGAATTAGAAAAGTTTTAGTTTGAATGTTAAATACTATTGGAATAGAATTAGCCAATAAGAGACCGGCATTACCGAAGCTTTAAGGTTTTTACCGTTGGAATTAGTCAGTCGCGGACATGATGTGATAGAGTGCAGATGGAAAAGTCATGAGCAAGATTTTATAGTAAATACATTAAAAATGTGTAAAGTTTCTCACAGTTTCTTTATAAAGTGCAGTGTTTTATATGTGCAAGTATAAAAAAAATAAAAAGAAGTGAAATTAAAAGTAATTCTGTGACGTATTTAATTTTTGTCATGCCACGACCTGAACAAGACCTTATGTCTATAGTTTGACTGAAGCAGCCGAGGAAGATTTAAATAATATTACATAAGCATAATTAATTGAAACCTACACACAAAGTAAAAAATTAAATATAATAATCTTCTAATTTCTGCATAAAAATTACATTGCGCAACATTGTGTAATGTTACGTAACATTACGTAACAACAAGCATCATCCTCACTACTACAAAGCGTGGCATCCCAAAATGCGGGGCTAACTACTTCTTCAAAGTGACGCACATACGTGGGGCTTCTCACATCACCATTACTTCTTCAAATTGACGCACATATGTGGGGCAAACTCCTCCATGCAAATTCCACCAAACCAGCTAAATTAACTACTTCAAAGTGGCGTCCCAAGCAACAAGCATCAACTGACCTCAAAGTGTATCTCCATTTACATGAGCAGTTTAAATTAAACTAAAACATCATCTCCAAGCGTGGGACATCTTCATAAGTTTGAAGAACATAACTATTTCAAAAAGTCATCCAGAATGAAGAGGACTTCACAGGTTATTCCCAGAAAATTCAAGATATACGTTTCATCATAAAAATATCTTAAACATATGGCATTTTAACAAAAACTTTTTTGAGAAAAAACATTTTTTAGCCATTTTTGAGAAAATCAAGAGTACAAAAAATTATCCATGTAAGGCATAGTTTGGGGTGAAGGGATTTTGTTTAAAATCTTTGTGCCGCATCCCTAGAAGATATTGAACATATATACATAGTTTGGTATTTATCCAAGATTGCAGTTTTGAGTTATGCTATTCACAGACACAGACATGGACCTTTTTCTAAATTTGTTTTTATTGGATTCAAGAGCCTCAAAACGTATTTCCAGATAAAAATCTCAATATTAATTTTAGGTGAAATGCAATACTTTCTCTACTTACTATAGGTAAGCAGTAGAGAAAGTAAAAGAGCATAAATACACTAAAAAGGAAAGCAGAATTGAATACTTCTTGTGAATCTGAAAGAAAGCTTGATTATAAAACCTTGATAACTATTAGCTCCAAAGTCAGCTAATATCAACAAACTATTTGATAATTTTGATTATTTAGTTCTCATAATTTCACATATATGCGTTAACCTGTCATATAAATTTTTGAAAAAGTTATAAGAAAACAAATTCATTAAAAGCACTTCAGCTTTTCACATAAAACTATCATTTCAATCTTTAGAAAACTTTCCCACACTTTTAAAAAGTGCTCACTGAAATGTTGAGTGGTCATTCTTTTATTTTTCATGATGCCAAGCAAAGAGTATACAACATCATGGTTAGCATGTTCACTTCCTTTTTGAACAATTCACTATTTTTTCAACCTTTTCTATGTAATGCATAATGAATGTTATTGTGCTTAATGTAACAATAATTTTGGCAGACATTTATCATGATTAATGAAACACACAAAAATACATCTTTGTGTGAACAGTTATTGGAAAAAGTAATGAAAACAACATGAGAAAATTTTAAGACTCTTGCACATCAATATGTTTGCTTTCTTCACCATATACCAAGCAGGTAAAGGAAGGTTTGCATTACACCCAAAATTGGATATCGAGATTTCACCAGAAATGCATGTTTTGAAACCCCCTGAATCCCAAAAGAACATTTTTAGAAAAACACCTCCATGTGTCTTATTTGTGTGAACAGTACAATTCAAAAAAAATCTGATGTTACACTCACATGACTTTCTCTACTCTTGTACAAACTATTATTACAAACGCTTATTCACCATATGCTTCATGTTAATCAAGATATCGAGATGTCAATCTTATTGCTAATTTTCTTGTAGATGCAAGGGGAATATGGTAGGTTTTAAGCGATAGTCAAATATTTAAGCGCTGGTTGCTATGTGGCGCATTCCATTCTCTTTGCAAGCCCAGGACATAAAAAAATCTGATGTGCTACTCTCACATGACTTTCTCTAATCTTGTACAAACTATTTTTACAAACGCCTATTCTCCATATGCTTCATGTTAATCGAGATATCGAGATGTCAATCTTATTGGTAATTTTCTTGTAGATGCAAGGGGAATATGGTAAGTTTTAAGCGATAGTCAAATATTTTAACGCTGGTTGCTATGTGGCGCATTCCATTCTCTTTGCATGTCCAGGACATAAAAAAAATGAATAACGAATTTGAGAAAAAGTATAAGTATTGGAAAATTTAAGGAAATAACAAGCAATATCTCGAAAACGGTTAACTCAACAAAAGAAATGTATATGACATAAGTTGTGTATTTTAACGTGATCTACATTTTTTGTGTAGTAACATTTTGTCTATCTCTTATGGTTTACCAGTTATGCAAAAGTCGTTCACAATGAAGAATACTTTTGGAGACATTCCCAGAAAATTCGAGATATACATTTCATTTCTCATGACATTATCTTAAACATATGGTATTTTCATCAAAATCGTTAGAGCCATTTTTGAGAAAATTAAAATTTTCGAAAAATGTTCCATGTAAAGGGTAGTCTGGGGTGGGGGGATTTTCTTGAAAACCTTCGTGTCGCATCTCTGGAAGATACTGAACCTAAATACCAAGTTTGGTGTTTATCCGACTGTTCGTTTTTGAGTTATGCTGTTCACAGACAAACAGACACACACACACACAGACACACACACGGACATGTTTCCAAAAATGCTTTTTTTGGATTCAGGAGGTCTGAAACACGTATTTCCGGTGAAATCTCGGTATCGAATTTTTGGGTGGAATGCAATACTTCCCCTACTTACTATACGTAGTAGAGAAAGTAACAAAATGCCAGATGAATACCAAACTTGCTGTTTAAGTTTAGCATCTTCCAAAACTCCAACACAAAGATTTTCAGAAAAACATCCCACTGCAAACCACACAAATACTTTGTGTTTTAACAAGATCTACATTTTTACTTTACATAAAAGTAGGGGAAGTATTGTATTCCACCAAAAAATTCGGTCAAGATTTCACCACAATCAATATGTTTTGAGGCCCCTAAACAAAAAAGAAAGCATTTTTAGAAAAAGGCCCATGTGTGTGACTGTCTGTGAACAGCATAACTAACAAATCAAAAGGTTGCACTTGGTTTTTAAGTTCAGTATATTCCAAAGATATGATACAAAGATTTTGAAGAAAATCCTCCACCCCAATTATCCTTTACATGGAACATACCTCAAAATGTTTGATTTTCTAAAAGATACTCTAACAATTTTGCTTAAAATACGATATATTAAGGAAATTTGCATGACAAATAAAATGTATGTCTTAGATTTTCTGGGAATAGCCTATGAAGTCCTCATCATTTAGAAGGAATTTTATATTATCTTGTATAACTGATAAACTTTAAAAGATGAAAACATACTACACAAAAAATGTACGTCTCTTTAAAACACAATTTATTTTAAATGTTTTGTGGCATCAGCCATTTCTGAGATATCCATTATTAATGTTAGAATTGTTCAATACTTTGCTATTCTTTTTAAGGATTTTTAGTTGTTTCTTGCGAAGTCATGGAAAGAGCATGGAATTTTAAGGTCAAAGTACAGCATCTAGTTCTTAAAGATTTCACTATGGCTTTTCTGTTTATATCTACAATGTAATGTGTAAAGTAGCTATTTCTGCAAAGGTTTGTTTAAATTGAAATGAAGTAAATGGTAAAATAAGCTTTAGTAGCAATAGCTTGTGTACTCATTAATAAATGATAAGACAGTAGAGAAAGTCATATGAATGTTATCACATCAGACTTTTTTGCTCAGTAAGTTTTTGTCTATCCCTTGTGGATTACCAGTTCTACAAAACTGCACAAAGTTCCTTCAGAATGAAGAGGACTTCACAGGCTATTGTGATGCAGCGATTATGACTCAAGCTTATTGGGGGGATGATGGTCAGTTGGAGAGATAAGTAGATGCAGTAGCACACTTGTCCAGCATAAACACCAGTGCTATCGTTAGATATTGTAGTTGTTTTGGAACCTTCTTTATCCCCACCACCAGAACACACTAGAATTCTCTTGAAAACTCCAGCAGCTGTATGAGCGACCATGCTTGCGAGTAAGACATCTAGTAAGTGAATCAGTGCTAAGATAGCTGTATAATGTGACATAAATTGCCAGTTTTACGAGTGAGGTTATGACATAGAGTAAGTGCTGCTATTTCAAGAGATTAGAGAGGTCTTATGTTCAACTCCCCAGCAAATGAAGTGAAAGTAAGAAGAGACTATAGGGAGTATAAGCTATTAGAACTCACCAAAAGTCAACTGTGGCATATTTCCATCATTATACTGCTCTCTGGTTACTTTTGGTGACATTCTGTTTGTTCAGTTGACATCAATACCAGCATCTGCTCCTAAAATATATGCTTAGTAAAGATATGTCTTTAGTTGGTGTTAATAGCAGCTGTTATGTTGGCAGTAGAGGCATTATCTTGCATTCACGAGAAACAACTACAATCAACAGCACTTTAAAAGAATGGCTAAGTAGTGAACAACTTTAACCACTAATAACAGATATCTCTGAAATTGTTGATGGCATAAAAAGTTATTTGAAATAAATTGTGCATTTTAAAGAGATCTAAATTTTTTGTGCAGTATGTTTTCATTGTTTAACGTTTGCTAGTTATACAAGGTTATATAAAATGCCCTCCAAATGAAGAGGACTTCACAGGCTATTTCTAGAAAATTCAAGGTATTCATTTTATTTTTCATGTAAATATCTCTAATATATGATATTTTAATCACAATTGTTAGCGCCATTTTTTAGAAAATAAAAAATTTCTAAAAATGTTCCACGTAAAGGGCAGTTGGGGTGAGGACATTTTCTTGAAAATCTTCATATCGTATCTTTGAAAGATACTGAACTTAAATATCAAGTTTGGTATTTATCTGACTTTTCATTTTTGAGATATGCTGTCACAGACACACATGCTTTTTCTAAAATATTTATTTTGTTTGGGAGGAGGGGGTTCAGGTGGTCTCAAAAACATATATTTCGGTGGTCTTGACATTAAATTTTTGGTATGAATACAATGTTTCTCCTACTTGCTATATGCAGCAGAGAAAGTAAAAAGTAAAACATAAATGGACTGCTAAAAGAGGAAAGGAACAATTTATGAGTATATACATAAAGAACCAAATTAGTAATGTATAATACAGTTTGTAACATAAGATGGGTTGCCCACCTGCAAAGTAGCCAGGGCCAATTTCAGTGTGCAGCCAGTACATGTAATGTCTTATTACTTCAATAAATTATTACACCAGTCAATATTGATTCTGCAGTATAAAGGAAAATATGTGACTTTAAAGGAAATCAGTGCCCTGATTTAAAAAATGAAGTCTGATTTGACTATCACATTTACTTTTTATGATATGTGCATATATGTCTATGGTGCTAAATTCATTCAGATTATACAGCAGGCTGCTGTGTTTCATTATGTTATTCTAAAACTGATCGGCTCACTTCCATCCACCCTTATCACCCAGATGTTTATGTTTATATTCCCAGCACTTATCAGTTTTGTTCCATGTGTCAGGTCTGTCTTCTTGTGAGGTATTATGTTTACATTTACAGCTATCATAGACCACAACTTCAGTTAAGCTGAAAACTTGTGTTAATACGCACGTTCGTCTTCTATATGTATAGTGCTGAAATAAAAGTTTTGAGAATGGTGACTACATCAGGATCATGCAGGAGACAGTGTCTACAAAGTCCACAGAAGTTTTGTTACATTTGTGGGTGTTACATGTTTGACAGGAAGGTACGTATAATAGACTCACAAACAAAGAAACTATATTACTCATATTTCAAAGAGAAAGTTGGTGATCAGGATAAATCGTTCACACCTCATATTGCATGTAACAGTTGTGCTGAGGGATTACATTATTGGTATGAAGGAAGGCAGGCAATGTCGTTTGCCAAACCAATTACATGGAGAGAGCAGCAGAATTACCATGACGATTGTTACTTTTGCAAACAAAATAAGGAACAAATTAAGGGGAGGCATCGGTGAAATTCAGGCAAAAATGATGAAAAATCCAATTTTACGTTTTTTGCCTTAAAATTATGTTTATACTTTGTACTTCCAGAATCTATTATAGTTTACGCCGTATCACCATTTAAAAGCTGTTACGTCATGATTTAAATGCTCATGTGCGGGTAGGCGTGGCTCCTGAAATGCACTCATTACCCCATTTTGAAATTTAAGGGGACCTGGGACAGATTTTTTAGTCAAAATGGCCAACATTTTCAGTTTTTTGATTTCTGCAAAAATAAACTCTTTATAATGTTAGTAAAACATTTAAATGCGTTTGATGGTGATAAAACGCTTTTTAAAAGGTTTGGCATGCATTTTTAAAAACCATGCACAGAAATTTAAATGTCTGCATGCCTATTTTTGTTCTCACTTGCAAAATAGTTACTTTGTTTCCCAAAAATCATTCAATTTGCACCATAGTCAGTGTGCCAAGAGGATGGGTACAGGATTAAGGACACTGGGAAGTGAATTTCCGTGAAAATATTGATTTTTTGTTTTGCATTCTATAAAGAAGTACAACTCCTTAGCTTTAAAATGATATATATAACATGGTATGTTACACAATTAGTAAGCCCTTTAAATATGTCAGCGCAAGCTCAACATCGGGATTTATGGCCATGCGGTCTAAGGCACGATAGGAGTAGCTAACCTCTCAAACCAAGGATCGTAGGATCGAAACCCAGTAAAATGCATATTCTGCATTCAATTGAAACTGTGGTAAAGGATGGGGAGGGCCCAATTAAAGCAAGCGGTGTGATGGCATGGTTGGATGCTGACGGGTTTCAATTGGATGCACATATGCATTTTACACTTTTAAGTTTAAAAAAAAATCACACACAATATTAATGACGTCAGACAATGCTGCAACTATCATGTGCTCAGATGGCCAGAGTGTTTAGGCATTGTGCCATGATATGGTTATGTTGCATAATCAGAGGTTCGCGCCCCAAAGAAACAACATTTTTTATTTTATTTTTATTCTTACTCTGAGAAAAATATACCTCACCTCATTGGGTATCCTTGAAGGATGTAGTGGTTAGTGGTAGGCTTAAAGTTATGCAAAAAATGGGTATCAAAACTGGTCAAAATATGAAGACAGTGTTTTTAAAAAATGATAGACGCTGACTCTCAGAGCCAAAAAAAGCAGCTCAAGTAATTTGTGACAAGGCTAAGAAACAGTTAAAAGTATTAAAACTTAAAGAAGAGGAAGCTAAAGCAGTTATCTCAAGGACCTTCATATGGTTCAGGGGAATTCTAATGCAGTAAATATGCGTTGCCTTACATTTAAAGCTTTTTTCTTTGCTTTTTGTTTTTCTACACTTTTTAATGTTCAAAATGCTCCTTGCAATGCAGTTTTTAATAGATTTCTTTGAAATTTTGCACACATGTTCTTAGATAACTGCTACATAAAACTTGGTATTTTAAATGATCTATATGGAGCAGTTTAATTGTTATTGCATTTTTAATTTGAAAATTATTAATAATTTGGGAAAAAAAGGTAAATATGTATTCAATAACTTTTTTCTCCAAAACTATTTGAATATCTGAAAAAGAATACCAAGTTTTGTAGACATAATCAAAATAAACATACAATCAGAGTTTGGTTTATTTACAACTAATAATGTTACGCATGGAGCATTTGTTATACTACACTAAAACTGTGGCAAAAAAAACAATAAATATTTTTTTTGCGAAACTATCTTAGATAGAAATGTGAAATTTAGTATATCTACAGATACCCTTTGGCACAAATACATACAAAATTTCACATCATTATGACCAAAACTATGGATTTTAGCAATTTTCACAGATGCCTCCCCTTAAATATCCAAATCTGAACTCAGCTATGCAGCCTATTGTCATGGACCCATATCTTCACCACCAGCAGAGCTCAGTTTTAGTGAATCTGAAAGCAGCTCCGTGACTTCCGACAATGAGTTGGTTTCTGATCCAGAAGAATTTGACAACTCACCACAACAGTTTAATCAATTTGAGTTAAATGATTTAGGGGGGGATTTAGGCCTCACAAAACAAAAAAGTGAATTACTGGGCTCAAGACTACAAGAGAAGAATTTGTTTTCACCTGGCGTTACATTTTCGTGATATGGGAATCACAAAATATTTTATGTACTTCCACAAGTACTAGGCAGAAGAAGATCAACTTGTGTTTTGTGTGGATGTGTGTAATCTTGTTCAACAGTTGGGCAGGGAAGCATGTGAGCCAAGTAACTGGCATCTTTTTATTGATTCTTTCAAACGAAGTCTTAAGGCAGTGTTACTTCATAGTTGCAACAAGTTAGTTCCAATACTGCTTGCACATTCTACAAATGTAAGAGAGTCTTATGAAAATCTGAAGTGTGTTCTTGAGAAAATTAAGTACCGCGACCATGAGTGGCAAATATGTGGTGACTTGAAGGTCATTGGTCTGTTACTAGGACAACAGGAGGATACACAAAATTCCCTTGTTTTCTTTGCAAATGGGATAGCAGGGTGAGGGACAAACATTGGGAAACAGACCAATGGCCTGAGTGGCAGCAACTGGAACCTAGATAAAAAAATGTTACTAATGCACCTCTTGTTGATCATCAAAAAATTCTACTCCCTCCATTACATGTAAAACTTGGCATGACGAAGCAATTTGTGAAAGCACTTGACGAAAGTTGCCCTTGCTTCCAGTACTTATGCACAAAGTTTCCATCACTGTCACAGGCTAAAATCAGAGAGGGAGTATTTGACAGAACACGGATAAGGAATTGATCAAAAATGTTAATTTTATCAGTTCTAGGAATGAAATTGAAAAAGATGCATGGAATGGATTCAGAGAGGTTGCTAAGTAATTACTGGACAATGTGAAAGACCCTCAATACAAAGAAACTGTCAGAAATATGCTGGAAAATTTTAGACTGTTCGACTATAATATGAGTTTGAAGCTTCATTTTCTCAAGTCACATCTTGACTACTTCCTGTCAAATTTAGGAGCTGTTGGTAAACAGCAAGGTGAAAGGTTTCACCAGGACTTGAAAGATGTTGAATGACGTTATCAGGGATGTTGGGATGTACATTTGATGGCCGATTACTGCTGGTGTCTTGCACTCGATGAACCTACCAGACAACACTTGAAAAAATCACATACACTGAAATTCCATGGGAAAAGAAAAAGGTATACACAATATAACTAACATACATTCTCAAATTGAGGTACGCTTTCATGCTATTATTCTTTATTTTCTTTAAAAATTATATATGAATGTGTAATACTTTTGTAAATTTTACAATTATATTTTCATTGAACATTATCATGTTGCCAAAACGAGATGTGCTATGGAAAAACAGAATGAGTTTTTTAATTCTGCATACCAAAATTAGTGAAAGTTACCTATTTTTAATCATACAGCAGAAATAGCTTTATTTGTAACCTAGTGTGTTATTATTATTTATTTATTATTAATCATTATTATTAGTAATATTAGTACATTATTATTATTATTATTATTATTATTATTATTATTATTATTATTATTATTATTATTATTATCCATTTAAATTCTTTTACTGATTTAAATTAGTTTTGATAATTTGCAGATTTTAATGTAACATATATATGCACATCAAATATGAACTCTTTGTGAGAAATTATAGGATAATGTTAGGATACATATTTTTCCTTTACTGTGGGTTTAAATTGCAACATAAAATAATGCAGTGTTGCAGACTTACCAATATTGTTGACTATTACAGATACAGCGCCATCACCTAAGAATATTCTGTCACCAGGTCGTACAACTTTAGTGATATTTTCATAGTCTATATAAACTGTATTTGCAGAGCTTTGTTCTTCATATGCTTTCTCTGTAGTTAATTTTATTTCATGACCTCTTATTAGTTCAACTTCACTTTCCAAGTTCTAAAAAAATATAATCAATAAAAATTATTATTTTTAACAAATTATACTGTTCATATCATCTTTGAAATAGGGAATCAGACAGCTGTTAAACTCTGTTAATAATGGATGCGCTTAAATTCATATCAACCAAGCAAGATAGCTCAATGGTAACATACTGGGCTTGCATTCAGGAGGTCCTGGGTTTGATTCCTGGAGCCAGCCATTCTGACTATGGGTTTTTTGTTTTCCCCTTGGTTAACAAGGTAAATGCTCGAGTGGTTGCTCTTCTACCAGAGTTTCCTTTCTCTCATTTCCTATCATTTTGTTTCCCCTTTCATGTTTCAGGTAGGCTTAGGGGCTGTGGAGTGTCAGTCAGCGTCGGACAGATGCTTGCTCATAGGAAATTTCTTCTCTGCCCTGCCAGAGGGCAGTCTTCTCAGAGCCACCTCTGGTGGGTCGAGTTCCCCCTATTCCACCAGAGGGAAGCCTTCTTTGAGCAGCCTGCCAGTGTGACTGGGTCATCAAACTTGGAATCATTGTGTGTCTCTGTTGGCTGGCCGGCCTGCAGTTTATAGTCTGTGCAGTTCCTTCACCTTATCCGTTCTTCCTGGGTGTGGTAACCACATAAGTGTGGTGCAAAGTATCCTCTCCATTCCATGGTCATTGTCATATATTCACATCAAGAGTAAAAGTTTGGAGCATAATTTACAACAAACTAAGGTAGCACAGTTTTGCTCTTTCTAAATTAACCTTCTCTTAGAAAGTCTATAACTCAATCCAGAGGTCCCAGGTTCAATTCCTTTCTTTAAATACAATTTTACTCTACCCTCCGCAAAATATGGAAGTATGCATGTGGAAGCGAGACTGTGTTAAACGTTAAAACTGATAAAAAGAAAAGCAACATTAAAGAACCTGCAGTCAACAAATTGTTTTTCAAGTCAAAGTCTCTGATAAAGTGGGCTATTCAAATGAAACAAAAATAAAATAAAGTCTGTACAGCCAAAGACAGTGAAAGAATTACATTATGATCTGTGCACAAGGTTCTGCTTAATATTTTTGTCCATTTGTGAGCATTCTTTAAAAGAAAAACATCAGATATAGGTATTGCATTCAAAGGACTTTCTCTACACATTCTTCTACAAGCTATTCTTATTCTTCTCTCTACGTATTGTTAATCAAGATAAACTTTCTCTGTAGGTATAAGAACAATACTGTGATGACACCAGCCACCGATAATGTGACCTTCAATGCAACGCTAGCCGGCAGATTAATGGGAAGAGTTTCCAGCTGATGCAAACAATTCCAGAAAAACCTTCTAGCCATAAGGTGATCATTCTGGATACTTCTATTGCTCTTGCGCCTTCCAGAACATTCAGCATGACTTTCCGAGAACTCTACAGCCACATATAAGCGAGCGCTCTCAAAGTAGTGGGTCAGTTGTGACTCTAGTGTAAGTCAAGTGCAAAGTCAGTGGCGACAATGGTGATGTGTGTTGCAGCCAGTGCAAGTGGAGTTGTCAGTGGTGGTGCTGTTGTGGTGTGCAGCAAGTGCTACTGCAGAGTGATGGGTTGTGGAGGTCTTGTGTTCTACTCCGGAGCGAAGTGAACCGTCCGGCGTGAAGTGACAGAGAATGGAAATAGTTCACCTTAGTGAAGTGACAGTGAACTCCCAGTGAAGGTGAACTACATAAAAAATGGAACAGTAACAGTTGAAAAACTGGACAAAGCCACAACACAGTAGACTTAAGAGATAGTCACAGTTTTTAAAAGTGTGTCCTATGTGATGGCTTTGAAATTCCATGTTCTTTGCATGACCATGAGAATAAAATGAATATCAATTTACCTCTTGAAGAAAGTATAAGCATTTGAAAATTCAAACCAATAATGGAAATGATTAATGCCACAAAAGATTTATACATATAACATAAACTGTGTCCTTTAAAGACATCTATATTTTTTTATGAAGTAAGATTTTGTCTGCCTCTTACGGTTTACCAAAAGTCATTCAGAATGAAGAGGACTTCACATTCAGAATGAAGAGGACTTCACAGGTTATTTCCAGAGTATTCAAGGTATACATTTTATTTGTCATATAAATATCTTAAACGTATGGTATTTTTGAGAAAATAACTTAAATATCAAGTTTGACTTATCCTGTTTACAGATACACATTTTGTCTAAAATTGCTTTTCCTGTTTTTTATTTTATTTAGGAAGCCTCAATACAGATATGTCCAGTAAAATCCTGATACAAATAGGTACTTCCTCTTCTTACTATAATACTATGTAAGTAGCAGAGAAAGTAAAAAAGTTACAAGTGAGATTCACAATTCAAACTACCTACCCTCTAGTTACCAATCCTTTACTTTGCCAACACAAGTTATCATTAGCTTCTAGAGTTTCAAGCTGTTTTTACTGGTATCAGTGGCACGCATACCTTTGCCAGAGATAAATTTGTAGCAAAACAGCGATGCCCACATCACTAAAAACTAATAACAGCTGACAATCACTCCAACGTTCCTCCACTAAGAGAACATAAATGAACATTTTGCATGATACATCAGAGGCTTGCATCATTTAATTCACTCTATCTCTGACTAATGTCCAATGCCATAAATTATACCTATCTTTCAATGTTAGGGCCCACATGCAATAACTTTCCTATCTCAAAGTGTTTGTTTATGACATCTCTGCACTCCTTCAAACTTGCAAATTTGTATGGTTGAACTTTGAAGCAGCTTTATACTTTAGCAGTCAAAATAAGTGCATTGGCAAGTTCTAGGTATAACATTCTCCTCCTGCTGAACCAGTAATGTTGGAGCAGTAATACTTTATACAATGGAAGCAAGGAAAACATTTAGGAATGCTCTAATAAACAATTACACTAATGACTGCAAACTGAAAGCAGTAAAAATAACCACTTTGGCGTTCTAATGTTAAATGCTGAAAGCGTCACATGTTATTCATTGCATCTGCTTTGGTAAGGTTGCACCTTGAAGAAGTCAGAACACTTAAAGCAGGCAGTATTCCATTTTACAAATTAAACTTTAAATACTTTAAATTTAAAAGAAGTCTTATATAATACATTCACATGACTTTCTCTACCCTCTTATCTTTATTATTGGCTATACAAACTATTCTTAGTAAAGCTTATTTTTCTATTTACTACGTTAATAAACCTTTGCAGTAATAGCTACATTACACATTTTGTTATAGATACAAAGAGAACAGCGATAGTCAAATGTTTAACAACTGGACGCTATATGCTGGCCTTAAAATTCCATACTGTTTCCATGACATCGCGAGAAACAACAATGTTGACAGGATTTAAAAGAATTCAAGAGCCAAGAACAAAAAGCCACGGAAAAGAAGGTTGTTGAAATAGAGAAATCAAAGAAATACGAACAGCGTGCATGCATTGACATTAAAATGTACCAATTACATCTTAAAATTGCGAACGCAATAGGGAATTTCACTTGGGAAAACTTAAAAAGCGGATTGTTTGATCACATAAATTTCAGGATGGAACCAAAATGTAATAAGCAAAGGAAGAAATTGGACAAATTATACCAAAAAACTGGAATCATGAAGAAAAATCAGAGAAACGATTGTAAAGATAGAGATAGGGTTACCAACATAAGAAGATACACCGCGAAACCTAACCTAAAAGACGCTGACGAAAATGTCGTAAACTTATCCAAACAAACCTTCAGTGGAGCAGAATTAGAAACGCTAAACCTTGGCCTAAAAACATGTGTAACATTTTCACACAACATTTTTGACTACATTGTAGATGTGGAGATCGCAATCGGCAATATGACAGATGAAGATAAAGTTGCAATTGGGCGGGAATGTGAGGGAATAATAAAATAAGTAGAAACATACAAACACAGCAAACTTACAAATGAGCAATAGATATGTTAAATAAAAGAGATGCGATATACACCAAAGCAGATAAGGGAAACAAAATTGTAATAATGGGTTTGGAGAATTACATAAACCAGATGAATGAACTGCTGAGTAGCGAAGAATTTGTGGAAATAAAGAAAGACCCCCTGAACAAATGCATACAATCAGTAAATAAAGCCCTCAGAGATAGCAAATACATTCCCGAAAAGGAAAAAAGGAAGGTAAAAACACCCAACCCGGTAATTGCCCGGATGAAAGGATTGCCAAAAATACACAAACCAGGAAATAAAATGCGCCCAATTATAAACAACATAGACTCTCCAACATATCACCTTGCAAAATGGCTTCTTAATACCTTCCAGTCCCTGCCAAAATTCACAAACCTTAGCATCAGAAACTCCCATGAACTAATTCAAAAAACAAAAAACATCAGATTAACACAGGATGACAGACTGGTGTCTTTCGACGTAAATTCATTGTTCCCGAGCTTTCCAAAAACAAAACTTATAACTATTTTAAAGAATTGGCTACACTCCCTGGAAATAGAAATAGGAAGAATAGAAGAATACATCAAACTAACAGAAATATGCATAAACCAAACATACTTCTCATTCAATAAGCACTTCTACCAGCAAAAATCAGGCTTAGCAATGGGAAATACACTGTCCCCCTTTTTGGCAGACTTATTCATGAGCAAGTTGGAAATTCACATGACTAAGGCATTCCCACACATATTTAAAACCTGGCACAGATACGTAGACGACATTTTCGCCATTGTCAACAAGAAGCAGATAGAAGACGCACTAAAGTTGCTTAACCTACAGGACACAACAGTAACATTCACACTTGAAATAGAGGACCAAAACACTTTACCATTTTTAGATCTGAAAATAATCCGCAATGGGGAAAAGATAGAATATGGAATACATAGGAAAAACACGCATACAAACAACTACATAAAAGCTCAAGGTTTTAACACCAGATCACACCAACATGCAATATTCAACAGTTTAATTCACAGACTGATAAACACCCCTCTTAAAGAAATAGAATAGAAGAATGAATACGAACACATCGTAACAACAGCAAAAGCCAACAGATCCGACAAACACATAATAGACAGAAAAATCAACAAGTTCACCAGAGAAAAACAAATCAGACAGATTACGATTCTTGCACCAATTGAGGAAAATTGGAGATACAAGAGAATTGCTTTCCACCCTTGGGCAAATTCCAGAAGACTTTCAAGAAATACAAGATAACCATACAATAAATTCAGCTTAGGAAAGATGTATTCCACATGAAAAGAAACAAGGTATTTATCAGATAAACTGCAAAGATTGTGACAAAATATACATAGGGAAGACCAAGAGGAACATTGGAACCAGGCTAAAGAAACACCACTGCAACATCAGATATAAACAGTTAGAAAGGTCTGCTGAGGCGAACCATTTTTGGAAAGAGAACCACACAGTAGAAAAGGAAGCAAAATTACTAAGTACGTCAAGAAACCACTAGAATTAAGCTTGTGGGAGCAAATATACATCAAAAAGTTCCAAGAGCAACTGATGAACCTTGAAATACCACCGGGAAGAGATCTCATCACTAAGTTCATCAATCGGTCAACAGATGGCACCAGAGAACCAACCAGAGAACTGGAATCATACTCCGAAGTCAGTCTACGCATAGCAGCGGAAGATGTGGGGAATGTCTCACGAAACATGTCCTGCAAACGTCCTGTTGATTTTCAGCTTCTTAAGTATCTAAAAATTCTCAGGCAGTAGTTTCCCTACCCTATGGAGGGCTATCACTGCAACATGATTTTTGTAATCTCCCCATCCATGACTAAACCTTTAACTAGCATGTTCACTTAGCTGCAGTTGAAGTCAACCAAGTATAAGATAGAGTTTAGCAGCAGATTGCGTTACCTGATCGCCCCAACACCTTCTACAGTACCTATCACAAGTTTATAACAAAACTTATGGCCAGACTGCATAGTAAGTTAGGGGCTGCATATTTGTTAAAAGAATGGGCCTACATTTTTGTCAGTTGGTAAATTATCAAGATGACCAACTGCAGAACTTAAAGGAAAAACAAAACAGATATTATAAATATTATTTCACACAAAACCTTCTGCTCAATAATAAATCCCAGCTTATAACCTAAAAACAGAAAATTAGGGACATTTAGGCATTCTGTCACACTCAGCTCAGGGCAAAGGACAGTTACAAAAAGTAGGGATGATCCTGACAAAATCAGGACACGTGACAACCCTACGCTTTGGAGTGCAAGGAGCAAATTCATGAGGTAACCCCCAGTTTTGTGCATATATTCTCTGAAATATCTATTACCATAATATTTAACATTAAATTAGTTACATACAGTTTGCAAAGAGGGTCCGAAATTTTGTTAGGTTCATTTATTAGTATTATTACTTTTAGTTTTGTGTTGATAGTTATGGTTAATCTCTCTTTTAACAATGAGTTTTATCAAATCTAAGAGAAATGCTGTTTGCTTTTTACTTTCTCTGTTGCTTATATTTGGCAGGTAGAGGAAGTAATGCATTCCACCCATAAATTCAATATCTAGATTTCACAGAAAATACATATTTTGAGATTCCTAAACCCCTCCCTAAAAACACATTTTTAGATAAAGGTCCATGTATATGGTTGTGTGTGTGTGTGTGTGAGAGAGAGAGAGAGAGAGAGAGAGAGAGAGAGAGAGAGAACACCATAACTCAAACTTGGTATTATAGTCCAGCATGTCTCCAGGATGCAACTTAAAGATTTTCACATTTTCATGAAAATTTTTCCTGATCTCGAACTGCCCCCTTTTTTGCTTTCCCTACTACTCACCTTTAGCAATTAGAGGAAGTATTGTATTCCACTCAAACATTTTATATGAAGATTTTACAGGAAATACATATTTTGAGGTCCTCTGAATCCTCAAAAAGCATTTTTAGAAAAAGATCTGTGTATGAGACTAGCGCTATTCCTCTGACATTATATCTGACTTTTCATTTTTGAGTTATGTTGTTCACAGACACACACGTCATCCCCCGTTGTGTAGTGGTTATCATGCTAGCCTTTAGTTCCCAAGGTCGCGGGTTCAAATCCGGCGGAGGTCGATGGATTTTTTTCAGATGTAAAAATCCTTAGCATGGCTTCCTTCGGTAGGGAAGTAAAGCCAGTGGTCCCGTAAAAGAACCTCAAGCCTGATAAAGAGGTCTCTGAGCAAAATTACTGGTCTTTCATGTCCAATATAGAATGGGACGCTAAGGACCACAGCAGTTAAAGAGCGTCCATAAATAAAACTCAATTTAATTTAACAATTTTGGGGAACAACATAGTCCACCTCCACGTGGTGTTCCCTGGGTAATGCTAAATGGACTACAACACAGGCATGCTTCCCAAGCCAAAAAAGAATTTAAAAGAAGAGCACTTCTTAGTGCTATTTTGGAGTGCTGGTGGAATGAACCAAAGTAAAAAATCCATGATAGACAATCTTTTAAGAGACAATGACATAGATGTATTCATCATAGCTGAAGCAAATATAGGTCAACAAAAGGAAAAATTTTATCAATTTCCAAAATACAACACAAATATATTAGAAAAACACAGACAGATAGCAAGTAGCCTACTTGCTGGCATTAAACAATGCATAAATGGAAAATTTGAAATTATAAAAGAAATGAACCAAGATGACACTTATGAAATAATGAGGATAACAGCTTGTAAACGAACACATAATTTAAAATCTATGGTGTCTACAGCCCACCCAATAACAATCACCTCAACCTGGACGTAATTGATATTGACAAAAAAACAATCATAAATGGTGATCTCAATGGACATTCTTCAAGATGAGGCTATAGTGACAACAATAAAGCTGGTGAAATTATTGAAGAATTTGTAGACTCCAACTTAATGAAAATATTACTTAGGGATGAAGACCCCAAAACCTACATACAGTACTCAGGACAGTCAACCAATCCAGACACTGCTGTCATATCAATTGATTTAGAAGATAAAACTACAAAAAAGTAATCGAAGATAGTGGTAGTGGACAAAGAGTCATAATAACAAAAACAGGTCTAAATCGTCAACCACCTAGAACAAAAGGAAAAATAAAGCCTAAATGGAATTTCAAAAAGGCACACTGGGAAGAATATAAAACAAAAACAAACAAACTTTTCAAAGAAATTATTGGAACAAAACATAAACAAAGTAGTGAAAGAACTAAATGCCACAATTTTAAAAGCTGCACAACAATGTATCCCAAGAGGGAAAATTCATAAATACAAACCCTTCTGGAATGAACAGTTAGCACAACTCAAATCAAAACGAGATAAAATTAGAGAAAAAGCAGAAAGGACACAAGACAAAGCAGATGTTATAGAATGGCGAAAAGCAAATGCACAGTTAAAACAGGCTATAAAACTGTCAAAAAAACAGAGCTTTGAAGAATTTATAAACAAACTCGACTATAGAACAAATAATACTAAAGTACATAATTACATTAAACAAATAAATAGAGAAAATCAACAAAATCAACCATTAAATGTCAATAATAAAGAAATATACAAGGATAACCTTATTGCAGAAGAATTAGCAACATCTATAAAACTAGCACATTAAAAAAATAAGAACAAAAACTAGAATAAATACTTATGAAATAGCAACCTCGAAGATACATCTAACTCCCAGAAATAAAGCCAGCAATAAGGACACAAAAAAATGAAAAGAGCCCAGGTCCTGATAACATACATCCAGAGCTGCTCAAGAATTTAGGACATGAAGCACTCCATACTTTATTAAAAATGTTCAATTAAATCTGAACAACAGAAATAACTAATTAACACTGTGGAAAAAAGCAAACATTATACCCATTAAGAAGAAAGGAAAACCAACTCAAATGATAGATAGCTATAGACCTATATCCTTAACATCAAACATAGCAAAACTCTTAGAAAGAATGGTAGCTACAAGACTGACATACTATCTGGAAACATAAAATCTATTAGTCCCTGAACAAGCTGGATTTAGGAAGGACAGCTCAGCAATACCCAAGTTGTAAGACTCACACAGGACATTAACGAAAATTTCAATAATAATAAGACTACTCTACCACTGTTTGTTGACTTCAAAGATGTGTTTAATACAGTATGGCGAGAAATGCTACTATACAAAATGAAGACATATGGCATATCAGGCCACATGCTGAACTGGTTTCAAACCTTCCTATCCCAAAGATGGTTTGCAGTACAATACAAAACAGCCACATCTAAATGGAAACAAACAAGAGTTGGACTACCCCAAGGTCTGTTACAAGTGCTATTCTGTTCAATATATATACAAACGACCTAGTAGATGTACTTAAGAAAATAGGTAACATACAAATAAGAATGTTTGCTGATGACATGGTAATATGGACTTCAGAAATGAACATAAGATCTGGGAAACATTACAAAAAACTACAAACAACAATGGAGAATACAATCACAACCCTAGAACAGTGGATTAATAATAACAATATGGAAATAAATACAGGAAAACCTCAATATCAACTATTCACAATGCAGCATAAAACAGAAAATATATGCCTGCAAATCAACAAAAAACAAGAAGCAACTACAACAACGTATCTAGAGATAGAATTGGATCAAAAGCTATCAATGAAAGAACATGTAAACAATGTAACAAATAAAATCAACAAAATGAACAACATTTTAAAATGTTTAGCAGGAATAAAATGGGGTAGAAACATGGACCTCCTTAATAATACATATAAAACATACATAAAACCTAACCTATTGTATGGAGGAGAACTACTAGCAACAGTAAACAAGAGACTTAAAAGTAAACTAGAAATTTCACAAAATAATTCACTAAGAATAATAATAGGAGCTGTAAAAACACCACCAATTACAGCACTACAAAGATTCACAAAAAAATCTGATGTGTTACACTCACATGACTTTCTCTACTCTTGTACAAACTATTTATACAAACGCTTATTCTCCATCTACTTCATGTTAATTGAGATAAACATTTGCATAGTCTATCTTATTGCTTATTTTCTTGTAGATGTAAGGGGAATATATATATACAAGGGCAATTTGGAAATACAGTAGCATTTAAGCACATATATATCTCTTAATAGCTGGTTGCTAGGTGCAGCACCATTCCCTTTCCCACAGATTAATACTCTTTGCATATCCAAGACAAAAAAATCTGATGTGTTACACTCACATGACTTTCTCTACTCTTGTACAATCTAATTTTACAAACGCTTATTCTCCATATGGTTCATGTTAATCGAGATATCGAGATGTCAATCTTATTGGTAATTTTCTTGTAGATGCAAGGGAAATATGCTAGCTTTTAAGCGATAGTCAAATATTTTAACGCTGGTTGCTATGTGGCGCATTCCATTCTCTTTGCATGTCCAGGACATAAAAAAATGAATAACGAATTTGAGAAAAAGTATAAGTATTGCAAAATTTAAGGAAATAACAAGCAATATCACGAAAACGGTTCACTCAACAAAAGAAATGTATATGACATAAGTTGTGTATTTTAACGCGATCTATATTTTTTGTGTAGTAAAATTTTGTCTATCTCTTATAGTTTACCAGTTATGCAAAAGTCGTTCAGAATGAAGAATACTTTTGGAGACATTCCCAGAAAATTCGAGATATACATTTCATTTCTCATGATATTATCTTAAACATATGATATTTTCATCAAAATCGTTAGAGCCATTTTTGAGAAAATTAAAATTTTCGAAAAATGTTCCATGTAAAGGGTAGTCTGGGGTGGGGGGATTTTCTTGAAAACCTTCGTGTCGCATCTCTGGAAGATACTGAACCTAAATACCAAGTTTGGTGTTTATCCGACTGTTCGTTTTTGAGTTATGCTGTTCACACACAGACACACAGACACACACACACACAGACACACACACGGACATGTTTCCAAAAATGCTTTTTTTGGATTCAGGAGGTCTCAAAACATGTATTTCCGGTGAAATCTCGGTATCGAATTTTTGGGTGGAATGCAATACTTCCCCTACTTACTGTACGTAGTAGAGAAAGTAAAAATGAATAACGAATTCCCATTTGAGAATATAAGTACTGAAAATTGTAAGGGAATAACAAGCAATATCTCGAAAATGGTTCACTGAACAAAAAAAATGTATATGACATAACTTGTGTATTTTAATGCGATCTGCATTTTTTGTGTAGTAAAAGTTTGTCTATCTCTTATGGTTTACCAGTTATGCAAAAGTCGTTCACAATGAAGAATACTTTTGGAGACATTCCCAGAAAATTCGAGATATACATTTCATTTCTCATGACATTATCTTAAACATATGATATTTTAATCAAAATCGTTAGAGCCATTTTTGAGAAAATTAAAATTTTCGAAAAATGTTCCATGTAAAGGGTAGTCTGGGGTGGGGGGATTTTCTTGAAAACCTTCGTGTCGCATCTCTGGAAGATACTAAACCTAAATACCAAGTTTGGTGTTTATCCAACTGTTCGTTTTTGAGTTATGCTGTTCACAGACACACAGACACACACACAGACACACACACGGACATGTTTCCAAAAATGCTTTTTTTGGATTCAGGAGGTCTCAAAACATGTATTTCCGGTGAAATCTCGTTATCGAATTTTTGGGTGGAATGCAATACTTCCCCTACTTACTATACGTAGTAGAGAAAGTAAAAACATGGCTATAGAATTGGAACATGAGTTGAAAGCAATTACTCTAGCACAAAAACTGCAAGTCAATAGAAACAGATACAAATGGTACCACACAGCAGATACTATAAGTAATTTAAAAACTCAAATAAGCTTCAGAACATATATTAATAGCTTAAACTACAAGAATATAATTGCAACAGAGGTAACGAGTCCAATAAAATATATTGATATACAATATCAGAATGACCTGATATATACAGTACACAAACAAAACAATATACCAGATGAAATGAGAACCATAGCTCTCAAGAAAGATACCCAGAAAAAGAATGGCTCCGAATATATACAAATGGATTCCTCATCAATAAAAAAAAATGCTGGTGCAGGAGTGTACTGTAAACATTTTGCACAGTATCTAACATTAGCTGAAACGTCAAACCACTATGATGGAGAATTAACAACTATAAAAGCAGCATTACAGAACATTTTATATAGACCATACATGAAACAAAAAACAGTCATCTTATCAGACTCAAAATCAGCCATAGATGGAATAGTAAATTACAATAATAAAACAACAAGAAATATTAAAGAAATAAGAAGCCTAATTAAAGCAGTTGAACCTAGAAATCATGTCACTCTACAATGGATCCCAGCTCATGTTGGACTTTTGGGTAATGAACATGTGGATCAATTAGCAAAGAAAGGTGCAATACAACAAATAAAACCTGCAGGACAAATAGAAATAAATAAACAATTAAATAACATGAAACAACTCTCAAAAGACAGCAGAGACTTGATGAAGAAGATAAATTAAAGGATAAAGATTATAAGAATATTTAAGATAGAGTTGATATACAAAAAATGCCAAGGAAGACTGCAGTGGCCTTATTTAGGATGGCAACTGGCCACAATTGCCTCGCAGAACATCTCTACAAAATGCGATGCCTACCTACACCCAAGTGCACTCTCTGTGAAGAAGATATCATCCTGAACAAACAACATCTCGCCAAATGCAAAGGCCTTAAAAGTGATAACTTACAGACTTTATATTGGGAAGCCAGAGGGAAAATGATGCAAATCAATTAATCCCCAGTGCCATTGGTGAACAACAACATTTAATTAAAAAAAAAAAACACACACACGCGCACACACACACACACACACACACGCACACACACAGAATATAACAACATCAAAGAACAGTCATCAGTGTTTTAAAAATGGACTTATTACCTTATATTATTCAAGAAATTTGAAAATATTTTTAAGACCTATGGAATAAAGTTAGCTCTACAGAATAGATTCAGTATCAACAATTTGTTAAATAAGCCAAATGTCAACATCAAAGATAAGATAACTCTTTCTGGTATTTATAAAATAAAATGTGATCATTGTGAGGAGTTTTACATTGGAAGAACAAAATGTAACCTCCTAATCTGTCATATAAAACTAAAACAAACTGATAAATCAGCAGTGTCACACCATTTTTGGAACAAACAACATGAGATTGGTCAAGATTTGAACTGTTAAAACCTATACATAATTTATCAATGCTGGATGCTTGGGAAAAAATCTTCATTATTAAAAATAATTCACAAGTTTTTAACTTTGAAATTCCGCCATTGGATGACGTCACCCGCCTTCTGGTTCAATCACAGAGGACATTAGGCCAATATGGAGTCCATCCTACTTCAAGTTCTACTACACAACAAGAGAGGTCAGTACAGCAGCCTTCTGGTTCACCTTCAGCAGATATGCAAACTACCACCTGAGGTCCTACCATTAGACTAGTGGGGTCTACACATCCTGGGTTTTTGGAGCGGAATTCAGTCGTCTTTGAATCACTGATGATGAGGTCTTGATTATCTTGAAACGATTGTCCATCCTTTGGCCATCTTAATTTTACCATTTCGTTTTCAGTTCTAAGGTTTAGCGATCCTGTTGTCCTAAACTTATTAACCAGATGTCTTACAGTTTCTATACCTGGAATGGAATACCATGAAATTGTCTACACACCTGTCTACATGATTTGGTTTTTACAAATGTATCATACATAAAACTTTGTTGTTCAAGCATGAATTTGGCAATAAGCATTTCAGTGTACTAATAACAAGACATGAAACCAAACAATAACAAGAACACTCTCAAGCAAATCACACACAACTCAGATGTCTTGAATAAACTCTCACCTTTGAGATGCACAAACAGAAGGTAGCAACTGATGCAGTATAAATATATAACACAACTGATAAATGTAGCCTTGAATGGGTCATTCACCATTAGTGCACAGCAGAAAAATACTGAGGTCACTGCAGTGAAGGCGGAGCATACATACACATGATCTGTGGCTCCACCATATAGTGACCACTATGTAGATTCTGAATTCTATGAAATATTTGTGAATAAATGCCACCAATTGCCCAGAATGTGACAAAACTTATGTAGGTAAAACTAGGAGACATTTAGAAACCACATTAAAAGAACACATGAGATACAGACATACTGATAAATCTGCAGTTTCACACCATTTTTGAACAATCAATCACATCACACCAAGCATAACACTCCTAAAACCTAAAAAATACATACACAACAGAATTGGATACCTGAGAAAAGATTTCAATTATAAAACATAAACACTATTTAACGGAATTTTCATTTGCTGCCACCAAATCCACTATGAAAGCACATCTCCCCACCCCTAGATGTCACCACAAACAACAACGGCACAGCGGACACCACCAGAATGTCTGCCATTTCTGACGAGAGTAAGTAGCTCTTGAAATCGATCAAGATACAAAAAGAATGTGTTTGGATGTGATTATTAAAATTTTCAAATATATACATTTAAATTCACATCGCTGTTACTAGCTTATTCAAATATCATACAAATAAATACCACGTTCACTGACACTACTCCATGAGTGATTGTTTCAATGATAAACACCTAGCTTCAAATACCAATAGCAAAGTGATCAGCTTTTGAGAAGATATGTCATCTAGCTGGGGGAACTTTGTTTAGTTTGGAGAAATTTTCCAACTCTGTAGTTGCCCTACCGCCAGTTCAGGGTAACATCAAATGGCCTTCAATGCATTCCAGAGAAGAGACCAAGACTGGGAATTTCTGGCTTTGGTACAACCTTGTGGATCATCAAGCGGCAAAGCCCATAGTAGCAGAAGATTGGAGGTATCCAACCCAACGACGAGTTCAACATCTCGCTAAGTATCACAGTTAAAATTACCAAAATTCATTCTTACATCTTATCTATGTGTGATTAAATGTAAAAATAAGAAAAACATCATTACCCCATCTATTACTCCTGAGCGTATTTCATCACCTTTAAGATCTATTGCAATTCCAACTGGTCTAGGTATATTCTTTCTTGCTTCTATTGCCTTGTTTATATGGATCATAATTTCTCCAAATATTTCATAATTTCCAAAAGATAAATTAACTCGCATGATGGATGCTCCAGATTCAATCATTTGCTGCACCTTCTCTGAATCCTTAGTAGCAGGACCTGAAAAATGAACCATGCTGTTTAGACATTTCCCCAACATGAAAGTGCTAAGGAGCAATCTCAACAAAGAATCATTTCAGGATTCACTTCAAATATTTGGAGCCACTTTCAGTTAATGTAGACAATAGTTATTTATGATACAAGTGTTAAAAGTGGAATTTTATTTTGTGAGTAGGAATATTTGTGGAACAATGCTGAAAGTTGAGTGTAACAATCCTACAAGGAAGATAAAATCACTTTGAACACATTTCTTGTCATATGAGCAGCATCATTTCGAATCATGTTACGCCCAAAAAAACAAAATTTTAAAGGAATAATGAAAAACAGATAGCCCTAATCTGGGATACTCAAAGTGTACTTCTAGGAAATGAAACCCATTCCAATTGTGTTCTTAAAATTGAAGAAAAATGTGTTAATAATACATTTTGATTCGATAATTGTACTTATGCATGTAATCAAAAATTCTTAATGAGGCAAAACCATGAAATAACCCATCATTATTGTTATTATTAAAGAAAAATATCCTGTTCATAGAAAATTACAATTTCCGCATTAAACATTTTGATATACAGGATGTTCATAACTTCTTTGTACTGTCATAAAATCTTTCACGAGCTAAATGAATGCATAAATACCATTATTTGAAGTAGTAGGTGTTTTAGTTTAACTGCCCCACGTATGGGAAGCCAACTTGAAGTATTGTTCTTCAACTGTTGTAGTTTATTGTTGTTGAAGGTTTTACTGTTGTTGGAGTTTTTGCACCATGCTTTGGTAGTCCAATTTGAAGAAGATTGTTTGTTACGTAATAAACTGCTACATATGAAAAGCTGATTTTTGAAGATGTATTTTGTTGTTACACTCCAAGTTTAAAATATTATTATTTATTAACTTTTAACTTTGTTATTAAACTGCTTCTATAGATAGTATTTATGTTTGTATTTGCCTCGGCTGCTTCAGTCTTACTTTAGAGACACGTTTCTCTTAATCAGGGCGTGGTACGACAAGAATGTAGACTTACACAGATTTTAAGTTTTAAATTCACTTCTTTTTTATTTATCCTTGACACAAATTAAATAGCACTACAATGATATTAAGAGCTGTGAGATTCTTTAATTTAAAACTTGCACTTTGTTAACACGTATACATATTTTACGATTCACACGAATACGTAATATTTCTTTAGAGAACATATCTTCCATCCGGTCACTACCATGGTCTGCAGGCAACTGAACATATTTCAACCGTCAAAATCCGTAAGCTTCTGTATTTCAAGTCTCTGATTGGCTAATTCTAGTCCAATAGAATACCTGCATTTAATTAAAGCTTTTTCTGGCTGTTGATTGGCTAATTTTAAACTGTCACAAAATTTACATTACTGCTGCCCTAATCATGACTAGTAACATTTAAACTCTCAAACTCATTATTGCCTCAAGGTTACTTCATTGTTACCTCATTGTTAGAACTTTAAACTTATTATTCTCACAGCTCTTACATTATTAAAGTAAACAATGTATTCACATAACATTATTAAACATGTTTACAATAATATAAGCATTTGCAATGCTGTTACATATATTTTTTTTTAAATTATTATATACATATTGCTTCAAGGCGGGCTGTTATTTAATTTACATATTATATAATTTAATTGAAATTATTCAAGTGTTAAAAATACTGCCTCAAATTATTGTTAATACAAAAATAAAACATAAACATTAAACAAATTTGGTGTGCCTACATCATTATATCCCAATACGTAAAAAGAGGTAATAACCTGAGATTGTCAGTACAACCAACATAACAAAGTAATTAATTGTATTTATATAATTCTCAACATGGATATTGGACATAATACAATATGAAACAGACATTATAAAGGACTGAATACAATTTGAAGCAATGCTACATTTAAGCAGTCATTTACACTGTTAGTGAATATGACTTGATACAGTCAGATATCACAGCATGAAAGATCGCATCTGAAACTATATGAAAATGTACCAAACTCAATTTTGTCCACCAATGGACATAATACAATTTGAAATGATGCTCCTCATATAATATTCTTTACAAAACCCTGGAAAGACAGTATTGTATTCCACCCAAAAATTGAATTAAGATTTCACTGGAAATGTATATTTTGAGACTCCCTGAACCCCAAAAAAAATATTTTTTAGATAAATGTTCACGCATGTGTGTGTGAGTGTCTGTGAACAGCATAACTCAAAAACAAAAAGTTGGACAAATACTAAACTTGGTATTTAAATTCAATATCCTCCAAGGGTGCACCACAAAGATTTAAAAAAAATCTGATGTGTTACACTCACATGACTTTCTCTACTCTTGTACAATCTAATTTTACAAACGCCTATTCTCCATATGCTTCATGTTAATCGAGATATCGAGATGTCAATCTTATTGGTAATTTTCTTGTAGATGCAAGGGGAATATGGTAGCTTTTAAGCGATAGTCAAATATTTTAACGCTGGTTGCTATGTGGCGAATTCCATTCTCTTTGCATGTTCAGGACATAAAAAAAATGAATAACGAATTTGAGAAAAAGTATAAGTATTGGAAAATTTAAGGAAATAACAAGCAATATCTCGAAAACGGTTCACTCAACAAAAGAAACGTATATGACATAAGTTGTGTATTTTAACGCGATCTACATTTTTTGTGTAGTAAAATTTTGTCTATCTCTTATGGTTTACCAGTTATGCAAAAGTCGTTCACAATGAAGAATATTTTTGGAGACATTCCCAGAAAATTCGAGATATACATTTTATTTGTCATGACAATATCTTAAACATATGATATTTTAATTAAAATCGTTAGAGCCGTTTTTGAGAAAATTAAAATTTTCGAAAAATGTTCCATGTAAAGGGTAGTCTGGGGTGGGGGGATTTTCTTGAAAACCTTCGTGTCGCATCTCTGGAAGATACTGAACCTAAATACCAAGTTTGGTGTTTATCCGACTGTTCGTTTTTGAGTTATGCTGTTCACAGACACACAGACACACAGACACACAGACAGACAGACACACAGACAGACACACACACGGACATGTTTCCAAAAATGCTTTTTTTGGATTCAGTGATTCTCAAAACATGTATTTCCGGTGAAATCTCGGTATCGAATTTTTGGGTGGAATGCAATACTTCCCCTACTTACTATACGTAGTAGAGAAAGTAAAAAAACCACTCTCCAACTACCCTTAACATGGAACATTTTCCAAAAATATTGATTTTCTAAAAAATGGCTCTAACAATTTTGACTACAATACCATATATTAGATATTCACATGAAAATAAAATGTATATTTTGAATTTTCTGGGATAGCCTGTGAAGTCCTCTTCATTCAGTAAGAATTTTGCATAATCTTGTACAGCTGCTAAATGTTAAATGATAGATGAAAACGTACTATATATAAAAAAATTTAGATTTCTTTAAAAGAGAACAAAACACAAAAATGAATATTTTATTCCCAATGTTAGTTTATGTATCATCAGGAATAAATAATAACACACGCAGTTTCACCATTCTAAGGTGAATGGTTATCGGGTTACGGCTGTTATTGAGTTAACGTCATGAGAGCCACACTGCACCCAGACAAGACTACGCAGCATATGTGTTTTAAATGACTAACAAGTTTACACATTAATTTCACCAGAAGTTCATAATTTCTCTGAATAACAAAGAGTAGAGTTAAAGCTAGCAATCACTTTTTATATCCAGTTAATACCTACTAGGTGATAAACAGTAGTTCAACATTGCTTTGAAAATGAGTGAATGTGGTATCCAACCTTATCAGTTGAACCAAAAAAGAGCGATTTTGAAGATTTACACCATTCTAACAGAGATTCCAAGACAGTGTGAACACCAAAAACCATGCTAGTTACATCCATTGGTATAAGTGTAAGAAATGTGTACCTATGAATGATAATAAGGAAAGTGTGTGCTCCTTGGACTATGAAAACACAAACTTGGTGAAGGGTGATTTTGTATTACAAAGCATCCCAATTTTCACAAATTAGTTATAGATCGTGATGTTTTGAATATTGTCAGGCATACTCATTAACAGCATTAAAAACAAAAAGTTGAGCTAAACATAAATTAATCATACCAACAATACTGCTAATAAGATCTGGTGATATTCCTGCTACAAACAATTTAGTGTGGATTAATTCATGGACTGCTATTGGACACAGAAGAAGAGTTGTGATACCATCTGTGTAGTGTTTAATATTAAAAATGCTATACCAGAACCCAGCAAAGTATATGTAGGCTTCAAACTTCACTAATGCACACACAAATTAAAAATAGTAAGTTTTAAGTATTATTATTATTATTATTATTATTATTATTATTATTATTATTATTATTATTATTATTATTATTATTATTATTATTATTATTATTTAAAATTTTATAACATGCCTGTTCCTAACCTTCTTATGTTGACTGAAAATGTGAGAAGTGCTTCAATCATAGTAACTCTAATGGAGGTCGAAGCATGGGAGCTATATTCTTCAGTAGTGACAGATCAATTGTTGCGTCTGGTAATGGATCCACACAATGTGCATGCAGAGATTTTTTTTGTTTCACGCATTATCAGCAATTTCCATCTGATTCCTCATATTTATTTTTTATGATCCAAGATCCAGACACTTTGGAGTACTGAGCTTTGACACAGGTCTTTTTTCTTTTAATTTACATTGAAATTGTGATCTAGCGCTATTATCATGGATCTAAGTTGAAGGCCATTATATGAAAAATGTATTCTTTTCAGAGCATATCTGAGATAAAGACTGTGATAACTTTCTAAACTGCCAGTAGGTACATAATGTGGATTATGAGCCAAATCTTTAACAAGGTGCTATTCAAAATAATTTTCTTTAGAGCATGATAGGCATTTGATTCGCCTTTATTCTATCTTTATTTCTTTGGTCTTCTTCCAATAATTCATCATATTCACAAGATTTTCACTCACCATTTTCTAGCCATTTATGTTCATTTTTAAATCATGTGAATTTTTCAATTAATGTGGTGCCGTTCTCATTACAGTTCTGCACAGCCCACCATAAATGGTTACTTATACTGGTTTTCCATGCCATCAGCTCTGGGTACTTTTTCTACCATTTTCATTTTTTTCATTAGACTTTTATACAAATGCCATACGTCAAATTCATGTTCAACTTCCGGATACTGAGTTTTTAACAGATATTACACCTTTATGTCTGTCGGAGAGAAAATCTTCAGCTCTACACATTTCCTGTTTTGCAAGGCTAGTCATTATGCTAGCCTTTTTCAAATTGCCTTTCACCATACCTCTTTGAACAAGTTCAAACCCAATAATTTTGCAGGAATTTAAATCCATGACAGAATAGACTAAATATTTGGCCGAAAATCCTGGGGATTCATACTGCCCATCTCCCCTGCTAACCATTTAGCTATACCACAACCTTTTAATGAATTCAAGTTTTTTCCTTTCTCAAACCCAAAATGTTCTAACTGGTGCTGCCATGTTTCAAATGGTTTTATCAAATGTACATCTTGAAAACATTGCCAAACCTGAACATACCTTGAATAATAAAAGCAGAGATGTCCAAACAACAATGAAATATTCCACTGTATGGTGAAAGTCTTTTCCATTTCTTTCTTGTTATTGCTTTTATCAGAATCTGAAGTATCAGGTTCATAGAAATTTTCATTCAGTTTGTACTGATCTTCCTCATCATTTCTGGTTCCAACAATATATATTTCCATAAGATTTCAGTACCAAGTTCACATTGTACTTCTGAATTCTTTGTTTTTTCATCACCTTCTATTCTGAATTCTCTTTCACTACTTTTATCATCATCGTCTTCATTGTCAGTTTTATTGCAAGTAACACTATCACATAGTTCAGAAACTATGCTTTTACGATTTTTATCCCCATATCATCCTGTTCTTTGTGTTTGCTCTTGGATGAAGATGGTGAAGGATCAACTGTCTTACTAGAATCTGGAAATTGACTTCATTTTTCCTTATAGTAGGAAAAGTTTCAGGTTTTAATAAAGGCCTTTTGAAATTTTCATCTGGCAAAGGCTGTTTTTTTAATAACAGTGCCTATTCATAATCTGTGTGCTTAAAATGGAAGGAACATAAATGAGCACTGGGACCAGGCAAAAATTTTTCTTTTGCAAAATTCTACCCATAACCTATATCTTTGAGAGATTTGTCTCTGTTGGAAATGTGTGAAAATGAGTTCCTTTCTCACATTACAGCCATATGCACAACACTGAGGCATTTTATTTTTCCAATATTAAGTTGTTTGTATAATACTAAACTGACTCAGTAACACCGCCACCACAAAGTACACTACTCCTAAACTTAAATACCACAAGAACAATTTTTGAAAATGTATTACTGCACATGCAGCAATGACTCAAGGTAAGTAGAGTAGAGGGAGCAATGACTGACTTGTGATCTCCCAAGTGCTTCCAGCACACGACTGGCTTTCATGACGTATAAGGTGGTGGTTATTTTGCTTGCACAGTGATAACGGTGTGGCAGAGTAAGAAAACAACCTTAGCACTGAATTTTACAGGTCGTATCCTTCATTTAGAAAGATACATGATTTTTGTGTTTTATTCCCCTTTAAAACATACAATTTATTTCAAATAAGTTCTTTTGTGGCAATAGCCATTTCTGAGATATCCGTTATTAATGGTTTGAATTTTTCATTACTTGGTCATTCTCTTTAAGTCCTGTCAATATTCAGTTGTTTCTTGAGATTTTTATTTATTAGTTATTTATTTTTAAATTTATTATTACTTTATTTTACTTTTTCTTATTTTCTTCATTAGTTTAAGTTTTAAATTTTAATTACTTTAAACTATGTGAAATGATTTTGTATTGAAAAAGAAAATGTTTTAAATAAATCTAAAGATCTGGGATATGTGCCCTGGTTTTAGAAATAGGTATCAGAGTGATGTATAACAGATTTTGTTTACCTATTTGTTTGTTTCTCACAAATGCATGGAAACAGTATGGCATTTTAAGGTCAGCATATAGCTCCAGATTTTAAACATTTGACTGTTGCTGATCTGTTTGTATCCTAACAAAATGTGAAAGTAGCTATTTCTGCAAAGGTTTATCTCAATTAAAATGAAGTGGATAGAAAAATGAGCTTTATTATGAATAGTTCGTATACCCATTAACAAAGATAGAGGGTAGAGAAAGTCATGTGAATGTATCATATTAGAATTTTTTTCTTATATCTTCTACAAACTATTCTTGCAAGAGCTCATTAGTTTCTCTACCCTGTATATTTCACATTTGATATTTACTGCATTTAGCTGAATATAAGACATAAGTGGGATTGGCATTCAGCCCAGGCTCATTTGCCTCTCTCACTTTGAAAGCTTATATTTCCTACTTTATTCTTACTTCTAATTATTAACTATATAATAACCTAATTGCTTCTTTTCACTGTCCATAAACATTTGCTTCTCACTTTGTTCATAAACAGTCCAACCTTCTCATAGTCCTTCCTAAACATTTGCTTCACTGCAATGTTTGGGTCCATCTGTCACTTAACTGTTCCTCCCTCCACTTGTTAGTGGCCCCACATTTAAACAGCATGTATACTAGATCCTCCTGCTCTTCACATAAAGGGCATTGGTTTTGTGCGCATTCCTTGTAACCTCCAGACTCATCATCTTAGCCTTACATATTCCTCCCTTCCCCATGTTGACTTTAATATTTTATAATCTATTACAGAAGATTAGTATAAAATATGGATAAGCTAATGATGTGAATTTCAATTATATACAAAATTTGAGTCGGAGTTGAAAGACTTAACATCACTTACATGTTTTTCAATTTGACCGGTTTCAGGAGCTAATTGCTCCCATCATTGGTTCCTCGTGGTGTTGTCCCGTATGCATCTGTGTGTGGTGGACTCTGGTGTAGTGATGAAACTCTGAAGTGGGTTCAATGGCGGCAATTCAAAATTCATCACATGTTTTATGATTAATACTTTTCCCAAGTAACCAACTCTGCAGTGTGTTTTGTTGGTTTTAAGAGTGTTATATTTGGTGTGATGTGATTTGTTGTCCAAAAGTGATATGCTACTGCAAATTTGTCCATTTTTTTGTATTTGATGTGTCTCATATGTTCTTTTAATCTGGTTTCTAAATTTCTTTTTGTTTTACCACATTCTGGGCAATTAATTTGATAGATTCCTGATTTTTGTTTTGAGGTATTTGGTCCTTTGATTTGTTGCAGAGTAATTTCTCTATACTTAATCTGTTTTGTGGAGCTAGGTAAATGTGTTTTTTGAAGATGTTGAGGAATTTGTAGTGAGTCCTTGTGGTGGAAAGTAAACTTCTTGAAAATCAATTTGCTTTTTTGTTGGGTTAGATTTGTGGTGTCCTTAATGTGTTTCTGTTTCTTGAAATGTGCTATTGTTTTGTCAATGATTTGTTTGGTGAAGCCATTGTTCATGGCTGTGTTAGCTATGTGTTTGTATTCTGTTTCTGTTAGTGGTGTGTAAACCAATCTTTGGGTCAAACTGTTTAGAAAAAACCAGAATCAAACCTAATCATCCCACATTACCAAGATGTACGCACTCCCAAAAATCCATAAACCAGGCAACAAAATGAGACCTATAATAAACAATATTGATTCACCCACATATAATTTGGCAAAAAGGCTCACACAGAAATTCACTTCACTACATAAATACAACAGCTTAAGTATCAAGAACTCCCAAGACTTGATCACAAAAATAGAACATATGGAATTGAAACTGGTAGATAAATTAGTATCATTTGATGTCACTGTGCTTTTCCCAAGTATTCCTATAGATGAACTACAACAACTAAAAAAAATTCTGATGTGTTACACTCTCATGGCTTTCTCTACTCTTGTACAAACTATTTATACAAACGCTTATTCTCCATCTACTTCATGTTAATCGAGATAAACATTTGCAGACTCTATCTTATTGCTAATTTTCTTGTAGATGTAAGGGGAATATATATTTACAAGGGCCTTTAAGCACATACATATCTCTTAACAGCTGGTTGCTAGGTGCAGCACCATTCCCTTTCCCACAGATTAATACTCTTTGCATATCCGAGACAAAAAAAATGAATAACGAATTCCCATTTGAGAAAATAAGTATTGAAAAAGTTAAGGGAATAACAAGTAATATCTCGAAAATGGTTCACTCAACAAAAAAATGTATATAACATAAATTGTGTATTTTAATGCGATCTACATTTTTGTGTAGTAAAATTTTGTCTATCTCTTATGGTTTACCAGTTATGCAAAAGTCGTTCACAATGAAGAATACTTTTGGAGACATTCCCAGGAAATTCAAGATATACATTTTATTTGTCATAAAAATATCTTAAACATATGATATTTTAATCAAAATCATTAGAGCCATTTTTGAGAAAATTAAAATTTTCAAAAAATCTTCCATGTAGAGGGTAATCTGGGGTAGGGGGATTTTCTTGAAAACCTTCGTGTCGCATCCTTGGAAGATACTGAACCTAAATACTAAGTTTGGTGTTTATCCGACTGTTCGTTTCTGAGTTATGCTGTTCACAGACAGACAGACACACACACACACACACACACACACACACACACACACACACACACGGACATGTTTCTAAAAATGCTTTTTTTGGATTCAGGGGGTCTCAAAACATGTATTTCCGGTGAAATCTCGGTATCAAATTTTTGGGTGGAATACAATACTCCCCCTACTTACTATACGTAGTAGAGAAAGTAAAAATGGCTTACCCAAAACAATATAACACAAGATGAAGTAGATGACCTCTTGAATCTCAAGAACTTTGCATCACTCAGAACACTCACTTTCAACAATAGATACTACCAGAGACTTCAGGTTTAGCTATGGGAAACCCTCTATCACCATGCTTAAAAACCGGAATTTTTCCGGATGCATGGAAAATTGCAAAAATTATACCCATCCCAAAAAGGTAACAAAGTAGATAAAAATCATTTTTGGCCAATTTCCATATTACCAGCTCTCTCCAAAATCCTAGAACGTATTCTATACAAAAGAATTATGTGCTATTTGGAAAACCTTAATTTGCTACCACAATGTCAATATGGATTTGTGAAAAATAGTTCCACTATCAAATGCTTGTCGGACTGTATGGAAGAGATCATTAATAACGTTGATGCGAGTAACTATGCTGTTGGAGTCCTATTGGACCTAACTAAAGCTTTTGATTGCGTGGATAATACTATCCTGCTACACAAAATCTACGACCTCAGCATCAGAGGCCACGCACAACAAATCCTAAAATCTTACTCAACCAGTCGAGAGCAGTTTGTAATGTTAAAAACTGAATATAACTAATTTATGTCTCCCCAACAAGTACTAACTCATGGCATACCGCAAGGTTCTATCTTAGGAGCACTCCTTTTTATTCTCTAAATGCATGATATCAATAAATTTGTACCCACCAACACCAGACTTTTTCAGTATGCTGATGATTCCACTATTACTGTATGCCATAAAGATTCACATACACTAGAGGAAACCTTAAATGACACTACACATAAATTACTGAAATATTTTAATGATTTGAGTCTGTTTGTAAACCCAAGCAAAAGTGAACTAATGCCATTTGGAGCCAAAAGCACAAATTTACAAATAACACTGAACATTGGTAACAACCCACTACCGCCACCCAGCAGCCTTTGGAAGTTCATCAACCCAGCACCAGAGAACACCACTAACCACACATATTCCCGAGACAATAACCGGCAAAATCAGTTGGAAAATATGCTGATGATGGGAGCAAACCGTTCTCCCAAAACGTGTTCAAGTAAGAACCTTTTAGTGATGTAGTGTAACAACCTCCAACTCTCTTTATTTTTCATTATTCTCCCTTTTCCACCAAATCCCTCCTAGACCATTTGATTCTAGGATGTTCTTCACCCTCAATTTTTTAAACTTTTTTCTTGAAATTCTAGACACTGTCTTACCGTACTATTTTCTTCTAGGTGTAGAATTCTGTACCAATATTTCCATGCTCTCTCCATAATCTTACCATTGCATGATTCTTGGCCCATTTCTATCAGTACCACCTGCTTGAATTTGATATTGGTGTTGTCCTCCGTGGACTAGTGGTACCATGCTAGCCTCTAGTTCCCAAGGTCGTGGTTTCAAACCCGGCAGAGGGCAATGGATTTTTTTGGGCGTACAAATCCTTAGCATGGCTTCCTTCGGAAGGAAAGTAAAGCCGGTGGTCCTGTGTCGTAGATTTTTGGCACGTAAAAGAACCTCAAGCCTGATAAAGAGGCCTCTGAGCAAAATTACTGGTCTTTCATGCCCAATATAGAATGGTACGCTAAGAACCATGGTAGTTAAAGGTCATCCATAAATAAAACTCAATTTAATTTAATTTTGATATTGGTAAGTCTAGAGCTTCTTTGCAAAATAACCTATACACTTCATCAATACGTCCCACCCCTCATCAAGTCCTCATATCTCTACTCCGTATAGAATTTTGAGCTCCACCACTGTGTTGTATAGCTGTTTCAATCACTTAAATCCTATTTAGGATACTCCGCATTTGCAACCTTTCATTATTGCTAACATACATTTTCCTTTAGCTAATGCTGCTTTTTTCTGTTTTTCCCATTTTCCACTATTTTGAATTTCTCTAATCATCTTATATTCTTTCTCCCTTCTTTCCCATTTTTGTTCAATTTCCCTCCTTTCTTAAACACCACGATCTGGGTTTTTTCTTGGTTAAGTCTCAATCCCCAGTTGTTGCAATATTTTTTTACCCCTAATCCAATTACCATAAATGATCCCACAACCAATCATTGGCAAAAAGCAACCCCAGTATCTGTACATTGTTTATCATTGGCAAGTGCTAATTGTGTCTCCCTATTTCTTGTAATATATATATTAAATAATACCACTTAATTTGCACCCTGTCTAAGGCCTTTCCATTGTCGAATTTCTCCCATTGCTTCCCCTTCCTCCACTCTTACAAAAAAGGTGTTCTCCTTATACAATGCCCTTAATATATTAATCATTTGATTGCTCATCCATTTATTTAACAATTTGTACCACAGTAAATGTAGTTCAATACTATCATAAGCTGTTTCTAGGTTCACAAAGGCCATATACAATTTCCCTCTTTTCTCTTTTGAATACTTGTCCACCAATGTTTTTATTATAAAAACGTTGCCTGATGATCTTCTCCCACTTCGGAAACCTATTTGAAATTCTGATAATATTTTATATTCATCCACCCATCTTTGCACCCTACTTGCTAAAATGCCTGTGAATATTTTCCCCACATTAATAACAAGGCAATACTCCAATAGCTATTTGGTTTGTCTACACTCCCCTTACCTTTATATATTGGTTGTATGATAGCTTTTTTCCAACTGTCGGGTATATATCTCTTTCTTATGATTTTGTTAAACAAGTCGAGTAACAGCCTAATTTTGGTTTTTTCCATATGCCATTCTTTCAAAAATTCATTAGGTATACCATCTTTTCCTGTTGCTTTATTCTTCCGCATTTTTTTTAACCTGCTTTATTATTTCCTCTGTATTTATTTCACTATCTAACATTTCTACAAAATTATTACTTACTTATAAATTGCCAATCAATGTTAAAGTTCCTTGTTCCCCATACAGCCCTTTAAAATACTCTTCCCATTGCTCTATTTTTATGTTAGGTGTGGTTGTATACTTCTTATATGTTGATCTTACTGTTTTCCATATGTTACATGTGTTGCCCTCCTTTATTACACTTATCCTATTTTCCTGCATCTTGAGCTTTCTTACAATCAAGTAATAAATTGCAGAAATTTTTCTTCTGATTATATATTCCTCTTTTGTTTCATAATCTCCTATCTCCCTCCATCTAATCAACAGCTGTTTGACTTGCCTTTTTTCTACATCATCATACCCTCTACTTTTCCGTTATTCCTCCTAATTATTTTCATTTCCTTACCTGATTTGTACATCACATTATTTATTAGATTACCGGCTGTTTCTATTTCTCAACATTCTATCACATATTTTATCCCACATTCACATAACTTCCCATATTCTGACTTAAGTCCGTTTCTAAAGTTCTCCCTGTATTATTCTTTCCATTTATACCTTATAATTGTTTCTTTATTATTACCTAATTCACTCTGTATTTTGCTCTCTAGCTGAACTTTGATTTCCATTATTATCAGAAAATGACCACTGCTTGAGCCAAAGTTAGATACTTTAAAATTATATACAGTATGTAGATTACTAGGCCACAGAATATAGTCAACAACACTCTGCCCATTAGTACTTATGTATGTATATTCCCCATCTTCATCTTCCCCACACTTCCCATTTAGTATCTCAAACGCATTCATTTCACAAAATTCTATGAATTTATCACCTTCTCTGTCCACTATCTTATCTTTACTACACCTTGGTTTTTCTTCTCCCCCTCCTCCCTCTCATCACTACACCAAATACTAGCAATATTAATGTCATTTTTCCCCTATTCTTATATTAAAATCTCCCACAATTATTTTTACATTGTTTTTTTCTTTCTTTTAACTATTCCATATGTTTTCCTAGCTGATTTAAGAGTACCGGTTATGAAACCTTGAGGAGGTGGGGGTTTATATACTATCCTAGCCACAATTTGACCTTTTCTGGCTCGCCTGTATTCTTAACCAGAATATTTCTTTTTTCTTTGACCAGCACTCTAAAAATGTATATAGTAGGTAGAAAAGGTATTGTATTCCATCCAAAAGTTCAATACTCACATTTTACCAGGAATACATGTTTTGAGAGCCAGTGAATCCAAGAAACAAACAAAAAACAAAAACAAGGATTTTTTAGAAAAACAGCTCTGTGTGTGTGTGTGTCTGTGAACAGCATAAGTAAAACCGAAAATTTGGATAAATACCGAACTTGGTATTCAGGTGCAGTACCTTCCACAGACACAACATGAATATTTTGAAGAAAATTCCCCCACCCTAAACTACATTTTACAAGGAATATTTTTCAACAAATTTTCATTTTGTAAAAATGGTCTAACAATTTTAATTAAAGATATTTATGTGACAAATAAAATGCATATCTTGAATTTTCTGGAACTAGCCAGTGGAGTCCACTTCATTCGGAAGGAGTTTTGTATAATTGGTAAACATTGAGTGATAGATGAAAATGTACTACATAAAATATGTAGATCTCTTTAAAACACACAACTTATTTTAAATAACTTTTTTTATCGCATCAGCCATTTCAAAGATATCTGTTATTAATGGTTTGAATTGTTCAATACTTAGGCATTCTTTTCAAGTCCTGTTGATTTTCGGTTGTTTCTGGCAATATCATATAAAGAGAGTGGAATTTTAAGGCCAGCGAGTAGCAACCAGTTAAAACATTTGTTTGTTGCTATTCCCTTTATATTTATAACAAAATGTATAATATAGCTATTTATCTCAATTAAAATGAAGTAGATAGGAAAGTAAAGTTTTTGTATACCCACTATAAACGATAGAGAAAGTCATGTGGATGTAACACATATTTTCTATCTACTTCATGTCATTCGAGATAAACATTTGTAGAAACAGTTTCACTACACATATTGTTTTAGGTAAAAGGATGAAATAATTGTCACATCTTTAAAAAGCAGGTTGCTATTTGCTGGCTTTGAACTTCCAAACTCTTTCATCATTGTTAAAATATGCCCGTTTATCGTGCTGGTGTAGTCAGAATTAAGTCTACACTGGCCCAGAGCAAAAGATAAAAAAGTGCACAGCAGAATCTAAATTTCTGTGCTTTTTCTGAAAGATTGGTTTTCCAGCATATCCCGTTTAGTAATGACAGATTCAGTTAAAACTATCAACATACTTACCTTCCCTGATCAGTTTATATTCAGCCAGTAGTGTGTGCTTTGTGGCTAACATACTTATTCATGGGGTTCATTCTGAAGGGCTACCAACATTTCAGCAAATGATACAAGATAGAAATGACATAAAGTGAGTATGAGGGAAGTGTAGCTCATCAGGCCGTAGCAAGATGCAGTGAAACCATGGGATCCTGTGATTCTGAGATTTACCCAAAGTTGGGTTAACTGGATTCAAATGACAGGAATATCAGTAACTGGGCATTTCCCACTTCTAACATCGCCATTCTCGTGGAAAAAAATTGAGTTTTATTTATGAACACCTTTTAACTACTATGGTTCTTAGTCCCCAATTATATATTGGGTGTGAAAGATCGGAAATTTTGCTCAGAGGCCTTTTTATCAGGCTTGAGGTACTTTTACATGCCATAAATCTATGACACAGAACCACCAGTTTTACCTCCCTTCCAAAGGAATCCACGCTAAGAATTTTTACACCCGAAACAAATCCATCGCCCTCTGCCAGACTTGAACCCACAAACTCGGGAACCTGAGGCTAACATGGTACCCCTAGACCACAGAGGATGACATTCTCATGGATTACATACATGATTAAGTTGGCAGTTTCCTCTGTACATGCACAGTATTAACAAAATGGAGTAATTTGACATATTGCAATGGTGCTACTATTTAAGAAAGTATCTTAAAATGGACAGGTGGGTGGCTTAGAAATTTCTTAAGTGCTCACATCTCCTCTTAAAATCACTATTATATGCATTTTCCTTTCCTAAGTTACTATTTTTTACCAAATTAACTAGAAAGTAAGTTTTCTTTTTTGTTTGTTTGTTATTTATTCATCATTAACATCTCCATAAGCTACACTGCTCTTGTTAAGGAGGAGGTACATGTCCAGCTTTGGCAACTTTTCTTTTTTACAATACAGAATACCTATAATGGATTGTTAGCTAAAATGTGGCAGGCTGACTGTAAATACTGATACCTTGGCTTCGGTGGACTCTCAAACTTGAATAGTCAATATCAGTGAATTATGCATCACTACTGATACAACACTATCGTGGAATGAACACATACTGGCCCTCAGTTGAAAGTTAAGTCTGACAACATATACAATTACAATGCTAACACAAGTCTGCAACACAGAGGTGATGAGAACTATATATACTGATTATGTATGCTCTGTTCTCACTTATGGAATACCATTCTGTCGGGCCCCAGTCTGCAGGGTATTTGAACTACAGAAATGAATATTAAAAACAATCAAACAAGACCCACCCTCTACTGCAAATAAACTAATTTTCAGTGAAGTTAACATATTGTCGCTGCCCAGAAACACTATCCTTTATTCATAATAATATGCTTTGCTTTCAAAAAAATCTGATGTGTTACACTCACATGACTTTCTCTACTCTTGTACAAACTATTTTTACAAACGCTTATTCTCCATATGCTTCATGTTAATAGAGATATCGAGATGTTAATCTTATTGCTAATTTTCTTGTAGATGCAAGGGGAATTGGTAGGGTTTAAGCGATAGTCAAATATTTTAAGAGTTGGTTGCTATGCAGAGTATTCCATTCTCTTTGCATTACCAGGACATAAAAAATGAATAACAAATTCCCATTTGAGAAAAATTATAAGTATTGGAAAATTTAAGGGAATAACAAGCAATATCTAGAAAATGGTTCACTCAACAAAAAAAAGTATATGACATAAATTGTATATTTTAATGCGATCTACATTTTTTGTGTAGTAAAATTTTGTCTATCTCTTGTGGTTTACCAGTTATGCAAAAGTCGTTCACAATGAAGAATACTTTTGGAGACATTCCCAGAAAATTTGAGATATACATTTCATTTGTCATGAAAATATCTTAAACATATGATATTTTAATCAAAATCGTTAGAGTCGTTTTTGAGAAAACTGAAACTTCCGAAAAATGTTCCATGTAAAGGGTAATCTAGGGTGGGGGGATTTTCTTGAAAACCTTCATGTCGCATCTCTGGAAGATACTGAACCTAAATACCAAGTTTGGTGTTTTTCCGAGTGTTCGTTTCCGAGTTATGCTGTTCACAGACAGACACACACACACACACACGGACATGTTTCCAAAAATGCTTTTTTTTGGATTCAGGGGGTCTCAAAACATGTATTTCCGGTGAAATCTCGGTTTCGAATTTTTGGGTGGTGTACGTAGTAGAGAAAGTAAAAATAAATACTATCACACTCATAATACGCATGCAACTGAATCAATACATCTACACCATTATAGACTTGTTGGAACGAAGAAAGCCATATCTCACAAAGCAGTAATTTTGTGCAACAAGATATCCAATTCTTTCAAGGCATTAACATGCAAAATGTTCAAATGGAAAGTAAAAGAAGTAAGACTGAAATACAGATTTTATAGTGCAGATGATTTTCTCAGACTTAAATAATAATGAAACTTGTAAAGATATGTATATTCTGGGGTAAGTTGCTTTTAGGTAGTCTTCAATAGTGATGGAAGTGATGTCTTATATGTCCTGCAGATGTCACTCTATGTCATTCTCTACTCTAATGCAATGCTGGCAACATATAACTAATGCCGCCAAAGCCGGTAAGATACTCAGCCTGAAGACGTAGCCGAGGGATTGAGGGCCCACAGCTTCAAAGCGTAGCCGAGGGATGTTTTTTAGAAGGAGAGGAGTGTAGCAGTTTTTGGCCGCAACTGTGAAGCGACGACAGGGCTTAGCTGAGGATCTGTGCGTCTAAAACTCGAATAACTCATGTCAGCAGAAATTCCTTCCAAAAGTCAATACAAAATGAAGAAGTAGTAACAACAACATTGCTTATTTCGCGGATTTCACTTCTTATTTAGGTTGGCAGTATACATATTAGCGGGAAGATGGCTATGTTTGTTGTGTTCATATCACAATTTTCCTATAAAAGTAAAACACCTAAAAGGGTTGGGCAGGTGGGCACCAGGTATTGACGAGATCACAACTACTTATAAATTCACTCTTAAGGTAATTTACTCCATTCCTTCTTTCTTTGGCTTTTCAATGAAGACCACCTAAAAGCACAATAGCCATATTCTGTAAATAGTATGTGAATTTATTGATGAAGCCAATATACACATATTATATTCAGTGAATAAATTCTATTCTATTGAAATTCAAACCTTCAACTCCATTTCCAAACAGAAAAATAAGCCTCAATAACTATCACAACAATGATGGTGACTTCAACTATAATAAAACAATAAGAATAAATCAAAAGTAAATAAGATAGATAAATCATATCACACATTAAAAAAAAAAATAATAGTACAGATTTACTTAAATTTATAAGTTCCATTTCACCACATCTAAACGTATTGCTTGGAATGTTTTAAACTGAACTTACCAACAGTAGCTATAATTCCAGTCAGACATGGGGTTTCTGATCGTCTCTCATAGTCCAAATTACACAAGTATTCTAATTTTGTTGCTGCAGCAGCAGGTTTATTTGTAAGTAGAGGAAGTCGATTTTCTGGATGGTCCATCTGTTGCAAACAGTAACATTCTTTTAGGAGTTAAGTATTAAAAATGCAAACACTTTATTTCTTTTCAATGAAAAACATTACCCATATCTGATAGGACTTGTCGCGCGAGGAAGTCATTGTCGTCTCAAAATGATGAGGAAAGCACACATAAAATATTCACTACAGCAAGGAGTTTATGTTTCTTTGCTGAAGTTCATTTAAATTAATCAACTGCTTCCAACAATTGCAATAATTTGTTTTTTCCATGACCATCATTATAATCCAAGAAGTGCATGTAAAAACCAGAGTATCAGCTTTGGATTCATCTGTTGATAGAGATGCAAGCTTCATATTCATTCTGCTACTAACACAATGTCCAAAAAAATATGCTGTTGTATTCACATGAACATTTTCTACTCATGTTTTCCACAAATATTCTTCAAATTCTTCTATCCACTTCTTCTTAATTAAGATAAACTTATATTACACAATTCATTGTAGGTATAAGATGAATACAGTAGGCTAAAGTGATAGTCAGATTTTTAAAAAGTGGATCACTGTGTGATGGCTTTCAAATTCCATGTTCTTTGCACGACCATGAGAGAAAAAAATTCTGTGTTACATTCACATGACTTTCCCTACTTTTTATGAATTATGTTTACAAATGCTTATTCTCCATCTACTTCATGTTAATCCAGATAAACATCTTCTTGCTATTTTTCTTGTGGGTGCAAGGGGAATATGGTAGGCTTTAGGCGATAGCCAAATCTTTTAAGAGCTGGTTGCTATGTAGAGCATTGCATTCTCTTTGTATGTCCAGGACATAAAAAAATAAATAACGAATTCCCATTGAGAAACAGTATAAGTATTGGAAAATTTAAACTAACAAGGAATATCTCGGAAATGGCTGACTGGACAAAAAAAAGTATGACATAAATTGTGTCTTTCAACAAGATCTAGATTTTTTTGCATAGTCAAGTTTTATCTATTTCTTATGGTTTACTAGTTACGCAAAAGCTATTCAGAATGAAGAGGACTTTTGCTGACATTCCCATAAAACTCAAGATACACATTTAATTTGTCATGAAAATATCTTAAATATATGATATTTTAATCAAAATCTTTGTGTCGCACCTTCGAAAGATACTGAACCTAAATACCAAGTTTGGTATTCATCTGATTTTTCGTTTTTGAGTTATGCCGTTCACAGACACACGCACAGATCTTTTTCTAAAAATGTTTCTTTTTATTCAGAGAGTCTCAAAATATGTATTTCTGGATACTATATGTAGTAGAGAAAGTAATTAAGTTACTTACCACTTAAAAAAAAAATCTTGTATTGCATTCACATTACCTTCTCTACTCATTTTTTAAAAAGCTGTGTTTACGAAAGCTTAGTATTTATCTACTTCTTGTTAATCCAGATGAACACGCATTACTTCTTTACACATTTCATTGTGGGATACAGTAGATGAAGCAATATCAGATTTTTAAAGAGCACATTACAATGTGATGGCTTTAAAATGCAACATGTGTAGCAACATTTGTTTATCTCTCCAGTTAACCAAATATACAAAATTCATTCAGAATGAACAGAACTTCAGAGGTTATTCCCAGAAAATTCAAGACATACATTTCTCGTGTAATGAAAATACATTAAACATAAGGCATTTTAATCAAACTTATTGGAGCCATTCTTGAGAAAATAAAAATAATAAAAAATTTTCCATCTGAAAGGGTAGCTTGGGGAGGGGGGGGGGACATTTTTTTTAAAATCTTCGCATTGCATTTTTGGAAAATGAACTTAAATACCAAATCGGGTATTTAATCAACTTTTCATTTTTGAGTTATGCTGTATGTATGTGTACATGTAGTATGTTGCAAATAAAGAGCTAAACTGTTCCCTCTAAATACTGGATGTCAAATAATCAACATTTATACTACCACATATTAATTCTCTTTTTGATTTAAATAAAAACATTGTAACAGGTTTAGTTTTCTTCTTAATATTTCAAAATTACCACATGGTCTATATATGGCAACTCTGATTAAATTGATTTCATTTTCATTTAACTGAACTGCAGAGAATTCACTGTCTTGCTTGACATAGAACTTGGTTATATCCACAGATTAATACCACATTCTCAACTCAATGGTGGGGGTAAAGTGTTGCAAAGGGAGCCTTTTGTTGCAGAACTAACACTGTGGTCAGTAATGCACCTTACTACATTATCAACCGATCATGCCTGCTGCTAGCACCGCCCACCACTTTTGAAATGTGCGGAAGCCAACTGAAATGAGTTCAAGTTTCAAATAAAATTACCTGCATTTTTCATGGTTTTCTCAACCTAGAGAGAAAGCATTAATTGCATATGTGAATTTATTCAAAACTTGTAATCCTTTCAGTTTGCCTTACACATCTACTAGAATATTGAGACCATTTTTAATTGTCTTAAACTGACAATGGTTTTATACTCTTTTTCAATAAAGTGGGAAAATAGGAAAGGCTGTGGTTGGTAGTATGCATAATATTATTCTTTGTATACAGCACTTTACCATTCATCAATTTAAAAGATGTTAACCTACATGATAGAAATGTCATTTATTTACATTCTACAGTAATGTACAAATTATAACAAATGATATCCTACCATGTACAAAGAATGTCAGCATTTAGTTATACGTAAAACACCACATACTACATTAACACATGTATTGAAAAATAAATGAAATACATCAGCAAAAACAAAAACCAATTACTCAGATATGAAAAAAAGCAGCACCTTATGCAACACAAACTTGAGCAAATTGTTTACTCTTGACGTCCCTTGATACAGAGTTAACCAACTTGATACCTTTCTAATAGCTGCTTGCACGTTATCCAATTAACAATTAACTTGTGTTTAGTTACTGCTCCTTGCTGGGTTTTTATTTGGAATATCTGTAGCAGTTTAATCTAGAATCTATTGCCAAGGCACTTAAAATAAACACTAACACCATAGTTCTACCTCCTTTTTTTTTTCTTTTTTTGTGTGAAAGAAGGTTAAAAATGTTTTACAGCTATTTTCCATTAGTCCAGTTTAAATATATGTAGGCCATCAACTCTGCTCCATGGTGCACTGAGAAGTGCTCATTTACTCAAACCTGTGCCCGAGATAGCACATAGGATGAAGCAAAGTTGGAAAACAAAGGTAACGGAAGTAAACATTATTTTTCAGTTTGACAATAGAATCATAATACTCAACAACTTTGTGCTTAAAATGGATTTGAACCAAATGGCTGATTTTAGTAGTTGTGAGCATAAAGATAATCTTATGAGCACCATATTAGACAAAATTTTGCCTTGTTTTCTTTGTACTGTTAAATTCTTAATGCTTAAACATACAATTATTCTTTCTTTCAACAGTAATGTGAAGCAAATTGATTACTTAACCATGAAAAAACAATTAAATTGTGATACACCATGACTTTTGTTTCCTCCTCATTACTTAAAACTTTTTGCCCCTCCCTTGAAGTTGCACTAAATATTGCATTTTTTTAAAATCATATTGATATAAATTATGAACTTTGAATTAATAATAATAATAATAACAATAATAACTAAATAGATAATACAAATTTTCACTAAAATTATTTATGAGACAATTTTTAAATGAAAGGAGTTTTTTCACAACCACTTGAGATGGACCATCATTCATCATACTTGCCATACCAACATCGCTGTGCATGTCAGTTAAAAGAACTATTTGCACGATTTCATAGCCAAGAAAGTGGTACAACCCGAACTATTAACCAGTTTATGAGGCCTGTTGTATTATCATTATTAACAGGTTGTGAACTCTACGACATATGAAATTAAGTTAAATATTTCAAACACAAAGTTTGAAATCTGTATCTGCAAATTCTAATCAGATGCTATAGTTGGAATTTGCCAATAATGTTATGCTAGGAAAACCTGGCAAACAATATATACGTTTCTTTCGTTTTGTTTAGCTTTAATGTCATTGTATATGAAGATAGTGAAAGCAAATCTAGGTGGAAATGACAATTACAGGGTAGCTGTAATTTAGGAAAGCCATTGTCTTTAAGCTAGAAGCTACTTTCATTAAATGGACTGTTAATGGTGACACTTTACATTCTCTGCAACATGAAGTGTGCTATTTGTTAGTGTTAAAAGAATCACAAAGTCAATTGAAATCCTTGTTACTATTTTGTTTATTTAGTGGATAACAAACAATTTCAGAAAAAGCATGTCTGCAGTTAGGTTCATCTATTAAAAACATTAATTCAAAAATTGTAACTTTAAAGCTATTAACACAGAACCACTAAAACCAACTAATACACTGAAATAGCTGCCTAACACCAACTTCACTTTTTCTGAACACTCAGAACATTTCCAGTAGTCCTCACTGTTTTAGTTAATTTCTCAACTGATGCTGAAATGAAACTCCAAATTGTAAGGAATAGTTTGATGAAACACAACAATAAATTGCTGTATAGGTGAGAGTAATATTCATACAATATTAATAATACTTCTGGAAGAGATCACTGCACCTCAACGTACCAAATTCCCTTGACTCTACGCTTGGATATCTGCTAGAGCGCCTCTGATAGCTTCAGATGGTGACTGTGCTAAACAACAGAAAGGAGAGAAAGTCTGATTAATACTTCAATAATTAAGTAATAAGGTTAATAAAAGTACTTGGAAGGTAAATCTACAACACCGATGACTGACATTTCATCACTAATTGCTGCATTAATCAAAAGAGTTTGAATTATGAAATATCCTGTTATTTCTTTCATTCACAGCAAATATTTTGTTCATTATTCAGCAACACACAGCAAAACCTTCTTTAATTTTGTAAATATGGCACTGTGTTTTCACTTATTTACTATAAAAACTTGCTTTTTTATTTGTTTTTTTTTTTACTTAATCTGAAAACTCGGTGGTTTTACAAAGAAATATTTTCTGTGTGAAGATACCACAAGCTATGTATAACTTAAATTAAATACCAAATAAACCAATGGTAAGATTGGCAGACGGAAACATTGCAACTTATGACGTATCCAATACCAGATGTTTTACACCTTTCTTTGCTAAAGTTGGGAAATTTAAATGATTTTTTTGATAAAACAGCACTATTACTTTGTGCAATTTGTAAAAGTGTTTAATCTTAGCATATAGTACTATGCCATAGCATAAAGGCTGGTTCACAACCAACGAGAACGGTAACCAGAACGAGAACGGGAAAGTTGAAATACATGTATTCAAATGGGAGTGTCCACAACCGACGGGAAGCCTTCCCGGGCCCCGGGAACGGGAAGAAGAGTTGCCCAACTTTTAACTTTCTCGTTCTCGTTCCCGGGCACGGCATATTAGATCCCTATTGTGCATATTAGACTCTTCACTCTAGAGGTTATTCTAAGCGGCCGTGACATGAAACTGCCACTAGTGCTCTCTATAGTCGCAAGCTGGAAACATGAAACTGGAAGGAATTGGTAGTAAATGTGCTTCCTAACCTCATCCCGACACCCGCAAATCTAATCAACGTTGGTTCCTCTGGTGAAGGGATCATTTGTAGTTTGTTTATATGCAACTCAAAACTGGCTATTACCTAAAAAACAATGGCAAAAGCTACAAAGAACAGCTAAATCCGGTGGAAATGAAAAAAGAATAAACAATTTTAATGTATGCCATTAAATAAAGGAATGAAAGTTTGGCATAAGTAGAGAGATCGGAAATGTAATGAATATGCATTTAGATAATGTTTACTCTATCGAATTTTGACGTTGGCTTGGCTAAATTGGAAGTAGGTGAAAAAATGTCATTGGTCAGTTAAAAACAAATGAAATCCCAATGCGCAAAATCGACTTTCACTTTGTGATCGATATGCATTCCCGTTTTCGTTACCAGGCTGTTGTGAATAAAAATTTCTTGCTTCCCGTTCTCGTTTCCGTTCTGGTTACCGTTACCGGGTGGTTGTGAACCAGCCTTAATGCTGTCCCAGAAATGTTCATGGTTGTGTGCAATGTAATCTCACAGTGAAAAGAGATACAAGATAATTTAGAGAAATGTGGCAATAATTCTGCCATTAAGTTTAAAGCAAAACGGAAATTCTATTAAATGTAACGGCTAATCTGCTCTTAGTTCTCTTTGTTGAAAATGGTTATAAAAGTAATAGGAAAGTGAATGAAATATCTTAAGAGTGAGTTTAGAAGTGGATGTGATCTTTTCAGCAGCTGGTGCACACCTTCCCGCCCCTTTTAGGTGCTTTACTTTTATAGGCAAATCGCGTTATGAACACAACAAACGTAGCCATTTTTTCGCTAAACCACATGCAAAGTGGGAACAGCCAACCTAAATAAAAAGCGAAATCCGCTAAATATGGGATGTGCTGTTGTTTCTGCGAACATGAATCATTCCAGTTTTAGACGCGCAGATCCCTCGGCTACGCCCTGTCGTCGCTTCGCCCTCTCATTCTAAAAACACATCCCTCGGCTACGCTTTGAGGCTGAGGGCCCTCAATCTCTTGGCTACGCCTTGAGGCTGAGAATCTTACCGGCTCTGGCGTTATTAAGTATTCGTCTGTTGGACATATAACACATTTTCATCACCAAGGAAGAGAACTAAGAGCAGATTACCAAGATAACTCACTTCAAATTGATGAATGAAGGAAATCTGTGCCATAATGTGATGATACTACTTCTGGAGATGTTGAGCAGGAGAATAAACTGCATTAGCCCATTTTTAAAAGATACATAGTTCTGAAATTCAAAGAATGCATAAATGAATTGAATATTTAAACGAGAAGGGGAAGCCTTTCAATTCTAGCTTTCTAACAACTGTAAAATCCAACTAGGATACCACATGGACTTTTTATTTTTCACTACTATTTCACTCATCAAATAACCATTATTATGTATTGCCATGCACAAGTATTGTGATTCGAACTACAGCTGACTTACAAAACGTAATATTAGCGAAGCACATATCATGAGTAGTCAATACAATTTTATTTTGAAAATAAATGTATATGTAATGCAATTCAGGTTATGTGATGGGTTTAATTTTGGTTATTCTACGTTATCGGTAACAGTAGGTCTATTGGGTCAAGCTCGATTTCTAAGTTCACGCGCATGCGAGGAGTATTCCTACTTACCAATAGGCCTTTGAGAAAATAGGTTCGCTTCCTTCTTGCCGTCCATATGCTCTTGTATGCCTTTCAAATCTTGTCAGCTTTACTAAGTCAAGAATTTTCGCCTCAAATTTACTTTCGCACCCGTTAAAATACTTCTTCTTGTGTTTGTTTATAGTCACCTTTGGGAACTTTTTGCTCCACTGATTGTCCGCCTAAGGATTGATTTATAAAATTAAAAATTAATTACAGCAGATATAAGAAGTGTGCTTTCTCCCGTTTACCACCACAAATTAAGACAAGGAGGCGGTGCCGCAGTGTTGCCAACACTTCATTCCTTTTCCCGTCAAATAAACACCAAAGAATCCGCCAAAATCCGTCAAAATTCTAAAAATAAAACAAACTGCGTATTTTCATGTAAAAATGAAGTTTGCTTTAAATATACCACTCGTTATTTGTTTATCCGCGAAACAACACCCAAAAAATGCGCTCAAATTAGTCAAAATAGAAAAAATAAAAATTAGCGCATATTTTCAAGTAAAAATAATAAGCCAATTTACTCGCCGGTGTTGATTACAATAATAATAATTCATCCACATCATCCTCTGCCTCTAGTTCTTCAGTTGAAGTGCTGGGTTGGTTTACTCCCCGGTACGCAGCCATTGTACCAATTTGCATCAGAACATTTTCTGGTAGGACATAATCATAACACTTTTTCACCAGCTTAAGTCCGGTCCGCACGGTGAGAATTGAGTTAACAATACTAGTTTTAAGCCTATTCCTAAGGGAGGTTGAGCATACTAAATGCTCTTTCGACGTCTGCATTTGACCAAGGTAGGACCAAAAGCATCATTGCAAAGTCCGAGAGTTCTTGAAATGGATTTTGGGAACTTGCATCTTTATATGTTGCGACCTCTTGCCAAAATTCTACTGTATAGCTAACATATTTCCATTGGACAGTGGTTAATTTTGACCACTGAAAGTCGATTTTCGTTATTTTAGTTTCAGGTAGTTCAAATTCTTGAGCTAGCGGGATTATACTTTCTTTAATCACCTTCAAACTCTTTTCAGGTGCAATTAAAGATACTTTTTGCAAAATCTTAACATTATTCGGCAGTCGCCGCTGGAGCCCTCTGCTAAGTAAAGCAGAAAATTCTCGCACCTACTGCGAAATACCTTTTCACTTTCAGGACTGATTTTGTTTTGTTTCATCAAATCCACTATCAAAACTTCTACTTCATGGCCAAGATAAATATTAGGAGATTTGTATTTTCTAACATCCACGGATAGCAGATCCCCCCTATAACCGGGAACAACAATCCGTCTCGTAAGGCCTACAATTAGTAGGGCTTGGAGAAGCTTTGAAGGGTCTGCTGTACTTGACTGGAATGATTTATTCACTTTTTTTACATTCTTCAAGATGTATAAGAAACATAGGATAGAGCTTATTAATGACATCAGAGTACATGCTATAAAGGAGTTCAGCTGTGTAGCACTTAGTTTGAAGTCTGCATATCTCAAAATGTGTCTGTAGTTCAAGCCATTGATTTAGAATCCGATGAACAGCAACTTCGATCGACAGCCACCTTGTATTTGATTGTTGTACAATTTAAGGGGCTCGGCTCCATCATTTATTGTTCTAAACAAGTCCCTGTATGTGACTCGTCGAGAAGAAGACTTAGAAAACCAAGAGTAAGTTTCCGAAATTAAAAACTCAAGATTTCTTGGTAGCATTTCGGCAGCAGAGGACACAGCTAACTGAACAGAATGGCAAACACAGGGGATCAATACAAGGTTAGTTACCTCACATTTCAGTTTCTGGTAGACACCATTGTTAATGTCCACCATTACTGAAGCATTATCGGTTCCTATTCCTCTCATTTGTTTGATGTCTAAACCATAAACTGAAAGTAAAGACTTTACTGCAATGACAATACAATCAGCATTCCCCTGTTTCAGTTCAACAATTCCAAAGAAAGTGGATATAATAGAACTTTGTTGTTTTGAAAAGTATACAATACAGACAGCCAATAGTTTTGTGACAGAACTGTCTGTAGAGTCGTCTATAAGAAGACTAAAATGGCCAGTGCCGATGTCATTTTGTAGTTCTAATTTAAAGTGCTGATAGAGAATATTCCTAATTAAAGCACTACACTTTGTACGGTGCAGCCTTAAAAGAGATGCATGGTCAGCTCTTTAGAAAAATTTCTTAGTTAGATCGAAAGATGATCAACGGATCTGATTGAACAATGATTAATTTACAAACAAAGTAAGGGCAGCTTCAGCCGCTGCGCTTTCATACGTATGTTTAATTGGTTGAAATGACAACTTTGACTGCCGTGAAGTTGAAAAGGGTTCTGCTGCTTTTAAATGTTTCTTACTTTTTACATGAGGAAGTAATTCTGCCAAGCGCACACTCAGATTGCAATGACAATACTTGCACCGCGCATTACTAGTTTCACCGGGCACTTCTAATAACCAATCCTTCAATTGTTCATTATTTAACCACTCTTTTCTAAACTTTCGAACATATCGCTTAACTTTTTCTGATATGTTAAACCTTAAAATAAAAAGCACCACAATATTCAAATGTCGATGTAATGGACTGGACTCACTGAATGCAGTTAACTCTGATCAGGAGTTCTTGAATATGGGATCACGTCACGTACGCATACAAACTGAAAAGCAAACTGATTTAATATATGGAGAAGTCACAAACGCTATTGATAAATAGCATTCAGCCCACTTAGCTTATCAGTAGGGCTAGGATTTTTATGATAGGGCATATATTTTTTGGTAGGACTGACATGCTCCTTAAATGCTTAAATGCTTCTTATGAAACAGCGAAATGAATTAACCTAATTTGTTAAGTCATATTTTTGCACATATGGCCATTTCTCTCTGATAGAGCATATTTTAGTAAGTAAATAAGCGTCATATTTTCACTCTTTCAAGAAGAAAAGAACTTTCTCATGCAATTTATTTATTCCGTGGTACATTTCCCAGAATTGCGCACCTCATTTTGTTTCCTGGAAAATGGGAAGTATCTACCTTACATCCCTGTTTCCTTGAATTCACAATACGGACTTCACCCTTATGCATCAGTGAGTTTGTGTAAGCTATTGTTACTCTATGAACAGGTAGCACTCTATGAGCAGGTAGCTGATTAAGTCATTCTGGACCTTGGTCTGCAGACAAGTGTCTAATTCACTCATTGTCTTATTCAGTCTTATTGAAGTCGTAAGCGTGTGCAGTACAGTTCAGAAAAAATGCCTAAAGTGAAGCAAAATGTTCAAGTAAAACTAAAAACGTTTGTGTCTCAATATGGTGAGAAAGTATTTTCAAGTGATGGTAAAATGCTGTATTGTAAACTGTGTGACGTAAGAGTAACTGCGGAGAAGTCATTTAATGTTCAGCAGCATGTGGCAACAGATAAACACAAACGTGGAGACAACGGATTGAAAATGAAAAAAAACTACAGCAAATGATCCTAGGGGAATCCCGCCAGTCTTATTCACCATTCTGCAAAGAACTTTGTACAGCTTTCCTTTGTGCTGATATTCTCTTAAGTAAACTAAACCATCCAAAATTTCGTGAATTCTTAGAAAAATACACAGGAAAACCTCTTCCTGATTCTTCCACATTAAGAAAGAACTTTGTCAGCCGAAGCTACGAAAAAACAATACAACAAATCAGACAACAGCTCGTAAATAAAAAAATTGGGTATCAATTGATGAAACTACAGACTCTATGGGAAGATATATTGCAAATGTCGTTGTGGGAGCTTTGAAAGATGGTCCAGGCGAATAGTTTCTAATAACCTGTGAACATTTAGAAAAAGTAATTTTTCCACCATTTTTAAGTTGTTCGACAGATCTATGGGTGCCATATGGCCCGAAGGTGTTAAGTATGGCAATGTACTTCTCTTCGTAACGGATGCTGCACCTTATATGGTGAAAGCTGCCGATTCTCTAAAAGCATTGTACAGTAAAATTGTGCATGTGACTTGTTTAGCTCACGCCTTGCACCGAGTTGCAGAGGAGATTCGTAGTAAATTCAGTGACGTTGAAAAATTTATTGGATGTGTCAAAAAGATATTTTTGAAAGCCCCTTCACGTGTTGCAGCATTTAAGTTGTTAGCTCCAGACATTCCCTTGCCACCATCTCCCATTTTGACAAGATGGGGGTCCTGGGTTGATGCCTGCAACTATTACTGCCAGAACTTTAACGTTGTGAAAAGCATCATTGATTCATTCGATAGCAGTGAAGCTACTTCAATTGGACTAGCTCAAGAATTAATCTCTAATGGTGAAGTTTCAGGCAAACATTCATACATAAAATCAAATTTTGGATTTATTCCAGCTGTCATAACTGCTTTGGAGGAATCAGAAGTGCCACTGGTGAAGCAGATAGAACAGGTGAAAAAAGTTGTTAATAAATTAGAGGGTGTTTGTGGTAAAGTGGGAAAAGAAGTGTCAAAGAAAATGGAAAAGGTGTTAGAAAAAAACGAAGGGTATCATACACTGTGTTCCATTTCAATGATTTTATTGGGTGAAAAGTTCTCTCTTAATCATTCGCATATAGATTCAAATTATATTGTTCATTTTAAATATGCTCCTCTTGTGTCAGCTGAAATAGAAAGGAGCTTTTCGAAGTACAAGGCTTTGTTGGCTGACAATAGGAAATCTTTTTCATTTGAAAATTTGCACAAGGTCTTCATTGTGAATTGCAACTCAGAGCTTATATGAAGTAGAATGAGGATGTAAAAAGCACATAGGTTAACTATGTTCCTATAATGTTAATAAAAATCATACTGGAATGTCTCTTGCTTCTCATGTGCATTTTATTCTCAAATAAATAGTTCATTATCAAAACTGACTTACTAATTCATTTTACAATAGAAATTTTATCTCATTTTAATATTGTTAGGTCATATTTATTATGTTATTGTGCATATTTGGTAAATGTTTGGTCATAACAGCATATTTTTGGTGCATATTATGGTGATTTTTAGGCCATACGCTAATGCCGTATATCAAGCAACAATTCTGAGGGAAGTAAGCTTGAGGAATCTCTGACGTGGATGCTATATCAGTTGTTATTATTTATAATTTATCGCAAGCACCCGGGCTAGCAGTCTAAACACACTCAGTGTACAGATAGCAGATGTTGAATAAACGGGGTGACAGCAAATTTATGCTACGATAATCTAATCTACACCTTAGGCAGCATGATGAAAGTCTTTCTGATACGTAATCCGAGTTGTGATGGAATGGAGTATTTCGTAAATATAGGTACCGTGGCCCATGTAGTGATATGCTAATAAGACTTGTATGCGTCTCAATTTCTCCAACAAAAAAAATACAACTGATTTTTTAAAATTAAAGAAGTTATGAAAAATCAGTCAAAAGACGGAACAATTCATAATAATTTCCGCCGAAAAATCCGTCATCCGTCAAAGCCAATTTTTATCCGTCATACAACTTAAAATTCCGTCAATTTTGACGGACTCTCCGTCAAATTGGCAACCCTGCGGTGCCGGTGGTCACCCGAAGCAGTAGCAGTTCAACTTTGGTGTTCTGTGAGTAGCAGGTATAATAATAGCAGCAGCACACTGGCTTGCGTTGCGACGGCAGCTGAGCGATTTAGCCTTTGAATGTTTTATAATCCGCAATTGAGTAAATTGTTATGTTTGTGACAAATGTCAGTCAGCTTACTATCTTCAGAATGCATCTCTGTTACTTAGTGCAGGTTGTTACATGCTAAGTATCTGCATAACCGTTATTTGTGAACACAATGCATAAAGAATTGCATGGATGCGCACATGTTTCGCACCCGGCTGCAGGTCTCACAACGAGACACTTCTTTTAACCACCCAAAGACAGCATTGAGTTAAAATGGGAAAAGGCCACCCCTAGGAAAGACAGAAAACGTACTCATAACTGTTATATGGCAGTCACTTTTCCACTAATTGTTTAATAAAAGTTGATGCCTGTAATAAAAGGAGAAACAGTGGGAATATCAAGACAAATTATGGAGCCTAAGCCTGACAGTTTCGCACATGATTCCTAATTTACCCAAGTACTTTTCAAAGCATAATTAGGAAACGCAAGTCACCCGTGAAAAGACATACATTGGTGGTGGACAAAATTCTCTTTCACAATACTCCCTCAATAAATGCACAATGCAAATGAGCCAGCTTGTAGCAGTTCATTGAACCTGAGAACTGAAAAGGATGCTATGAAGATGATCGCTGTATTGAATAAGTTAAAGAACCGAAAATAAATTTGATTAGGACGCAATATAAATTTAAAATCGCCAAAACTAAAATAAATCTTCTAAAGATAGCATTACAAATGCAAAATCAAACATTATTTTAACACATTCAACACGGTTTACGGTTTGTATCTCTTAGCACAGGAAAAAAAACCCCAGAAAGTTATAATACACACGTTAAGAAGGTCAATGTTAAAAAATATAACAAAAAAGGGGGGATAAGATATGAAGAATTTACCCTGGATTATGTACGTTTGAAAATAAATTCTAAGAGTTATAAACAGTCTTTAAGATATGATTTACTTCCACTGTCCTCGGAAGCTCACTTAAGAAAATTAGCAACGCTTCCAAAATGTCCTTAAGGCATGAACTACCATGCTACAAATGCAGTAGCAGATTTTCTTTTTAATCTAAAAGGAACAGAACGAATTTACTGGAGTGCTAATTTTCGATGAAGTTAAAACTAGGTAAGAAATGCAGTTTAAATAAAATATACACTTGGGATGATCATCCGTCCACTGTTGACTTTCTGCACCTACACATGCTTCAGTCTATCTACCTATACATACCTGGAAGACTTACTTTGTCTAAAGGTGAAAATTGTTAATACAAATCTGAACGTCCTCTCACCTTTTTTGTAGATAAACTACATTTTCTTAAAAATCTTTAAACTGAATTAACTGAACATAAAAGATTTCAATAAAGACTCAAATTTAAGACAACATTTAAGTTGTTGGCAACGAAATTAATACTCCAGACTGACTCAGCACTGGGCTTTTTAATGGTGAAAGTTATCAACATGGTTGACTGGAAAAACGATTTGCCGAACGTAACTGAAATCAGTGTTGGAAAGTAGGTAACGTTTGGTTTACTATTTAGCGGATACATTATACGACTTGCATTAAAAAATAACAACATGCAAGCTGAGTTTCACTCTTCTCCACCCCATATTAACAGAAACTTTCCTGCTTCTCTAAAACTAATTAATAATTCAATTCTGGTAAGGGCCGGTCATATCGCACGTATGCACCAAGAACTGTTTAGGATATTCTGTGAGGAAAAGGTTGTCTCTGGAAAGATATCTTGTGCAAACAGTTTGTGGTGTAATATATTTTTGGAATGCTTGGATGCTTAACTGTAATTCAAGTGAAGTGGCCGCAGTTAGGTCGCTGGGAAGAATTTTTATGTGCCTTCTGCCTAAACTTATATTTCATTACTTGAAATGCAGATTTTTCTTCCCCACTAAAGAAATAAGATCACTTTGTCTAAGGTAGTATAATATTTCCAGGAGCTGATGTATTCAGAAACATGTCACTGGTGCTTTATACTACTAGTTAGTATTGCATGCATGATTTCGTTCCGTCGCAAGCAACAGCGGTGCCATCTAAGCGATGGACTATTTTTAAAACTATTTAATATTCAACATCTCTGTTTAGAATAATTGTGTTGGCAGCCTTAAATGTTAAACGTACGAGCTGCACATGTCATCTAGCGTCTGCATTTGGAAGCCATAGGCATATGCAGCGCTCGAAATGTACCTTTCGGATGGTCGATGCGGGAACGTCGATGCTACACCGGAAGTACCTATACAAGTTGATATACGCTGGATATAACTGAAATGTCATTCGTTTATTAATTTTGTTTCATTATTATGGGTCATGATTCACGAAGAGTTTGTAACAAATGAGAATCATGATATGAAAAACAGATGATGGGAATTTTCTATTATTAACGTATTTTGTTAGTAACATTTATATATTTTATTACAGTTTTGTACTCGGTTCCCTTTATAATATTCTTAAAAATCTGTATTAATATTATAAAGAGAGAAAATCTATGTGATTGTGTTTGTGTATGTAGGGTAATGTCCAAAACCACTCAACCATGTTGATAATTCTTTTACCATTAAAAAGCCCAAGTTTTTCTGATAGACATGGGACTATGGAACACCTAATTTCGTTTCATGCATTACTAAAAGATTAATTAAAAACTTTTTGGGGAACGGGGGTATGGGAAGTATATAGGTGGGAATTTGAGGTGAGGGGAGTGGAGGAGAAGCACCTCCATTAGTGCCGCGAATGATGTGGGAAATGTCTCGCTGACAGCCATGGCTCTGCCAAAGCAGTGTCTGTCACACACGGAGAGTGGCACGGGTTCTTAGATTGAGGAGTGGATATTAATCGTTAATCATTCGCTGTTGAGTTAAGAAGTACATTAGTTTTGGTTTGCATTTGTTTCTGGTGGCCCCGATGACTATTGTAGTAGTATTTGTTCAGGACCAGTCAAGGATGCCTGGAAGATGGAGGTACATCTGGAGATAATGGTAGAGCATGGTGTGGTTGTGGATGCCATCTGAATAGTCTAGTCTGCTGTGTTGATGTTGGATGTCTGAGATTCTGTGGAGTTGCAAGTGGATGGATTGGATGACGTTGGATAACTCTGGGAGTTATGTGACGCTGAATGTGTGTCTCGTTTCACTTCGGTTAGGGAGTCTGGCGGCGGTGGAATGTTAGTTTGCTGTTCCACTGCACGGAGGTGCCAGTTACCCGTGAGCCTCAGCGCCTCCAGGTGATGGTTCAAGTGCAGAATCTCGGCTTGCAGCTCGGTGGCGGTGCGCTGTAGTTCCAGGAAGGCGTCTGGCGTTGGAGGAGGGAGCTTTCCCTCCCTACAAGTGAGCAGGTTGCGGCTCATGATGCAGTCGCTGCTGCACCTCGAGGTGGTGTTTGTAGGTTCATTGTTTCTATGTGGATAAAGCGGGCACGACGATTGTCCCGTGAAGTGGCCTTGGCCATTGCAAGTGAAACAAAAGTGCTTACCCGGTGCAGTGTACTGAGAGGCACTATGCCGCATAGTAATAACAGCGTGGATTGGCAGCAGGGCGTGATGCGGTTCGGTTCAACTTGTAGGAGTTTCCCGAAGAAAGGCACTCCTGAGGCGTGCGCGGCCTCCAAGGCTGCCTAGGCGGACCAGAGGAGCGGAATCCGGTGAGTAGAAGATAAGTGAGGGCCTCTCGACCGACGACCATCGCCTTTGTGCTTCCCCGAGCAGTGCCTGGGTTAGTAGGTGGTGTTGGACGCCGCGGAACACGGCGCTCAAGCATCCCTATAGGTCATAGTCGGCGTCGGCGGACAACTCGGTGGCGGCTCCGTGAGTTGGCGTTCCAGCCGAAGGTGCTCTTCGATGGACTGATTGGGCGACCAGAGAAGCCGATTACCCTCGTTGTGGCCCGCTGCATCTAGGCTGGCGTCACCCAGGAGGCTGTACGCGCCGTGAGCGGCGGCTACTCTATTAGAGCACCTGAACCTCCCGGCGAATTGTAATAAGAATGATTTATGATATTATTAGTAGCAACAGTAGTAGTAGTAGTAGTAGTAGTAGTAGTAGTAGTAGTAGTAGTAGTAGTAGTAGTAGTAGTAGTAGTAGTCGTATGTTATTTAAATATTGCATTATCACTGGAAAAAAACAATGTATAAAATAAACTAAATCATCGCGTGCCCATGAATACCACCATTTGTAACTTCCACTTAGAGGCGGAGCACGTGCTATGAACGTAATGCTAGACTAGGAACTAGGTTGGGGGAAGGTCTGTTAAAAGCTGCCTGTTGAGCGCATGTTAAATGTGCCAAAGCACTGTTAAGTAACAAGCGCAGTGAATATCGCGAAGTTAAAATGAAAGCGAGGTACAAGAACTACAATTTTCTAATTTGTTGTTAGAGAAGAAGACAGAAATAAAACAGATGATGGTAGGCCCAGGGTTAAGTTAATACTGTACAGGTAACTCAATCAAAGAACAGATTTTAAAAGAGGATTCAAGTACGATATACATGACAAGAATGCATGTATTTGTGGATGTGATATGACTAATCGTCTATATCGTTTTCCTTGCCTGTAGTGCGAGGAAAACAATATAGACGAAAGCAAGGCGGTGAATCTAGCTGCGTAAATATAGGTGTCTGGGATTTAGCACATGTGGCGTAAAATATTAAGAAGCGTACATTCACACTTGAACTCTATACTAGATTTAAATATTTTAGGTAAGGTGGGTATTCGCCGACAAATCGACAGTGCTTATCGACTGAACATTAAGTGACACAATGAACAAGTATAAAAAATAAATATGTACCATCTAGAAGTATCTATTGCATTACTATCTGTGGTGTTTTTGATCTAGTACGATGGAAGTAGTGATTCGAGTAACCCCGGTGCCTTTAAAGGCGTTATTGACTTTTCGGAAGAGTTATTTATTGCTTACGCAGACCGACTCTTCCTATTCCCTTTGTTGCAAGCGTCTCTTGGCATGAGAAGAAAGAAAGGTTTTGTTTTCTTATAGGAGTATGAAGCATTAGTCATTCACGATTTTTGGAGCTAATACATTTACCATTAAAGCTTCCGCTTTCGCTCGTTCACAACTTAATTTTGAGGCAGTTAATGAGTCATTAGTGAAAAGCAACATGTCGCAATCAAATGTATTGTGCCGAAGATTGTGTCGAAGTTGTGAACTTTTGATGCCAAGATGCTAACTCTGCAGCAATAATATTATTAATGTCATTATTTTCCTTCTTTAGAGGACTTGTTTTGTTTGCCCCAGGAAACTTGCATGTATTGCTTAGGTCACTTTCATCAACATGTCCGATTTACAAATCCGATTGCAAAACCTCCTGCCTGAAATAGATATTCTCTATCGGTGCAATCCAGTTCTAGAAACACATCCTGGTTCCCGAGGTCACGGGTTCAAACCCGGCGGAGGGCGGGGGTAAAAGTCCTTAGCATGGCTTCCTCCGGAATAAGAGTAAAGTCAGTGGTCCCATGTCGTAGATTTATGGCACCTAAAACAACTTCAAGCCTGATAAAGAGGCTTCTGAGCAAAACTACCGGTCTTTCACGCCAAATATAGAATGGGACGCTAAGAACCACAGCAGTTAAAGAGCACCCATAAGTAAAACTCAATTTAATTTCACAGAAACACTCAGACCTTACATCCCACCATCCTACAGAAAAAGAGTCTTGCTTGCACTACAGGACTTAGCCCATACCGGCATAAGAAGTACAATAGATTTGATACGACAACGTTTTATTTGGACTTTATGGAAGCAAGATGTAAAGCTGTGGAGGCCGACCTTGTCAACGAGCAAAAGTTTGGAAACACACGCACGGTGCTATAGGAATTTTCGGTCAAGTTAACGATCGCTTCTGTCATCTCTTTGTGAATATAGTAGGACCACTACCTTGTTCTCAGGGTTTGACATACCTCCTAACGATGATAGACAGATTTACATTGGCCAGAAGCAGTACCATAAAGAACATCGCGCAGAAATTGTTGCTAGTACCCTCTTGTTATAATGAATTGCACGTTTTGGCGTCCCACAATTTATCACCACAGACAGAGGACGACAGTTTGACTGCCAACTATTCACTCACCTCACTAAAGCTTTGCACATACATAACATAAGAACTACTGCTTACCATCCGGCGTCCAACGGAAAGTTGAACGCTGGTACCGCAATATTAAAGCAGCATTAAGAGCTCGCCTCTCAGATGACGGATCTACAACTTGCCCACCATGTTAATGGGCTTCCGCGCAAATTTAATAGCAGAGTATATCACTCTGTAAGGAATAACCTATGGTGTCACAATCACGCTCCCAGCCGATTTCATTGATTCAATACCAGTAGACTGTGATATTCCTTGTTGTCTTCAACCTGAAGCATATAGCCTCACTAAAAATCAACTTTCAACATCACTGCAAATTCTGTATTCATTCACCAAGAGTTTACGACATCTTCACAGGTATTCATCAGACAGGACGCGGTTCGGAAATCTCTCCAGCATATATGCAATGGACCATATGCAGTGGTGAAACGTGCTGAAAAGTGCTTCACCTTGAAAGTGCCTCAAGATCAACAAAAAGTCTGCATCGTCAGACTTAAACAAGCTTTCCTGCTGAATAGTATGGGCACTGCATCACCCAGTACCCGATAATCAACCCTGCAGGCCGTCCAGCAGCCCAGCAGACTACACGTTCTGGTCGCACAGTGCACTTCTCACAGAAGTTTCTCCACGCTATCACGGGTAGAGAGTAGTATGTGGCGGCACTTAATTCATTACTCTATCTATATAAAAGAAAACAATCCGCATGGTTCTTTTTTGTTTTATCTGTACCTTTGTCTGGCTACCAGTAGTGTACAGGATATGCTGTTAATGTTTCAGTGTACCTAAGTTAAATGTAGCTTTTTAATATGTTAATAAATCACAAACTTGGAACTAAAGGCTACACTTTAGCATTACTGTGAAAAAAGCTATATCACTAAATGCTTCGTCCTCCAAATTCATGAATAGTATATAGGTAATCTTTTTCACTAACGAAACAAGGGTGGAATGTCTTTCTGCACAACTTCACCTTTGAAGCTCTCAAATCATAAAGTACATCTTTTACACACAACTTTTTTTTTAATTTTCTTCATCTCTGCCAAGCATTCGTTCTGAACCAGAGCATAGCGACACGATGGTTGGCTAGGAAATACGCTAAGATAGGTATTATATTGGAATTTCCGAGAAATAATGACTGCTTCACGATTTAATAGTGGAAATATATTCTCCTTTATTATGAACTTATCCCCAAAGTGTTTTATGCACACCAATAAGTTATCTGTCACTACAACATCTTCAGGATTGATAAGCATTGTTCATTTCTCTCTCAAAACTGTCATTAGGAAACCTAAATGCTGAAGTGTCTGTAGCACCATAGTTGGATTTACATCCAGGAACACAATAAGAACAGCACTTACTCCACACACGAAGACACAAACTACTCATACTAGTTTCACTTTGCACAAATGATTCACAATCTCAGCAAAAGCAGTGCTGTATGCTATTCACATTTGTTTATAAACCAACCGATTGAGGCGCTATTTTGTTACATATTGATATTAGCATTAAGGTCTGATATGTTACAGAAGGTTTTGGCCTGTGGTAGTAGCAGATGTCCACTGCCATCTTCACGTTTCCTTTCCTTTTTAATATTTTTAATTTATGTATGGACGCTCTTTAACTGCTATGGTCCTTAGCGTCCTTGTCGTCCTCAGTGATGTAGTGGTTACCATGCTAGCGTCTAGTTCCCGAGGTCGCGGGTTCAAACCCGGCGGAGGACGATGGATTTTTCCGGGCGTAAAAATCCTTAGCATGGCTTCCTTCGGAAGGGAAGGGAAGCCGGTGGTCCCGTGTCGTAAAATTACGGCACGTAAAAGAACCTCAACCCTGATAAAGAGGCTTCTGAGCAAAATTACCGGTCTTTTACGCCCAATATAGAATGGGACGCTAAGGATCACAGCAGTTAAAGAGCTCCACAAATAAAAAAACTATAAAAAAATAATAACTTAGCATCCCATTCCATATTGGGCGTGAAAGACAGGGAATTTTGCTCAGAGGCCTCTTTATCAGGCTTTAGGTTTTTTAAGTGTCGTAAATATACGACACGGGACCTCGACTTAACTTTTCTTCCGAAGGAAGCCATGCTAAGGACTTTTACACCCGAAAAAATCTATCGCCTTCTTCCGGGTTTGAACCTACGACCTCGGGAATTAGGCTAGCATGGTAACCACTACACCACGGAGGACGATTTCCTCTCCTTGCTTTTGTTGTCTGTTGCCAGGTGTCCTTTCAGAAACCAAGAATTCACATATATCATAGGTTAGGAAATTCGTAATGGAGCACCAACCAATTTTATGAAAATAGGTTCGCCACAATGCTTAAATGCAACGAAACTTCGTTGGAGTCATTATCAGATCCATCTGCGAAAAGCCACGTTCCAATTCACATCTTGAAATGGGAATATTCGCCAGAGTATTCAGTAGAGGTTAAAGAGACGATGGATATTTCTCAGGAACCCCGAATCTTTACAGGGGTTCACTCCTTTGTTTTACCATATGCCAAATCGGAATTATCGAATCCAACAGTCTTGTACATTCAGGTATGTTCTCTGTTGTTAGTAGGCGACTCTCCATGCGCTTAACAAGGCAGTCATAATTTTATAAAATTGCATTGTATCAACACGAGAGCGTTTATGCCTTGCTGCTTATTGAAGCGGCACACTTTTAATTGAAATTTTATTTCTGCTTCACGACATAATGGGCCAAATTTTTACTTCCTCTCAACAAAGACCTTAATTTGTTTCAAAATTCTGGCGTGGGGACTGTAAATTATGACATCACGTGCTTGCGATTTAGTGCTAATTCTGCCAATTCATGAAGCACATCACATTAATGCAAGGTCTAAAATGAAGTCGACACGGGTCAAATTCCTTAGCAATCTCTCGTATATGCATTTTTCAATTTTCTCTCTTGTAACGTCATCCTTAGGTGCGCTGAACTGTGCCACTAAGGTTTCAAAAGTTTTCCAAACAGCAGAAATAGTCCTGAAGCTGTAAGCAACCCATTGAGTATCTAGAATTCTTTCAATATTTAGGATTTCATTGTCAAGCTACTATGCATGGGGCTTCAGTTCTCTTGAATTCTTAGGAGACCGGTGGTACAGAGCATTCCACATTCAGATTTTAGTGATTTTAACTGAGGTGGTCACACGGAACTTTCTTAAACAGTTGTAATAGGCCTGCAACAAATACAAGAAACTTTAGACGAAGATGCTTCCACTAAAGCTAGTCAATATTATTAGCCATCATGTTAGTGGATGCTTATTCAGTTTGTTGATATGCCAGAAAGTTTTTTCGATAACGCATCCCTTGTCAGTGTTCCTGCAGTTCGCAGGATGTGGCTTAGTTAAGTGTTTGGAGCATGTAGACACAGTCATGTATACTTTACAGAAATATGGAAATAGTGCTTATGAAAGTCTCCGCTCAATGTTTAAGTATACTGAATAACTGTACAATGACAATGGAGTAGTACGAACAGTACCACGCCGACTAGGAAAACAAACAAAGTTACACGAAAGTGGTACAGTGAAATGTTACTACGTATCAGAGTACATTTCATTGATTTATTTCGTCTTAATTGAACTGACGTAAAAATTCAAATTACATTTCACATGCTTCAAATGTTGGTCCCAATATTTTATGTTAGGGATTAACGGGAAATTTTTTTCTCGAAACAGTAATGTTTTATAAGAGCGATTTACTACGTTCAGCTTTTATTGTGAAAACTGAGTCGAAATCTGGAAAACAAAACGGAAATCTGTTACGCTTACAACCTTCCTTCAACTGCCATTGAGAGTCTCAATTTATGACATAATATTTTGTTCCCAAATATTCATACATCTCAAAATTCTATGCATTATACCTGAGACAACAATTAGTTCAGAGATGAGTTTCTCGTCTCTTTGGAGACAAAAAAAAACTTACTTGCGCAATTCACCGAGTGAAGAAAGACAAAGACCAAGGAAGTTCTCAACATATTCACACTGCAATGAGGGAGAGTAGGTTTTGTTTTACAACAACTTTTGGAAATTTAATATTTGTTTTGAATTCAATACTATTATTGACTATATGCCTAACAATGGCGACGGTGGAAAGAGTAACGCGTTCTGGAGCGCAAAAAATACGAATAAATAATGGAATAGTGACATGGGAACATCAACAGAGAGTTCTAACATGATCAAATGTGACCAAGGAGGTAGTGGAAATAATAGTAATGCAAAGGAACGTATAAATAGTACATATTCAAAAAATAAAAATATTCACGTGACGATGCCGGCTAACACACAGCTAGAACGGAACGCGCAGACGATAACATCACTACACATGGTGATAAATCTACTAAATAGGGATCTGCTAAAAGCACAAAGTGAAATACAAGCATTGAAGATAGAAAATGACAAACTAAGGAATAAAAAACTTGGAAATAATAGTGATTATGCCATCGTTACCAGGCGTGGTGCATCACGACTGGAAAAATCACAAGACCACGTGGTGAAAACTACAAGTCTAAACAGGTCCGAAACTTTGGAAAATACGCTTTTACACAGGAAAGAAAAGATAGAGACAAGAAATCGCTTCTCAGTATTATCCTTTGATGACGGAGATGCTGGAATTTGTGGCCCGCAAATGAAGGAAAGTGTAAAAGAAAACCTTGGAGCACATAGTAGTTCATCCAGACGGAAGCCGGAAAATGCAATTTTTGGAGACAGCCATGCTAGGGGTATTGCTGCTGAAGTAAACAATCACGGACAAATATCACGTAGTTGGTTACGTGAAGCATAATGCAAAATGTCGGGATGTTACCTCGAGTGAGTGCTTGAAATATGAATGTGACCCTAGTGAAACGAAAGTGATAATAGCAAGTGCAAATGATATATATTGCAATGAGTGGATGAATGTCGCTGGTGAAATATACAAAGTGATGGAAACCAAAAACCTTCGAGTGTTATTGTTACCTAAACGACATGACTTATCACATGACTCATGTGTTAATATAGCTCAAAGGAAAACCAACAGGAAACTCAAGCTCTTGTGTTCCAGTTATCCAAATGTAACTCTTATTGATGTTGGCAATCTAAATAGGGAGTATCACACCAACCATTTAAGGTTAAACAACAAATTGCATTAGAAATAGTACAAAAGGTACAAAGCAACTTAAATAAAAAAAAGATATTGTGTAACTATGAATGCCGTAGGTGAAAACATAGGTACTCAGAACTGACTAGTAAGTAGTGAAATTGCAGATAAAGTGGTAGAAAAAAGGTTAGGATTAGCACAACTTTTAGAATATTACATCAAAACACACAATGCATAGCTAGCAACATATACTAGAGGTTTTGCTCAATGAAGTTAATCCTCGCTTAGCTATTTTTACAGAACATGGATTAAAATATAAGCAATCACAATTAGCCCAATTTCCAAATTATAAGCAATTTGATATGTTCTGTTGAGAAGAGCTTAGACGCGGAGGAGTAGTTATGTTTGTAAAGAAAGAAATAGCATTCACTAAAATAAAAACCTTGAATAAACTTTGTAAAAAAATGACATTTGAAATAATAGGTTCAAAGTTTCACATAGATAACTTGTAGCGGGAAATCGTCGTTGGGCGACGTTTGTAGCGGGATCGGTGCTGTGCGCTATTTGTAGCGCGAAATCCTCGATCCTTGGGTTGTTGTTGCTTGTTGCGGTGTTCTTCTTCGTCGGTTGTTACGTATTCCATTCCTAACTATATCTAATTATTAATTCTCAGGTTATAGTGGGTGAGACAAGCTAAAAAAATACACTGCAAGTTTCCCTTAAACAATGAAGTTTATTTCACAATTTGAATAATTATGGGCGGCTAGCTTTTCCCATTATTATAATCCCACCACTTTGAATTAGTCAGAAGCCTAGCTATCTGCACACGCACTCCCACCCTTGTGCACCCACGTGCATCTGTAGCATCTCGTGTCGACGTGAATTCTCGAAGATCAGTTAGCGAGAGAGAGAGAGAGGGCTCTGAGGCCTTGCCTGCCCTTATATACGGGAGCCTAGTGACGCTCACCTCTGCGTTTAAAAATGTAACGACGTTTCCTATTGGCCCTCAGACCGCGTTACCTTAACATGTATGAGAATGTGTGGCTTCAGATCCGTGCGCTTAAGCGCCATCTTGTAGCGTTGTGAAGCCAGTTCCATATCGCCGTCTTTTTCTTTTCTCTATCTGTCTCTTTCTATTTCTCCGTACCGTTACCGGTTCCCTGCCTGTTGGCTTGGTGAAAGGTACGCTCTACTTAGGATTATGTTTTCTTGGAATTTTGCTAGCTCGCCCGTTTCTGACAATCAGCTCTGTACAGATGTTTGATGTTGAATATTTTAACATGTTAATGAATTAAATTATTACTGTACAATTCTTATATGTATGGTTCCCCTTTTATATGTACAATTCCTCAACATATGTTGCGACGGTATTAATGTTTGTTTGAAAGATGCTATTGTTTATTTGCCGCACGTATTGAATACAATTTGTCGCGGTTACTTCGTGTTATCTTTTACTGAGCGCCTGTTATTGTGTTTAATTTTTGGGTTCACTGTCCTCCGGCTAGCTATGATCTCTCGGTCAAGCAAATCTCTTAATCAAGGTGTGTAAACGGAAAGGAGTTTTTATCCAAAGATAACACTGATAAAAGAATTTGTTTTATACTTTTATTGTCGTAACACATTACGCACTTTCACGTATTAATCTTGACACTCGCCAAACTGAAACTGTTATAATAACTTATTTACTACACATTATTAATTCGCGTACTTCAACTTTTTGTGTAATTAACTTTAAGACACTTGAGATTCTTCATAACTTTGATACGCGTAACCTGCGAATCGATAAACTATGCTATGTATTCACCATGACTGTTTTTGTTGAACTCAGCGACGTGTAATGCACAAATGTTTCCGATGGACTGGAGCCGACGTGTAATGTACAAATGTTTCCGATGAACTGGGAGGGATCTACCTCTGACTTAGCTCTTTTTATACTCCCACACCCCGATATGCCTAAAGATTATAACCGAGCTGCTATTGGTTAATAAAACGCGCCAACATTTGCGTCTATATTTATATCCAATGAAAATTACGAAAACATATGCTCTAGGGAAAATGTTCCCGCAAATTCCTAAGAAAAACGCGCCAATATTACGTCATTTGCTCGTCTCTAATAATGATAAACACCTCACCCCCTCGCTACATTATTGCACGCTATTATTGTCAGTTTCAGTAAGGCCGTATAAACCCACTTCTTGACAATGCTTACAATCAACAAACATCTCAAATCAATGTCACACAACAATGCATATTCACACTACAATCACTCTGACATTTACATAATTTGTGATACAAATTACTGCGTCAATGTATAATATATCCCCTTTCAAATGCCCCGCAGCTATGTTGCTAAAATTCCCACATGGACATTTTTGGAACATAGATGAATGTCCCCAAAACAAAACACAATAAATGCAGAATACACAAATGATATCCTTAAAACTAACAATAAAAGAAGTAATGGCAAGTATGTACAATATTGTAGACATTGATAATTTAATTGTGTTGTAATTCGTATTGTTTTTAAGTGTCCAGCACAACTGGTGTTTGTTTGTGTGCTGCGTAAGTAGCACAAGGAAAAGAAAAAAATACACTTTTGCTATTCGTTTTCGGAAGTAGTTTCACTATAGTTTGCTATTTTCAGTTTTCCGAAAACTGGTATTTTGGGGTTCTTTTTCACTATTTCACTGATTCACTTGCACTAGCCCTTAGATTGCCTGTATTTCTGGGCCACTTCACACGCATATGGTGTGCACTGCTTATAGCTAATTACAAATGTGTGTAGCTAATTAAGATGCTACAGTGTCGGCCGCGGTGCCTGCTCTCTGGTGTGACATTAACAATACATTATAGTTGTAACATACGAAAAACAAGTTTTAATCATTCTCAATTAACCCTCGAATTTTAGTTCATTATATTTGTTAGATTTTACAAAGTTTTTCATAATGCATTAAATTTACTGTTTAGCTATTGATACATACAAATTATTTGAATGCACCCTTATACTTGGAATAATAAAACTAATGTACAAATAACAAATATTAAATTCACATATTACATTATTGTCTGCAACAGTCAAAGTTGTTTTCATACATAAATGAGCGTAAATATTTGCTTAAATTTCTTGTTACTGATGTTCTTCACAAATTCTTTTCTCTCGCCCGTGGCGAATTTATGACTTTTACATAAACGGTGACTGATCAAAAAGTGATCAATGGCATTAGACATAAAACATACCCTAAATATTCTTACTATATATACAAATTATAAGACTTTTTTATGAATGTTCAGCGAGTTGGAACAACTTGTTTAAGTTTTAAACGGCTTTAACAGTTGCCGATGATAGGTACCCCAAATTTTATTGTCATCTAAACCCTTTAATTGATAAGTGTGTGGACAAACTGAGCTGTTATCTCCGCTGACCCTCTGTACAGTCGATACATTCGATGATATTCCTTGCTCCAGGCTGACGAATTCTTCTTATTCCTGACGAGTACGAGGTCCTAAAGTTGTGGTGTCCACTTTTTTCGGTGCCTTTTGGCTGATTTTTTTCTCTGGTCTGCCTTTTTTCGAATTCCTTCCAGGGCTTTCCGGCATTGTTCCAGCGGTGTTTCCTCCAGTTGCGTAGGTATGGTTTCCGGTTTTCTTCCAAATTGCAGTTGGACCGGCGCGTAGCCTGTAGTAGCGTTCACCGAATTATTGATGATGAACTCAATGTTTTTGCAATGGTCATACCATCCTGTGTGGCGTTTATGGTTCAAAATTCTAAACTAACCGGTAATATCCCTTAGAATGCGCTCTGACATGTTTGTTTGTGGATAATAATTAGAGCTGAGGTACAATTTTATTCCTTTGTCGTTTAGCGCCTTTTTAAATAACTTGCTCCTGTGAGCCGTAGCATTGTCATATAAGAGGAAGCTTATCATTCCACATTCTGGAATATAATCATTGATTAACGTTCTGGCACATGTCCTGGCTTGTATGTTGTCCTTTATGGGATATATTTTCGTATATTTCGAAAAAACGTCTAAAAATACCAGAATGAATTTTGTGCCAAATTTGCTAGTTGGTAACAGACCGCGTGTGTCCATGCAAATCAGCAATCTCGGCTGATCCCGGATTACCGGTTGCATCTGTGTGTCAAACTTCACGTTTATTGGTTTTGCTAATTGGCACAGTTTGCAGGTTGATATGATTTTTCTGACCTTTTGGTGTAGTTTCTTTACATAAAAATGTTCTGAAATGTTTAATGCTGTGCGCTCTGATTCAGCATAGACGAGTGATTGGAGAAATGCGTCTATCAACAATGTTTCGATAGTTTTTGGTATGTAAGTTTTCCACCTCGGTGGATCACCATGTAATTTGTATAGGACGTTTTTATGCTTGCCAATTGTGGCTGTAGGGTTCCCTGTTATCTCTGCTACAGTTTGTAACAGTGTTTTTGTATCTCCATCGTTCTCCTGCCACAATTTTATGTCTCTTAGAGATTTTGTGATATTTTGTTTGCTCTCTATCTGTAAGGTCATAAGTTTACTCTCATGGAAAGGCCTGCTGCTGCTTTCCGGTAGCGAGTTGCACCACGGGAGTCGAGATAGCACATCGCTGAAAACGTTAACGACCTCGGGTATGTGTATTATATCAACAGCGTATGACAAAATTTCATGTATGTAGCGTGAAATATTGGTACTCGTTAATTTACATTGTTTGATAAATTCTAAGCGTATGTGATCTGTGTGTATGATTATCATGGAGTTGTAAATAAACTGCTTAAATTTCTGCAAGGAGAAGTATATGGCCCCAATTTCCAGTTCACTGAAACAGGCGTTTCTTTCTGTAGTGGTCAATACTCTTGATGCAGTGGCGATTACGTGCACATTGTCTTCTCTGTCTTGGCATAATACACTTCCATAACCTCCCAGGCTGGCATCCGAATATATGTGGAAGGGCACACCGTCTATTGGTCGTTCCAGTAATACAGTTTTAGCAAACAATTCTTTTATTCTTTGGAACGTCTCTTTTTCTTCTTCCTTCCAGGTCCATTTTACGTTTTTCTGCAGAAGTTTTCTGAGTGGTGCAGCTTCCTTGGCGAAGTTCACTAGAAATTTACTTTGGTATTGGATGATGCCGAAGAATCTTCTGGGTTGTTTCAAGTTCCTGGGCTCGGATATCTGGCGTATGCTCTCTATACGTTCTGGGTTGGGTTTTATGTCGTCTTTGGATATGATGTATCCCAGAAAGTTCGTTTCAGTGACAAAGGAGCGACATTTCTCAATGTTGATTGTCATCCTATGGTTCTTTAGCGTGGATAAAACATAATCAATATGGCGTACGTGCTGGTCAATATCAAAGTCGTAAACTAAAAAATTGTCCACATACTGTACAACAAAGTTGGCTGTGGTTTCGCCAAACATGGAATGGACTGCTCGTAGAAGTGCGGCGCTGCTTATAGACAAACCAAAAGGGACGACTTTGAAACAAAATATTTTTCCTTTGTGAAGAAAGCCTGTAAATTGTCTTAAGTTTTTGTGTAGCGGAATCTGCCAGAAAGGCTGTACTAGATCTGTACTTGAAAAATATTTTGCGATTTTTACACGCGCCAGTAGTTGATCGATACCTTCAGTTCTGAAATGGTCGGGCAGTGTGACTGAATTTAGCTTCCTGGCGTCTAAGGTCATGCGTAGTTTTCCATTTGGCTTTCTCACCCAACAACATGGATTGATATACGTTGAGTTGGAGAGTTCTATTATGTCATTATTGATCATTTCCGCGATAACATCATCAGCCTGTTCCCTAATAGTAAATGGTAGGTTGCGGCACTTATGTGTATATGGGCAATTGCTTTGATTTCAAATGAATGTGTGTAGGCTGAACAACGTCCTGGTTGCGATGAAAAGACTTCCTTGTTCTTCCAAAGTACAAGTGACAATTGCTTTCTTTGGTGATCCGACAGGTTTTGTGCTGCTGCTGCTGCTACTGTTTGTCTTATCTGAGCCGCGAGGTCCTTGTCGGCTGTCAACATCTCTTGACGCGGGGCCTGGACCGGTTTTTTCTCCCTTGGCAGCCGGTCGGCATGCAGCGTATACAGGTCAAAGTGTTCCGAACTTTCGTTAATTGTGATGCGGTAATTTGTATCACAAATTACTTAAATGTAAATAACGATTGTAATATGAATATGCATTTTTATGTGACCTTGATTTCAGATGTTTATTAATTGTAATTATTATTGGGAAATAAGTTTATACGGCTTTACTGAAACTGTCAATAATAGCGCAATAATGCAGCGAGGGGGGTGAGCTGTTTATCATTATTGGGAACGAGGAAGTTACGTAATGTTCGCGCGTTTTTTCCGTTGAGAACCTTCTGGAATATTTCCTAAAGCATATGTATTCATAATTTTCATTGGATATTAAAATAGACGCTAATGTTGGCGCGTTTTATTAGCCAATAGCAGTTCATTTATAATCTTTAGGCATGTCGGGGAGTGGGAGTATATAAAGCCAAGTCCGAGGTCGGTCGCCCAGTTCATCAAAATTCCTAGCACATTACCCGTCGTGTCAGTCCTTCAGTTCACCGAAAGCATTCATATACTACACGTCGTGTTCAGTCAGTCAGTTCGTCAAGTTACGCGCAGCAGAATTATGAAAGATCTAAAATATGGTAAAGTTAATTATACACAAAATTGAAGTACGTGAATTAAAAGTGATCAGTAAGAAGTATTATAACAGTTTCAGTTTGGCGAGTATCTAAATCAATATGTAAAAGTGATAGTGAACGTGTTCGACAATAAAAATTATAAAACAAATTTCTTCATCAGTGTAATTTTTAGATAAAAGATTCCTTTCCGTTTCACGACCTGTATTGAGACACATGTTCGACTCAACAGGATAATAGCTAGCCGGAGGACATTTGAAATGAAATTAAACAAAAAGCTAACACTGATGCAAATTGCTAACACAAGATGGAGCTACGAACCTAACAAAGAATGACGTCATAAGATGGCTTCCACTCACATGAAGTAAACACAATATAAGATCTACAAGTTCTAATATTTTACGTAAAAATATATTACGTAAGCACTTTCTACCGCAATTGCTTGCGTGTGGACATAAAGTGCTTCTTCGCAATCCTCGTCTTCTGTAGTAATATCCTGTGATTCCTTATTCACATTGATAATGTCGATTATAAATTCATTGTGTACCGTGATTGTTTCCACAAAGAATTCCTCCTCGCAAAGCCGGTTTTCCTCCTCTGTGGGACCGCTGTTTTTATTTAACTTTTCTTCGTCGAATGGTACTTGAATAGATCCCTGCTTCAACGATATACATTTTTCAATACAATTTTTCACAGTACAATAAACATTTTTGATGGGTAGCGACATTATTTTAATTTTTCTGTTTAACAATCGTTAAAAATAATCATCCGAACACACAGAAATGTTTGCTCCAGTGTCTAATAGTACTGTTGTAGTGATATCCATTATGTCCACTGTAATTCTTGGCGATTCATTGTTTTCCTTATTTCCTAATCTCTTGTTAGTTTTGTTGTGTTCCACGTCATTGTTGCACTTTTGTGTCGAAGCGATGGGCCCTGAGTTTGATGATTTTGTTCTGTCAGCAGTGTGTAAGGTGTTTACCTGGCCCCTGCAAACACCTGGGCTTGCTTTCCGGATTCTGATTGTTGCTTGTGTTTGGATGGTCATTGTTTAATTCTCCCAATGCTCGTGTTTTCAATGACCTGTGAGATTACCGGACTGTGTCTCCCTGATCCATTGGAATATCTCCGGCGTCTGTCACGGTATTCTTGGTGCACGTTTCTATCAGGCGAGATTCTGCCTCCATTGTTGCGGTTCTCTGGGTGATAATGGCTCCATCCTGTATAGCGAATATGGTTAATGTTTGCTGCTCTTCCCTGTGGCCTCTGTTGTCTATGGAGTTGATATGGTTACTGTCTTCTCTCATATCGTGGTGACTGGAATCTATTTCTTGTTCTTGGTGACGTCGGGTGCCGTTCATTGTTATATTGAGGGGCTCTTGCCCCGGTCCCCAAAAATGGTGGTGACTGGCGGCCATCTTGTGTATAACTGCTCCTCTGTGTGTGCCACATGGTGCCTGTGCTGGGCTTCTGGTCGAAAGCTGTGACGAGCTCCAGCATTTTGGAAATCGTTTGCGGTTGGGCAACAATTAAACCATTTCTTATTTGAGGATCAAAGTGGTTGATGAGTAGAGAAATCACTTCTGTGTCTGACAGTGGCGGCTCTATTTGTTTGCTCTTTTGTGCCAATTTGAGGACGTAATCAATCAAGCTGCCGTGAATATTCTGGTTATAGCGGCCATTGTTGAGCTGTAATCTTACTTTGTTAACTTCTGTTGGTCCCCAGTAACGTAATAGAAAACCTGTTTAAACTAACTGTATCACAAAGAATTCCCCAACGTGAGACGCAGCCAGTTCAGTACACGCCGTTTTAAGTATTTTTGCACAACAATTAATTTTATCTCGTTTGGAGTGGCTTTAAGTCTAAAATATTGTTCCAATTCGCTAATAAATTCTTTTGGGTCATCCCCTTTTACCTCATTAAATATTGGAGGTGACAACCCATTTAGCAAGTGTGAATTTAGATTATGTTGTTATGAGAGCAGGTGACCGGTGGTGTTACACTTCTAGCATGCACATCATAATTACATGAATTGTGTACATTGTTGGTGACCTCGCGCGGTAACAATGGAGTGCTGCCGAGGGCTGCCGATCTTTGGCATTCACTAGGTGAACTTGGACTTGCTGTAAGTTTCAATTCTAATCTTTCTACAGAATTTCTTAAGCCGTTAATGTCTTTGTCATGCACTGCATTCATTATTTTGGACCACATTCCTAAGTTCGTTAATTTCATATGAATTGGCTACCTGAGACGCAGTTACCACTGTCTTGACTGCTGTGAGTTTCGAATCTACCCTGTCTGCTAATGCTTGTTGGCTTTGTACTAAGGTTTCTTTTACCTGCCCTAACTGGTTTTGTATTATCTCGTTCTTAGCTGTTAATGTGTCTACCTGCGCAATGACAAATTCTGACAGAGTGGCTATTTCACCTTTATTTACTAACAACTCTGATTTAATGTTTTCCTGCCCTAAACTGATTTGTTCTAACATTTCCTGTACTTGTTGGCTATTTACTGTGATTTTTTCTTGTAATATTTGGCTATTTGTTGTGATTTTTTCTTGTAATTGTCTATTCGCGTCTCTCAGTGTTGCTGTGAGCATGGATTGCAGCATCTGCATTAAATTGGCAGAGCTGCGGCCGGAATATCCTACATTAATTGTGGCCTCTTCTGATGTGTTTTGCGTTGCAAAAGTATGTGACTCGGGTAGACTGTGATTATTATGCTGGCCCAGAGGTGGAGAGCTGGCTTCTCCCTCTACATGGGTATCCGCATTGGATGTTTCAGCCATGATTATACTTTTGTTGTTTCTGAGCAACATGCAATTTTAAATTTTAACAACTGAGACTGGTAAAACTTATAAATTATATTTCGGTACTTTACTCTGTGCAGACTTGAAGTTCTGGAAGGTCTAGTTGCGTGGGTGGTGACTCCCTTGAAGCTGGTGCGTTGACTCCTTGGCCGCGTGGTGATGCCTCCTTTAATGAAACCACGTTGGCGTCATTTGTAGCGGGAAATCGTCGTTGGGCGACGTTTGTAGCGGGAAACGGTGCTGTGCGCTATTTTTAGCGCGAAATCGTCGATCCTTGGGTTGTTGTTGCCTGTTGCGGCGTTCTTCTTCCTCGGCTATTGGTGCTCGTTGGTTGTTGCGTATTCCATTCCTAACTATATCTAATTATTAATTCTCAGGTTATAGTGGGTGAGGCAAGTTAAAAAATACGCTGCAAGTTTCTCTTAATAAATGAAGTTTATTCACTATTGAAATAATTATGGGCGACTAGCTTTTCCCATTATTATAATCCCACCACTTTAAATTAGTCAGGAGCCTAGCTATCTGCACAGGCACTCCCACCCTTGTGCACCCACGTGCATCTGTAGCACCTCGTGTCGACGTAAATTCTCGAAGATCAGTTAGCGAGAGAGAGAGAGACAGAGAGAGAGAGAGTGGGCTCTGAGGCCTTGCCTGCACTTACATACGGGAGCCTAGTGACGCTCACCTCTGCGTTTAAAAATGTAACGACGTTTCCTATTGGCCCTCAGACCGCGTTACCTTAACATGTATGAGAATGCGTGGCTTCAGATCCGTGCGCTTAAGCGCCACCTTGTAGCGTTGTGTAGCCAGTTCCATATCTCCGTCTTTTTCTTTTCTCTGTCTCTTTCTATTTCTCCGTACCGTTACCGGTTCCCTGCCTGTTGGCTTGGTGAAAGGTGTGCTCTACTTAGGATTATGTTTTCTTGGAATTTTGCTAGCTCGCCCGTTTCTGACAATCAGCTCTGTACAAATGTTAGATGTTGAACATTTTAACATGTTAGTGAATTAAATTATTACTGTACAATTCTTATATGTATGGTTCCCCTTTCGTATGTACAATTCCTCTATATATATATATGATATATCCGCTTTCAAGCTCTAAAATGATACGGTAATTTGTATCATAAATTACTTAAATGTAATTAATGATTGCAATATGAATATGTATTTTTATGTGACATTGATTTCAGATGTTTATTAATTGTAATTATTATTGGTAAATAATAATATACGGCTTTACTGAAACTGTCAATAATAACGCAATAATGCAGCAATTGGGTGAGTTGTTTATCATTACCGGGAACCAGGAAGTTACGTAATGTTTCGCGCCTTTTCGTTAGAAGCTTCTAGAACATTTCCTAAAGCATATGTATTCGTGGTTTTCATTGGATATTAAAATTGACGCTAATGTTGGCGCGTTTTATTAGCCAATAGCAGTTCATTTATAATCTTTAGGCGTATCTTGATGCAGGCCTATAAATAGTGTAGGTTCGAGGTAGCTTGTCCCCAGTTAAACAAAATTCCCAACACACTACACGTCGGTCCCCCAGTTCAACAGAATTCTCAACACACTACACGTCGGTCTCTCAGTTCATTCATTTCGTTACACGCAGCAGAATTACGAGAATTATTATAAAGTATTATACATTTAAAAAAATTACATAAAGTTGAAGTATGCGAGTTAAAAGTGATAAGTAAGAAGTTATTACAAACAGTTTCAGTTTGGCGAGTATCCAGATTAATATGTAAAAAGTGTTAGTGAACGTGTTCGACAATAAAAGTTATAAAACCAATTTCTTCATCAGTATCATTTCTGGATAAAAGATTCCTTTCCGATTCACACCCTGCAAGAGATACATTCTCGACCTAAATAGCTAGCCGGAGAACATTTAAAGTGAATTATTTCAAAACTGATGCAAATTGCTACGCCAGAGGGAGCTACGAACCAAACAAAGAATGACGTCACAAGATGGCAACACATGAAGTCACACAACCTTAATACCGCATCAAATTGGCTTCCAAACGTGGTGCTATAATAATGTTAAACACATTGTAACATTAATACCGTTACAAATTGGCTCCACAACGTGGGGCTCGACAACAAAAAGACATTACGTAAAGCAAGTTCTCTCGCAAATACGCGTAAAGTAAACACACATACATAAACATCACAAGCATCAACATTATTTGTAATTACCGTTACAAATTGGCTCCACAACGTGGGGCTAACAAAAAGATATTACGTAAGCAACATAATTTGTAATACCGTTACAAAAATAATGGTTTTTGGTATATATAGGTTACCAAACTCAAACCTAGTAGATTTATTCTTTCATTTAGAAGAATTTTATAATGACAATTCTTAACCCTCCGTCAGTCGCTAGGGGCCTGAGAGACCCCTGGCATTATATAAATGCTATAATTTTCGAACGAACGCACCTATGCAATTGCCTGACTAGGACATCTAACATTACACCTTGCGCGATTATTTGCTGCAGCGATAACCTTATCTGTTTATTTGTTTGGCTGGAGGAATGAATAATCAGGAGTTACGTGTCGCACAGGTCAACCAGGCCCCGCGCGCCTGCTCTCGTTACATATTGTTGACAGATTTGTTTCTCATTAGCTTTTGTGCAATATTGCTTTACAATTGCAAGGAGCTGTTACTGCTTCGTCATGAATACAAGTAAAAGGTACGATCTACAAAATCCGAATGATTTGGAAGAAGTACATCGCCTACTTTGCGATGATGATGCTTTGCCCGTGGATGACAACTTATATGAATAAGATGACTCTGATTCAGAAGATAAACACGAAACGAGATCTTTAGATTCAGAAACTGACCATGAAGATGAAGAGGAAACGATGAAAGCAGCTTGTGTGATAACATGTATTTTATAGGTAACAGCATATGCTTATCATAGTAATTCTTCTTCTTCTTCTTCTTCTTCTTCTTCTTCTTATTATTATTATTATTATTATTCTTGACAATACATTCTGTTGTTATTCACAGAAAGAGATGGAACAAAATGAAAAAAAACTTTGAAAGTAACACAGACAAGGGCTCACAATATATTGACCAAACTTCCTGGCGTGGTAGGAGCTGCCAAAAATGCGAAAACGGAAATTGATTGTTGGAACCTTTATGTTACCGAAGATATAGTTGATTTGATTGTTGAAAGCTCAAATACTTACATTAGCAGTGTGCAGCACAAATTTGATTGTGAGACAGCAGACCTACAGATGTAATAGAAATAAAAGCTTTCCTAGGCTTATTGTACCTGGCAGGAATTTTTCGTGGTGGACGCCAGAATATTTACGAGTTTTGGAGAACCGATCTTGGAATTCCTCTATTCCGAATGGCATGTCCGAAAAACGATTCAGTTTTCTAATACGCTGTATTCGCTTTGATGACAAAAGCTCAAGACTGGAGCGACGAAGATTGGATAAATTGGCTGTTGTTAGAGAAATGTTTACATTGTTTCTGAACAACTGTCAGAACCATTATTCTCTTGGACAAAATGTCACTGTCGACGAACAGTTGCCGGCATTTCGTGGTCGATGTGCTTTTAGACAATATATACCATCCAAGCCAAACAAGTATGGCATAAAGATATTCTGTTTGAGTGATGCAAAACTGTTTTATACAACTAACATGGAGATTTATTGTGGACAGCAGCCGGACGGATCATATTTGCAAACTAACTGGGCAGAGGCTGTAGTGCTGAGACTAACTGAACCAATCTCTGGCACCGGACGAAACGTTACTGGAGATAATTGGTTTACTAGTGTTCGCTGCTGAATGAATTGCGCAAAAGACAACTTTCTTTCGTCGGTACAGTGCGAAAGAACAAAAAAGAGTTACCCACTAATTTCACTTCTCCAAAAGATCGCAGACAGTACGAAAGCATATTTGGCTTCACAAAGAATGAAACACTTGTTTCATATGTTCCAAAAAAGGGTAAAACATGTAGTTTTGCTCTCAAGTCTACATGTTTCATCCACACAGTTATCAGAAGGTGCTGAGAAAAATCCTGAAATAATCCTGCATTACAACGACACTAAATGTGGAGTTGATGAAGCAGATAAACTGTGTGCTACATACAATGTAGCCAGAACAACGAGAAGGTGGCCCATGGTAATTTTTGACCATATCTTGAACATTGCAGGTATTAATTCTAGGGTTATCTTCCTTGGAAACCAAAATAAATATTCCACAAGGCAGGAGTATTTGAAATCACTATCTTTAGCTTTACTGTTGCAACAGCTACAAAGGAGAGCAACAGCATCAAATCTATCCGATGATTTGAAAAGACTTTTGACAAAATATAAACCTGAAGAATCCGGTGTAGATGAATTGTCAAATACACCACTATGCACATTGAAAAGGAAACGATGTGAACCCAGCAACAAAGACAAAATGAACTACAAAACTAAATATGCATGTGGGAAATGCAACATCGCCCTGCATTTGAGCAAACATGCTAAAATTATTTGCGATAGTTGCTTAGTCGGGGAAAACACGGGTGAAATAGTACATGATTCTGAGTAACTGAACATTTGAAATTACAAGTTGTATGTATACCTGGAAATGGCAATGTATTTCTTTATACTTACTGTAATACAATTTATAACGTATATGTACTCATATTTTAGCTTGTATTTTTATGTTGTAAGATAATACCTATTAATGAAAGCCTTGTACGCTTAATCTAAATAAAGGTAAAAACAGGAAAAAAAGAAAATAAACGAAAGAAAACAAAAATACAAACAATAACCACAAAAATATAGCGCGGGTCTAGTAGGCCCCGCGCGACTAACGGCGTTCTACCAAACCGCGCGCCTGACGGAGGGTTAAACAAGGCTTTAAAATTATAATCATTGGTGATCTCAATGTAGAAAGCACAGACAAAGATCTCATAGTCATATTAGATAGTTTTAATCTTAGAGATATTCTGATAGGCCCTACACGAATCACAAACAAGTAGAGCAATTGACCATATAATAACAAATCTGGAACAGTCCAAAATGCACTACAATAAATAATGATTTCCACATTTCAGAACATACTGCTCAAATTATTTATATACATAACTGTCTTGTTGAAACTATGCAATCCCAATATTAGTATGTTAGATGTACTAGTGCCTCAAAATTGCTTAAGCTTAAGGAATGACTAGAACTGGAAAAGTGGCATGAGGTATATTTAGAAACATCCAGAAATGAAAAATGGAAATTATTCTTTAATATACTGGGAATCGTTTTGATGAAATGTGCCCTAAAGTTAAGAAGCGTGAAAATACCTTAACTATCCAAAAGATAAAACTTCCTCTGGAAGTAATTGCTATTCGTGAAAAAAATGAAAGACAATTATGAATTTCTAAAAGCCACTAAGTTAGATATTTACAAGTCCCTCTATGTAAAGTGCAAAAGGCAATACAACCTGGCATTAAAACCTTAGAAAAGTAAAATAACAGAAGGAGAATAGAAAATGCATATAATATTACTAAAGAATTATGGACTACAGTAAATAAAAATGTTAAACCAACAAAAGATGAAACAAAAAATATTAACATCAGGATAAATGGACAAAAAATTGTAAATACAAATCAAATTTCAAATTTGTTTAATCATTACTTTATAAATATGGGGGAGAATAAAAGTAGCAAAAATATTAGCGCAAAAAGAGATGGTATCAAAGTGATAGAAACCATTGGTCTCTTTCAAACTGATGAAGCTGAAGTACACAATATAATACGTCAATTAAAAAACGGTGCATCTGGTTGGGATGATATTACACCAAGAATTCTTAAAGCGTACCCTAAACCGCTCCTGAACATTCTAGTGTATCTAATAAACTACTCAATGGAAAGTGTAACGTTTCCTGACTTATTAAAACAGTATAGTTCGACCAATATTTAAAAAAGGAAAAGAGGAGTTAATAGTAAAACTATAGGGCAATAACACTAACTTCTGCATTTGCTAAACTGCATGAAAAGATAATATAGAAGAAGCTAATAGATTTTTTGAGGCACAAAGTTTATTAAAAAACTATCAACATGGGTTTCGTAAGGGATTATCAACTGTCACCGCTGTATCTGAACTTATACATAATGTGTTTACAAATCTTGAGCAAAGTGAAAAACATTTGGTATTTTCCTAGACCTATCTAAAGCTTTCGACAGTGTGTCTCATGATCTCTTATTGCAGGAATTTGCTCGCATTGGCATTAGAGGTAAAATGCGTGATCTCCTTTCTTCCTATTTACAAAATCGAACTCAATGTACTGAAACATACTGGAAAAATGCAAATTGTTTAAACAAATATAAATCGAAATGCGAAGTAGTGAAATCAGGAGTACCAGAAGGGTCGGTTTTGGCTCCTCTTCTATTCCTAATTTATGTAAACGATATGCCTATTTCTCCAGACTAATCTAATTTCTTATGCTGATGACACTTCATTTACATGTACAGGTAAAGAATTAAAACAACTAGGAGGTAAGGCTACATCATCTCTAATAAAATTGGCAGACTACTTGAAAGCAGCTCAACTCAAACTCAATGTTGATAAAACAAAATGCATTCTGTTCCAACTTAGGGATCAGAAACAAGTATGTAAGACAGAGTATAACAATATATAAATCGAACAGGTAAACAGCACTAAATTTCTGGGAATTACTATAGACAAGAACCTGAATTTCATTGAACACATAGATGATCTCTGCAAGAAACTAAACTCTATATTTCCTAAGGAAATTAGCTAATCAACTAGATAACGACATACTAACACCAGTGTACTCTGGAATGATTCACTCACTTATTGAATATGGGATCAAAATTGGGGGGGGGGATAATCTATAACCAATCTAAATAGAGTATTGGTGATCCAAAAGAAAAGTCTATGGTGTATATTTAACTTAAAACGTTGCCACTCTGTAAAAGAAGTGTTTAAAATGCAAAAATTCTAACAGTAGTATCTATATATGTCTACAAAATTATTTTGTTAGAAGGAATCAAAATATCAAGAATCTAAACAAATAATGTTATACATATAAGACAAGGGGAATAAATAACTACCATAGGGTGTGTACAATTATGGCTGCGACAAACAAAGATCCATACATCAGAGGAGCCACACTCTTTAATAAATTACCACAATATATAAAAGCTGCACAGGGTAACACTTTTAAAATATTGTTAAAAATTATCTACTAAATACAAGAAAGCCTATACAGAATAGATGAATTGTAATCTTCTAAAATCTGTTTTGTACGTTAGAGTATAAGTATAGATCGAACTGTAAATAATATTTTGTGTTTTAACTAAACTGTTTTTGGTGATATTGTATAAATGATAGGCCTAAATTGTAAACAGTATCTGATAATTTTTGTGACTCAATTGAAAATTACTATTAGTGTTATAAGTGACAAGTCAAATTGTAAATAGGGATTGTATAAGTGATATGCCAAATTGCGAATTGATAATATGCTAATCCTTCTGTAACAAATGTATGTTTATGAGAATGTAAGTATGGGTTGAATTGTAAATAGTATCTTGTAATCTGTTTTTGTGGCGTTATATAAATGATAGGCTTAACTTGTAAATAATATTTGATAATATATGTGATTCGATTGAAGTTTACTATTTTATTATATAGTGTCAATCAAATTATAAATAGTGATTGTATAAGTGATATGTCAAATTGTGTATTTGATAATATGCTAATCCTTCTTTGAGGAAGCCTGAAACATGTAATAACAATGTCTATGGGTGAATAAATACTTTACTTACTTTATTCAAGTATTTTGCACATAAGCTAAGAGCGGTGCTGCGTCGTGGTGCTGTGGGCTAGAGCATGGAGTTCTAGTTTCCGGTCACGGAATGTGCTCAGGTTGATCTCACCCATGGGAGTGCGCATTTTAAGTCTCGGGTCCACTCAGCATCGTGAGGAGTTGCGATGCTTTGCGTAAGACAACTTTCCGTCTAGATGTTGGCTGGTGCGCAATGTTGGCCACATCAGCTCCCCGTGTCGGTTGGATGATCGCCCACATCTGCTGTGATTACGTGGGCGTGAGGCCGACAGTCGGGTTGGCAGGCTGTAGCACCAGAGGTGTTTTTTATCTTTGTTAAAGTTTGGAGTGAGAACCCTTATATGCAATTGCTGGCTACACCACTGCAATGGAACAATGCATAAAATATCTAGTTTAACTAATGAATAACCTATCAAGGAGCATAAATAAATCTTTAAAAAGTATTTCAAATTTGGCTCCCAGGTTCATTTTAGCAAGGAATAGCCAAGCTGTATTTCTAGTTTCATAACAGATTTTGGTGTGCAGTTGGTGACAGTGAGGAATTTTGTATGGAAACGAAATTTTGCAGTCGACTGTGCAGGCGATCCTCCTTGACTGTCAGTTGTTTACCTGAATTGTCATGGAGCGACTTGGTGCACTATTGTTGTGCAATGAGGAAAATGATAGATGTGAATCAGTGTGATGGTATGTTTAGGAGATTACGAGGTCGGCGGTAGTTTTCCCACCGACGTTTATGCAGGACCAAAGTTCCTATTATTTACCCTGACAATGGCTAAAATGGCTAAAGAAATAAACGCTGCTCCGTCTCTAGCAACTACTACTTTGAGCACTTTAACTGCAGACTGGGATCCAGTTACTACAGAAGAAAGAGAAACTGCAACTCACCAGTGTTTACTGAGGATTAAACGGTTTGTTACGTAGAATGACCTTTGTTTTCCCTTATCACATGAGCATGGTAGAAAACATTTGGTGCCAAAGTCAAAGAAATTTGAAGTAAAAGAATGAAACCTGAATTTAGGTGGATGCACTATGCATACGTCCTCCATATTAACGTCGTTTAAGAGAGTAAGCCACATTAAGTAAATAAAATGCTTTATCTTCATGTATTATAACTACCCTGAGAATAAAATATATTCACAAAACGTTTGAGTTTAAGAATAGCAGTTATTTTTTCTGCTGGATTTACATTAGTGAACCAATGCACAAGTTGGACCACTTGAAAAAATAGCTGAAATACGGCTGTGTCGAAATGCACGAGAAAGATTTATAAGAATCGTAGAGTTGTGCAATTTTCTTTATTAAAAAGGCATAAAAATATATTCAGCTGCTGAATTAGTCCTTTCTCAGGGATACTGAACATATGTAGTGTGGAGCATGGTCACCATGCACATAATATAATGCTCATCTGACATAAACACCTGCTTATCATTTATAATGCAAAACACAAAAAACATAGGAACACACTTTGCAGGATGTACTTCTAAATTAGTACTTTATAAATGTTTTATATGAAAATCATCCATTTTATATGGAGTATGAATATTAGAGAATGACTTCAATTCCTTTTTGAAAATGTACTTTGAATTGCATAGTAGTTTCAGGCAACATGGAAGGTTATTATAGACACTTAATGCAGAGTAGTAATATGCATTTTGGAATAGTTCTAGTGCGTTCATTGGCCTCTGATAGCTGGTTTGTTGTAAAGCCATCACAGTTATTTGCAAGGTATTATTTGTCCAACAAATTATTTGCCCCTGGACAGAGGGTAAAGTAAGTTTAATTCCAATTCCAACCTTTAAATTCATTTCCTTCTTGTTCCCTCTCACTCTTACTGGAGGGAGAGCACCAGCTGCCAGTCAGCCCAATGCAAATTGCTCGTTGACACTGCCAAATGCACCTTGAACTCTGTGGCAGCATTCCCATACATGTATCAGAGCAGCTGCGGTCACAGGTGAGGCTTGTTATAATTTGGAAAAATGGAATCAGACTGAAAAATTTAATAACTTAGTTAGGATTTGAACCAAAGATTTGGTTCTGAGCTACTGTAGCAACCATGTCAGTATGTTGCTATTGTAGCTCAGTTGGTTAGAGCAGGAGCCTTGTAAGCCAAAGATCCATGGTTCAAATATGGCATTGAATTTTTCAGCCTGAATCTACCTTTATACCTAAGCCTACACGTGGCTTGTATGGAAGAACAATGGCAAAACCATCTATTATATTTACAGACTGATAACACTAACTTCAGAAATTGCAAAAGTATTTGAAAAGGTAATTCTAAATAGACTCCTATCATTCCTGAAGAAAAATAATACCATCCAGGGATTTCAACATGTTTTCCAAAAAGGTTTATTTACAATCACTGCAATTGCAGAGTTTACACACCAGGTCTCTATGAAGCTAGAAAACAATGAAAAGGTTGGAGCCTTATTTTTTGATCTATAAAAAGCGTTTGACTGCGTCGATCATGATATTATCATTCAAAAATTAGACGGTGTACGAGGATTACCCAAGAACTTAATTACCTCATACCTGAAAGATAGCACACAATACACCCAAATCCAATACAAAAATGCTAACTATCTTAATAACTATAAGTCTACCAGTAAAGTTGTAAAATATTGCGTTCCTCAGGGTAGTGTGTTAGGGCCAGTACTATTTATTTTATATATAAACGACTTACCAATTATGGATAATGTTAATGTAATATCATATGCAGATGATACTATGGCTATCTGCTCTGCTGAAAATGAAGGTAAATTAATGCAGGATATGGGCTCTCTTGGAGAGAATATAATCAAATTCTTTGACTTAAATAACCTCTTTTGCAACATGGAGAAAACCATATCTATGCAAATTAGCCTGACAAACACATTTAAATATTAATCTACAGATAAATAAATGTAACATAGAAGACATAAATATGCACAAATTCTTGGGCATATGTGTGAACAAAAATCTAACATGGTCTATTCACATTGATCACATATGCAAAAAATTAGTAAATCTGTATTTATAATGGGACATTTTAAGCCACTTGGTGCTACAAATCTGCAGAAAATTGTTTATTATGGTGTTATATTTCCATATCTGTCATATGGTATAGAATTATAGAAGCTGTCCAAGGGTACATCTGAACAGAGTATTCATCCTACAGAAAAAGTGCATTAGGTTAATTTTTAATTTAAGGCAATCTGACTTCTGTGTAAATATGTTTAAACAAAATAAAATGTTGACACACTAATCACTATATGTATTTAAGGCAATTATCTTTGCTGTAAATAAGTTAAATAAAAAGAATAATGATGTACATACTTACTATACCACACACAACAATGACTACTTTTGGAAATGGACCAACAAAAACTCATCTGACAAGGACGTTTTTGTAATGGGACAAATTCTGTATAAGAAGCTACCAACTGAAATTAAGGCAATAAACGGCACAAAACAGTTTCGAAGCAAACTGAAATCATTCCTAATGCAAAAATGTCTGCACAAACCCAAAAATATCGTATGTAATTTCTATTTTGCTACTGTATTCTTATTGTAACTTCTATGTTGTATATTGTCATTTGTAAATAGTTATTTTCTTGTTATTGACAAAGCCAGAAACTTGTATAAGTACATAGGCCGCAAATAAATGGTTTGATTTGACATGTCGCATGGTGAAGGGAAAGGAAGGAGGTTGTGAGTAGTGGAGTGGAGTGAAAGAAAATGCAGTGGTACAGATTTGTTACACAAATAACAGCTTAAAGGAATGAAGTTGCTCAATACCAAAAAAAAATCTATGTAGCTTCATACTTTCTCTAGCACTCACCTATAGTAGGTAAGAGGAAATATCATACTCCACTCAAAAACCTGATGTCCATATTTCATCAGAAATGTATGTTTTGAGGCCCCCTCCATGCAATAAAGTATTTTTACAAAAAGACCTGTGTATTTATCAAAGTTTTTGTTTTTGAGTTATGCTGTTCACAAACACCACACACACAGACCTTTCTCTAAAATGCTGTTTTTTTTTACTTTCTCTACTGTGTATAGTAAGTAAGGAAAGTATTTCATTCCACCCAAAAATTTGACACCGAGATTTCTCCGGAAATAGATGTTTTGAGTCCACTGAATCCAAATAAAGCATTTTTGGAAACATGTCCGTGTGTGTGTGTGTCTGTGTCTGTGAACACCATAACTCAAAAACAAAAGTTTGGATAAATACCAATTAGGTTCAATATCTTCCAAAGCTGTGATGCAAAGATTTTCAACAAAATCGCCCCACCCCATACTACCCTTTACATGGACCACTTTTTAGAAAATGTTGATTTTCTAAAAACTAGCTCTAATGATTTTGATTGAAATACCTTATATGAAAGATATATAATGACAAATAAGATGTATATCATGAATTTTCGGAGAATAGCGTATGAAGTCCTCTTCATTTGGAAGGAATTTTGTATAATCTTGTATAACTGGTAAACTTAAGGGATAGACGAAAACATATGCCACAAAAAATGTAGATCTCTCTAAAACACACTATTTAAAACAAGTGTTTTTGTGGCATAAGCCGTTTCTGAGATATCCGTATTAAAGGTTCAAATTGTTCATTTCTTGGTCATTCCTTTTAAGTCCTTTCAACATTCAGTTGTTTTTCATGAATGCATGGAAACAGTATGGAATTTTAAGGCAGCATATAGCATCCAGATGTTAAACATTTGACTATCGCTATTCTCTTTGTATCTATAACGAAATGTGTAATGTAGCTGTTTCTGTAAAGGTTTATCTGGATTAAAATGTAGTAGATAGAAAAATAAACTTGAGTAAGAATAATATGTGTACACAATAATAAATGCTAGAGTAGAAAAAGTCATGTGAATGTCTCTCACACGCACATACGCGCACACACATACACCGCATTGATTTATTTTTACTCAGGGAGTCTCAAAACATAAATTTCTGGTTAAATCTTGGTATCAAACTTTTCAGTGGAATACAATACCTTCTCTACCTACTATGTACGTGGTAGGGAAAGTAAAAATATAAAACTCTTTATAACCCAGAATGTATTTCAAAAACATTTTACGATGAAATCAGCTTTTTTTAAAGTGCTGTTGTCATTCGGTTATGCCTTGCTACATTATGGAGAGATAATGGAATTTCAAGGCATCATAAAGTGACTGGCTTTTAAACATATGACTTTTAATTCAGTTTCCTGTTTCCCACTTGTACCTTACAACAAAATGTGTAAATTTATTGTTTATTCAAAGTTCAAGTAGATAGAAAAATAAGCTTTCCTAACAAAAGTGTGTAGAAATTATATAAAAATAAATGATAGTGGGTACAGAAAGTCATGTATATGTAACCATCAGGCTGTTTTATAACCAACATCTTCTTATTGTAGAACAGAGCGCCCCAAAAATTGTTCCATATCTTAAAATAGAGTGCAAGTGAGGTATGCTGATATTAGGACATTCTATTCTCACGGCCAAACAAGAAAGGAATTTGCATTTCACGGTGAGAGAGAGGCTATGTTGGTGTATATCCCGACCACATCGAGAGCGGGTTAGAATTGTGTGTATGAAGCCAATTCGGTTGTGCCTGCATTGTAGAGCGGGTATTATATATGAGTTTATATTCATATATACAGACAATTGTAAAATCATTAGTCTTAATGCAAAGGATAGAACATGCAAGAATATATCAGTGTAAATATCTGTATTAACAAGAGAGACATACCTGTGAAATATTTATGCTTATTCTAATGGGAAAATGCCACGGTTCTCTCACAGAGCATATTATTTCCCACAATTGTCCTTTAATTGGGATACCTTTACCAAATACAGCTTTATTTGGTTCCCGAGTATGCTCAGTTTTTCATTTGGCTGTGCTATCTTTGTCACTATTTTTGACATTGTTAAATATCTATTAAAAGTGTTAACACAATTGCAAATGCTCACAACACACGTAAACAAAAGGCAAATAACCATCCAAGTAGGATGATGTGAAATGACATGTCAGTACACAGGCAATCTCTAAACTGATGCAAATGCATAGCAAGCTGCTAAAGGGAGGCATTATTTATAACTGCAGTAACAGCCACGTTACTGCAACGGTCACTCGCCAGGTACGTCAGCTAATCATGTGTTACAATATCGGCAACAAGGTTTTTGCATCTATCGTAGCTATGGAAACGTCTTAGTTCTAATTGGTCCTTCTAATCATCACTATGAAGACCTCTATGATGTATCCATCCTTTCCTACTCATTATTTAAAGCGCTCTGTCTTGTGGCTAGTAACTGTCAATTCCTTTCTTGATTGGTGCCGACTATAGTTTAGATTATTATTTAGCTTTCTTAAAACAAAACATGCCTAATTAAATCTTGGCACCACAAAATCTGTTTGTTTTTCCATTGTTTCTTCCAGTTCTAGTTGAGAGTGACATTTATTAAAGTTATTTTTGCACTTAAGCAGCTAAGGTATACAATAATAGTGAGTGAAAGGTTGCCATATGAAATAATGGAAGGTTAATTCCAAATGTTCTGTTGCAGAGATATGATGTCAATATATAACGAGCCTCCTCCGGGACTCTTTGTGGTGCCAGATGAGAAGGATATGACCATTATACATGCCCTTATAACCGGTTCATTTGACACTCCTTATGAAGGTGGGTTCTTTTACTTCCTAATTCGATGTCCAGCAGATTATCCAATACGACCTCCAAGAGTGAAGCTGATGACCACAGGAGGAGGAACTGTTCGCTTCAATCCTAATTTGTACAAATGTGGGAAGATCTGTCTCAGCATATTGGGGTGAGAAATCATGACAAATGCAGTATAACCTCAGCCGCACGTTTTCAAAGCAATAATGTGTAAATGAGAAAACATAAAAGTGCATTTTCTTATGGAACTGAAACTGTTGTATTAGATTATTACTCAAACTTATTATGTGTTATATAAGATAAAAAGGCAACAGGTGAAACAAAACCATAATAAACATAATGCACGATTTAGAGTACTTACATGCACACCAATTCATAGAAATTAAAACTAAAAAGATAGAAGAAAAAAAACAAATTCAGGGTACTGTTGCTTTACAGTGGTTTAAAAAAAATTGCTTCTTTGGTTTTTCCGTGCAATCATACACTAATTGTATATGATTTTATCACAGAAATGCTGTCATTTAGGCTTTGCAACAATAGAAGCAATGTGTCATTTCTAGAAGTTGAATTGCTCGTGCACACTGGGAACACGTTCATTATTTAGGCCTACTTCTTTTCTTCATCAGAATCAACCTGGGGAAGATTGATATTGCGCAAATGTACTGTTAATATGTGCATAGCAATGCGTTCTGAAAATATTGATGCCTCGCACAACATGCCTAGTGTTTCGTGCATTGACAGCAAGGACAGTATACAGAAACCACCTTAACATAGCGTAAACATAATGTATAAGTAAGTAAATTAATATATTTTGTACTTGGGGACTAGAAAAATGTGACGTATTAATGAGAAAACATATATCCAGAAAGTGGTAACTGAACTACAATTGGACAGAGTTTGGAGCCTAAAAAGAATTACTGTATATCCGTGAAAAATGTAGAAATTATCTACAATTAACCTTTAAATGATTATTTCACAGTATTTCTTTTAAGCACACAAAAGTATGAATGAGTATGGATATGAATTAATATTAAATTGAAGGAAGTTAGTAACATTGAAGCTCATAATAATTGACAAATTACTTGAATCGATTTTGCCACACAACTTCACTTACACTTTTTAAAACTTGGATGTTTTTCGAGAGCTGTCACTCTCATCCTCAGCTGAAGGTTGACTGGTGTTGGTAGCATCAGTACGACTAGATCTGTAGGGTTGTAGTTGGAAGTAGGCGTGATGAATCTGCTGAAATTGGCAGGATTTCAAAATTCATAATTTGGTATTTGTATTTGCAGATGTAGATTTTCTCCTGAGTGGCTAGTTCTAATGGATGGCTGCCATGTTTTACTAGAGTTGTATTTCCATGTATTTCATGATTGAAGTCCCAGAAATATGCGGCAACTGGAGATTTATCTGCTTGTTTATATGGCAAAAATGGTCATTGGTGCGAATTTTGAGGTTCCTTTTTGATTTGCCTATATATGCTTTATTGCAATCTTTGCAATTGATTTTGTATATTTTGGATTTGCAACTTTGTGATATCTGTTCTCTTGTTGAGGCTTTTAGTATGTTCAAGTTGTACTTATTCTGTGATGGCTAGAATGAATTGGTTTTTTTATTTATAACTCCAACAAAGTACAAATTACATAACAAAACATACGAGATGTGATAAAAAAATAATGGGAATTTTTTAATTTTTGCAATCTTTATACATCCGATATTCAAAACTTTTGTTTTATTTTGTTGGTACACATGTTCCCAATGTATATTTGCATTTTCAGCTGTTTTGAATAGTTTACTGTTGACAGTCAAAAAAGTTATACATGTTTTTGAATGCTCAGCAAATTTTTACTTTCGAAAAAGATGGATCAAAGAATTTGCATTAAATTTTGCTTGATAAACGAAATAAAGTGCAGCACTGCATTCGAAATGTTGACTGTGGCTTTTGGTGAATCTACTATGAGTAAGATAAAAGTTTACAAGTGGTATAAATGTTTCAAAAAGGGTCGAGAAAACGTTGAAGATGATGACCGCCATGGACGCCCTAGCACATCAATTACTGCCAACATTGTGAAAGAAGTAAAGAAAATGGTTCTGAAAAATCGCCGAATCATCATCAGAGAGGTTTACGATGATGTCGGCATATCCTTTGGCTCATGCCAAGCAATTTTTTGAGATGTTTTGGGTATGAAACGTGTAGCAGCAAAGTTTGTTCCGAAATTGTGACCAAAAATGACGTCACGTAGACATCACTCAGGAATAGTTGAATGAAGTCAAAAGCGATCCAGGACTTCTAAAGAAGGTTATAACAGGTGATGAAACATGGGTATATGGGTATGATGTCAAAACTAATGCTCAATCATCCCAATGGAAACTGCCTGAAGAGCCAAGACCGAAAAAAATTTGACAAGTTCGATCACATGTGAAGATTCTTCTCACTGCTTTCTTCGATTACAATGGGATAGTGCATCAGGAGTTCCTGCTTTATGGTCATATGGTCAATAAGGAAGTTATGTGCCATTTACGTGAAGCAATCTGAAGAAAGCAATCAGAATTGTGGCAAAACCACTTGTGGAAATTGCATCACGATAATGCACCCGCTCACACCTTAATGCTTGTTTGTGACTTTTTGGCAAAAAACAAAACTGTTATGCTGCCTCAGCCACTGTATTTACTGGACATAGCCCCCTGTAACTTCTTTCTATTCCCAAGGTTGAAGAGAACCATGAAAGTTTTGCCACCATTGATGAGATAAAAACGGAATTGCTGAAGGAGCTGAACACCATAATGAAAAGTGAGTTCCAGAAGTGATTCCAAGATTGCAAAAAGTGCTGGCACAAGTGTATTATATGTGAGGGGGATTACTTTGAAGGGGACAAAGTTGATGTTGATGACTGAATAAAAATTCTTTAAGAAAAACAAAAATTCCCGTTACTTTTTGATCACACTTCGTATATTTAAAAGAGAATACAGCACTACTGTACCAAGGCATTCCGTAACCTTAACATTAACATCATTATCACAACTATGTATGTCCTCATCCTTCTTGTTTAAACTCTTTCTTTTTCTAGAAAGTCTCCCAACTTACTAATGTTCCCTAGCAACATTTTAGCTGCCAGACACTATCTCTCCACATTTTTACCATTTGACGCTCTATTAAACAATGAAAAGTATCATCTAATTTTCCACATGTAATAAATCTTTCTGCAAACTTTCTCCATAATCATTTTAGGAATAATGCCCCAGTATGCATCCATGCAAATCCTCTTCTTCCAAATTATTTACAGTTATCTCTATATTTCTCCCATCCTCAATTTCTTTTTACCGTTTTACACAGATTTAAAGAAGTTTTGTTCTCAAAACTTGTCCAAATCTTCTGGTTCTCTAAATCTTCTACTCTTAGGGAAGCAATCTAACGCAGGTTTCTAAAACAGAAAGATGGCTGAAGCTGTATGTCAGGGCAGTCAACATTTTAACTTGAGTCACTAGATATGTAACCAGAGAAATCACCAAACAATCTATTTACAAAAGATGCACTTTTTTTGGTAATGTTATGAGTCACTGTCATATCATATATACTGCTCTGTAATATTATTTTCTTTGGTGCAAATTTTTGGTCATCACATTCCTTCTCTGCTACAATCACTGATTACCTATAACTAGAGGTGTTATAAAATGGTTTTATTTTTTTACATTTGTGTTGATTTGAAATACAAAATTTGTTTTGTGTTTATCGTGCAAAGTTAATTCCAATCATATGGAATAGGATGTCAGAATGGATCAAGACAACTGGATGGATTTGCTCAGCATCTGCCTATCACAAAGAAATGAGCAAGCCTGATTGCAGAATTGTAGCCCAGTGTTGTCTATGATAGGTCTGTTTGGTGGCTGTTTATAGAACTGGACTGATTCGGTCAGCATCTAACAGGAAGGGATGAGCGAGTCTGATTGCAGTATTGTAGCCCAGTGTTGTCTATGATAGGTCTGTTTGGTGGATGTTTATAGAACTGGACTGATTCGGTCAGCATCTAACAGGAAGGGATGAGCGAGTCTGATTGCAGTATTGTAGCCCAGTGTTGTCTATGATAGGTCTGTTTGGTGGATGTTTATAGAACTGGACTGATTCGGTCAGCATATAACAGGAAGGGATGAGCGAGTCTGATTGCAGTATTGTAGCCCAGTGTTGTCTATGATAGCTCTATTTGGTGGATGTTTATAGAACTGGACTGATTCGGTCAGCATCTAACAGGAAGGGATGAGCGAGTCTGATTGCATATTGTAGCCCAGTGTTGTCTATGATAGGTCTGTTTGGTGGATGTTTATAGAACTGGACTGATTCGGTCAGCATCTAACAGGAAGGGATGAGCGAGTCTGATTGCAGTATTGTAGCCCAGTGTTGTCTATGATAGGTCTGTTTGGTGGATGTTTATAGAACTGAGTGGATTTGTTCAGCATCTAACACTAAGGGATGAGCAAGTCTGATTGCAGTATTGTAGCCCAGTGTTGTCTATGATAGGTCTGTTTGGTGGATGTTTATAGAACTGGACTGATTCGGTCAGCATCTAACAGGAAGGGATGAGCGAGTCTGATTGCAGTATTGTAGCCCAGTGTTGTCTATGATAGGTCTGTTTGGTGGATGTTTATAGAACTGAGTGGATTTGCTCAGCATCTAACACTAAGGGATGAGCAAGTCTGATTGCAGTATTGTAGCCCAGTGTTGTCTATGATAGGTCTGTTTGGGTGGATGTTTATAGAACTGGACTGATTCGGTCAGCATCTAACAGGAAGGGATGAGCGAGTCTGATTGCAGTATTGTAGCCCAGTGTTGTCTATGATAGGTCTGTTTGGTGGATGTTTATAGAACTGGACTGATTCGGTCAGCATCTAACAGGAAGGGATGAGCGAGTCTGATTGCAGTATTGTAGCCCAGTGTTGTCTATGATAGGTCTGTTTGGTGGATGTTTATAGAACTGGACTGATTCGGTCAGCATATAACAGGAAGGGATGAGCGAGTCTGATTGCAGTATTGTAGCCCAGTGTTGTCTATGATAGGTCTGTTTGGTGGATGTTTATAGAACTGAGTGGATTTGTTCAGCATCTAACACTAAGGGATGAGCAAGTCTGATTGCAGTATTGTAGCCCAGTGTTGTCTATGATAGGTCTGTTTGGTGGATGTTTATAGAACTGGACTGATTCGGTCAGCATCTAACAGGAAGGGATGAGCGAGTCTGATTGCAGTATTGTAGCCCAGTGTTGTCTATGATAGGTCTGTTTGGTGGATGTTTATAGAACTGGACTGATTCGGTCAGCATCTAACAGGAAGGGATGAGCGAGTCTGATTGCAGTATTGTAGCCCAGTGTTGTCTATGATAGGTCTGTTTGGTGGATGTTTATAGAACTGAGTGGATTTGCTCAGCATCTAACACTAAGGGATGAGCAAGTCTGATTGCAGTATTGTAGCCCAGTGTTGTCTATGATAGGTCTGTTTGGGTGGATGTTTATAGAACTGAGTGGATTTGTTCAGCATCTAACACTAAGGGATGAGCAAGTCTGATTGCAGTATTGTAGCCCAGTGTTGTCTATGATAGGTCTGTTTGGTGGATGTTTATAGAACTGGACTGATTCGGTCAGCATCTAACAGGAAGGGATGAGCGAGTCTGATTGCAGTATTGTAGCCCAGTGTTGTCTATGATAGGTCTGTTTGGTGGATGTTTATAGAACTGGACTGATTCGGTCAGCATCTAACAGGAAGGGATGAGCGAGTCTGATTGCAGTATTGTAGCCCAGTGTTGTCTATGATAGGTCTGTTTGGTGGATGTTTATAGAACTGAGTGGATTTGCTCAGCATCTAACACTAAGGGATGAGCAAGTCTGATTGCAGTATTGTAGCCCAGTGTTGTCTATGATAGGTCTGTTTGGGTGGATGTTTATAGAACTGGACTGATTCGGTCAGCATCTAACAGGAAGGGATGAGCGAGTCTGATTGCAGTATTGTAGCCCAGTGTTGTCTATGATAGGTCTGTTTGGTGGATGTTTATAGAACTGGACTGATTCGGTCAGCATCTAACAGGAAGGGATGAGCGAGTCTGATTGCAGTATTGTAGCCCAGTGTTGTCTATGATAGGTCTGTTTGGTGGATGTTTATAGAACTGGACTGATTCGGTCAGCATATAACAGGAAGGGATGAGCGAGTCTGATTGCAGTATTGTAGCCCAGTGTTGTCTATGATAGGTCTGTTTGGTGGATGTTTATAGAACTGAGTGGATTTGTTCAGCATCTAACACTAAGGGATGAGCAAGTCTGATTGCAGTATTGTAGCCCAGTGTTGTCTATGATAGGTCTGTTTGGTGGATGTTTATAGAACTGGACTGAATCGGTCAGCATCTAACAGGAAGGGATGAGCGAGTCTGATTGCAGTATTGTAGCCCAGTGTTGTCTATGATAGGTCTGTTTGGTGGATGTTTATAGAACTGAGTGGATTTGCTCAGCATCTAACACTAAGGGATGAGCAAGTCTGATTGCAGTATTGTAGCCCAGTGTTGTCTATGATAGGTCTGTTTGGGTGGATGTTTATAGAACTGGACTGATTCGGTCAGCATCTAACAGGAAGGGATGAGCGAGTCTGATTGCAGTATTGTAGCCCAGTGTTGTCTATGATAGGTCTGTTTGGTGGATGTTTATAGAACTGGACTGATTCGGTCAGCATCTAACAGGAAGGGATGAGCGAGTCTGATTGCAGTATTGTAGCCCAGTGTTGTCTATGATAGGTCTGTTTGGGTGGATGTTTATAGAACTGGACTGATTCGGTCAGCATATAACAGGAAGGGATGAGCGAGTCTGATTGCAGTATTGTAGCCCAGTGTTGTCTATGATAGGTCTGTTTGGTGGATGTTTATAGAACTGAGTGGATTTGTTCAGCATCTAACACTAAGGGATGAGCAAGTCTGATTGCAGTATTGTAGCCCAGTGTTGTCTATGATAGGTCTGTTTGGTGGATGTTTATAGAACTGGACTGATTCGGTCAGCATATAACAGGAAGGGATGAGTGAGTCTGATTGCAGTATTGTAGCCCAGTGTTGTCTATGATAGGTCTGTTTGGTGGATGTTTATAGAATTAGGTGGATTTGCTCAGCATCTAACACAAAGGGATGAGCGAGTCTGATTGTATATTAAAGCTATGTATTGTCCATGCTGTATGAGAATCCAGATTTCTTCTGCAATGTATACTCTTCAGATGAAAGTCATATTCACTTGATGCAACGTGATAGTTGATATCATTATGCAGAATCCAGTTCACAGTGTGTGGGTTACATCGTTCTTTGTGTTCTCATATCAACCTTCGTTTTTTAACATGTTCAATAAACTTCAGAAAAGTCGTGAACATTGTGTGTCATATGATGGTAACATGTAAATATAATGTAAATATATAAATTTAACTATTGACATATCCTGTATCAATGTACTATGTACTGAATTGATGTTAAAGGATTAAATAAACAATAAACAATACATTTTGAACACATTTTGTATCAACATCATTAACATTTCATTAGCATATGTTTTGCAGCATACTTTATTTATGCAAACGTTTGTATCAATTAACTTGATGTACATAGAATAAACCTTTGCAAAAATAAATTGTTAAAGCTATACAAAAATAAATGGCTGGGTGGAGAAAGTCATGTGAATGTAACCAACTTGTAATCAACATTTTAGTTATTGTTGAGCATATTGAAGTATGCCTAACAAATGTTGCATCAACTTAAATGTATTAACAGAGCAAATTCCTTGCAGTACATGGACTGGGCCATCATGGAGTCCAGCACAGAGTCTTTCGAGCGTTCTTATTTCAATACAGAGCCTCCTCAACGAGAAGCCGTATCACAATGAACCTGGTTTTGAAAGAGTAAGTGTTTTCACTGCTTCATTTAGAATATGTTTATATGTTAACCTCTTAGTGCCTGGTGCAGCATATTTTACACAAAGATGTCTTTTTAAAATTCTAGAGTTTTTAATTGCCTTCGTTTAAATTTCATATTACGATATACTTCAACAATAAATAAGTATTTATAGCTGTTTTATATTGTAAAATGTTAAATATTTTAAGTAAAATTGTAGTATTTATAAAGAATAAGAAGAGAAATTTATGCAACTGCAGTCAGATGTAATGCCATTAGTATTGAAGTGTGCCATCATACCAGTTATTTTACTTGTGCCCTCCCCATCCTTCATCACAGGTACATTTGACTTGCAACTTTCATCTCACCTTAATGATCATGGCTATTTGAACTGCTTCAGTGGTGGTGCCTGTGAAAGAAATATGGGTTTAGTAATTAGAGTAAGAGAGGCAAATGTAGCAAAAAAACTCCGGCATTATTTGTTTATCATCATTTAAGGCTGATTCACAACTACTGAGAACGGTAACTACAACAAGAGCAAGAAAGTTGAAATACATGTATTCTAATGGGAACGTTCACAATCGACAAGAAGCTTTCTCTGGCCTCGAGAACGGGGCCAAGTTTTAACTTTCTGATTCTCGTTCATGGGGACGACATATTAGATCCATATTGTGTATATTAGACTCTTCACTGTAGCATTTATTCTAGGCAGCCATGACATGAAACAGCCGCTAGTAGTGCTCTCAAGCTGGAAACATGAAACTGGAAAGAATTAGTAGCATATGTGCTTCCTAACCTCAAATCCATTGAGCATTAGTTCTTAAGTGAAAGGGTCATCTGCAGTTTGTTTCTATGCAACTAAAAACAGGTTATTGCCCAAAAACAATGGCAAAAACTACAAAGAACAGCAAAAACTGGTGGAAGTTAACAAAGAATAATAAGCAACTTAAAGAATGCCGTTAAGTAAAGGAATGAAAGCTTGGTTTGGTATTGAAGTTCAGCATTTTCCAAGGATGCGATACAAACATTTGCAAGAAAATCCTCCCACCCCAAACTATGCCTTACATGGAAATATTTTTGTTATGTTTTATTTTCTCAAAAATAGCTGAAACGATTTTGATTAAAATACTATATGCTTAAGCTATTTGTATAACATTTATAACGTGTATATATTTGAATTTTCTGGAAATAGCCTGCGAAATTCTCTTCATTCTGGAAATATGTTGTGTGATTGGTAAACCGTAATAGACAAATCCTACAACACAAAAAATGTAGGTCTCATAAAAGCAGAAAATTAATGGGAAATACGAGGGCAGTCCTAGAAGTACCCGACCTGATGTATATATAGCGGTTGTTGTTTCAAACAAATGACTGGTAGAAAGTACCAACCTTATAAGCTTAAGTTTGAAGTTTGACGATGCTATGTTGTTTAGTAATTGTTTGGCAGCCATTAATAGTGAACTCTCTCAATGAATTTGTAAACATGAATAAAACTGCCCATCGTTATGTGATACAATAATTTGAAAGGTCTTAGTCCAACTAATATTAAAGCTGAGCTAGATTCTACTCTGGGGGAGTCTGCTCCTTCGTTTACAACAGTAAAATATTAGGTGGCAGAGTTTAAGCGAGGCTATACAAGCTGCCAAGATGAACATTGCAGTGGTTGACCAAATGAGGTGACCACGGCAGAAATTATGAAGAAAATCCACAAAATTGTATTGGATGACCGTCGACTGAAAGTGTGCAAGGTAGCAAACATCGTACGCATTTCAAAAAGTGCTGTACATCGCATACTGACTGAAAATTTAGACATGAGAAAGCTGTGCGCAAGATGGGTGCCATGTTTACTCACAAGGAACAAAAGCAGTATCGTGAGGATGTTTTAGTCGAGTGTTTGGCGATGTTTCACTGCAATAAAGTCAAGTTTTTATGTCGATTCATAACCATGGATGAAACATAATCCATCACTTCACACCTGAGACGAAGGAACAGTCAAAACAGTGGATTGAAAGGGGAGAATTGGCTCCAAAGAAGGCGAAGACAGTTCCATCTGCAGGCAAGGTCATGGCGTCAGCTTTTTGGGATGCACGTGGGATAATTTTCATTGATTATCTTCAAAAAGGAAAAGCAATCAATGGCGAGTATTATGTAAACTCATTGCAGCATTTGAATGATGAAATCAAGCAAAAACGCCTGCATTTAGCGAAAAAGAAAGTTCTGTTTCATCAAGACAATGCACCAGTTCACACATCCGTTATCGCCATGGCCAAAATCAATGAGTTAAAGTTTGAATTGCTTCCTCATGCACCCTATTCGCCAGACTTAGCCCCCTCTGATTATTTTCTGTTTCCAAAGTTGAAGAAAGATTGCTAAAAGATTTGCCAACAATGAAGAGGTGGAGTTTGTAGTTGACAGCTATTTTGCAGAACTTGACGGTTCTCCCTATAAACAGGGCATCAAAGCTATTGAACATCGCTGGGAAAAGTGCATCGAGCTGAAAGGAGACTATGTAGAGAAATAAAGATTTTTTTTTTTTTCCAAAATGTTTGTTTTCTTTGTTAGGTCGGGTACTTCTGGGACAGCCCTTGTAACATTTGTTGTGTTAACTATTTCCAAGATATTCTTTGTTATTGGTTTCAATTTTCAAAAACTTATAGTTTTTCTCAAGAGGTAAGTTTAGTACATGGCCATAGAAACAGCATGGAATTTCAAAGTCATCACATAGCGACCTGCATTTTTCAAATGTGATTATAGCTTGCTGTATTTTTCTTATACCTACAATGAAATGTGTAATGAACTTTTATCTTGATTATCAAGAACTAGGTAGAAGAATAGGCTTTTGTAAGAATAATTAGTAGAAGAATGGTTAGAGAATCATGTGAAGTAACAAAAGCTTCTTTTTATTTTTTTTTCTTCAGAATTTTATGGGCTGTGTATAATCGATTCCAGTTTTGTCATTGCAAAATACACAAAATGTTTTGTATTAAAACTGTAGAGTTTTTTTAAAATTTTGAATACATACCCAACATTTTAGAGTTTCTTCATTTTTAAAATGCTTCTATTGTTTATTTTTAAGACGTAAATGAAGTATTTTATGGAGGACAAGTGCTTGTAATAGTGGTTTCACCTAATCTAGGGTGGTATTGGATGGTTTTGTTTAACAATTGAAAATACACATCTTTTGCTGATATTTTGCCTTTATAGGAACGATGCCCTGGAGACATTGGAAGGTATAATGATATAATCCAGCATGAAACACTTCGAGTTGCAGTATGTGGAATGCTGGAGAATGACACATGCCTGGCAATACCTGATGCATTGAAGGATGTGATGGAGAAAACATTCCTGGAATTTTATGACTATTATGAAAGCACAGTGCGAAGGAAAATTCACCTTCATGGACAGCCAATGCTGGCAAGTATACTCATATACATACCAAATTAGATTATTCATGGTAAAGTTAAATAATGCTGCTGTTTCTTTGAGTTATGGTTGTGTGCACCATTCTCAATCAAGGTTTTACCATGGTAGAATATTGGCTTTACCGCAATGAACAATCATTTGGGGTGCATCGACGATGGTAAAAGTTTATCTAGGATTTTACTGCTATTAAATCTTCAACTTCACTTGCGTTGTAATGTTAAAATGGCGGAACAGTATGTGTTAGAATTCCCAACCAAAAGAAATACTCCATTTTTGCTAATGAATGCAACTTGATAAAGTTATGGTCTGTCTGGTACTTTGTAGTTTTTAATACCTTAAGGCTTTTATACGACAGCTGCCTTAAATATCCGACTGAAGATGTAATGAAAATCCATACAATCATGGCATTACATATAATTTTACTAGTTGAAGCATACTTCCAAGAACAGACAGAAATAAGGGGAGTAATGAATAAATTTAGTGCAATGAGTACATTTTAAGGAATGTTAGGTTACATCAATTGCACATACTTAAGAATCCAGTAACTTAACGAGATCAGTATCAAACTTCAAAGTTGTACTGTGTTGTGGGGTAGTAGTGTGTGCACCCCGTATGCAAGGTGTTCAGAGTTCAAATCTTGTCTGGGGATATATATATATATATATATATATATATATATATATATATATTTTTCTTTCTTCTTTGTTTTTTCTGCCTCTCTCTTTCAGAAGGTGAATGTCCACTAAGTAAATGGAACTTTAATCATTATGAAAAGAAAGGAAAGAAAAAAAGTGCATAATATTTGAGTAGCTTTTGCCATGTCTCCATGTTTAAGTTATTACTTCTATCTCTTGATATATTTTCTAAAAAATTACATGTTAAATCTACTTCATGTTTAGCGAAACTTGGGACCACTTTTGCTTTCGTTCATTGCATGCTGAACGAGTAAGTACATGCATGCCTGCCTGCAGCAAAGAGGTAGTACAGGTGAGAAAGAAACGATGCAATGTACTTGCAGGCGTGTTCAGTAGAGTTTACCTGAAATGAGCGGTGCACTCAACCAAGGTGAGTGCGTGCAGCAGTCACCTAAACCGCTGTGTGATGATTACTGTAGTAAGCTGAAGGTCCTTGAAGGGTTTGTTTAACAAGAATGGTACACACAGCCATTATTCTTTGAACCAGCTTAAGAATACAGGGTGTGCACAAATGATTATGGGGGTTTTAAACTTAAATATTTTCTCTGCAGTAAGGAATACATTTTGAATGATGACTTAAAGTGAAGAGTGACAGGAAAGTTAGTATAACACAAGTTACAAGTGTTCAACATGGGATCCATACATCCCATGAGGTTAGCATGTCTGGTGTAACTCGGCAAGTTTGGCACATTTTTTTTAACACCTTGTCATTGTTGAGGTTTAGAAGTGGTGGGCTATCAAACCGCTAAGCACTTCGACCATCACTGATCCATTGTATGCTCCTTTATTTTCTGGTATCTCAGAATGTCTGCATACTTTGTTTGATATTTATTTAATTTCTTTACACTAAGTATACCCGTGATAACTAATACATATAGGAAGATTCAGTGATGCACACATTGCTGTCTGTGTCTATCATAGAGTGGCACTGATGCAAGCATACAACTAATTTCCTAAGTTTAAAGGCTTTACTTACCAATGTTACACAAAATGAGGGACTGAATCTGGCTACTGTTGTCCACACATTTTTTTTTGCACCTCTTTAAGAAATTTGCTGTAGTTCACATTGCAAACTGTTGCCAATTTCGTGGTGGATGTTTTGCTTTAATTCTTCCAGGGTGTGTGGGTTTCTCTTGTATATTTTATGGTTTAATTTACCCCCGAGATAAAAGTCGCAGCGGTCAGGGGACTGAGGGGTCTACAAACCTCTAGTAATAATTCTGTCCTCCAACACACACTCAATTTTTGCCACTGAAATATTGGCTGTATGGGTTGTGACAGACTCTTGTTGGCATGTCCCTATCTGATATTTCTCTAAAAAAAATGGGGCCAAAATTGCATTCACGTATGTGAGGACATCAACTATTGACTCAAAACAATTCAGTCTCCACTCATGGAGCACTATACACCAATGTTTTTGTCATGGAGGGGTACTTCATGAACAATATCAAGTTTGTCAGAGCTCCAATAATGATATTTTATGTTTACACATCTATGAAGGTGGAACCAAGCCTCGTCTGAGAAAAATATTAAATGTGGGTCTAGTTCATTTTGTATACACTATTGAGACTCCACCTACCTGCATACAGGATCACCTGGTTGAAGAGCATGTGACACGTTGTTTTATATGGTTTTAGCTTCAACAATTTAGTAGCTCTTTACATACAGCCATACGATATGCCTGCCTGTTGAAGACATCTAAGTGATTTATGGGGGAAGTCTCCAAACAGTAACTGATCATCTAATTTTCTTTGATAAGAACCCTACACTGTCTGTTAGGTTTCTTAGACTAAACTACCTGTGACCTGAAATTTATTATACAGATTATGGATTGTTGTATGCCTGGAACCTTTACAGTAATCGTTTTTGCAAATCATATTTGCACTTAGCTGACTGCGTTGGCACAGAAATATATACTGTGCAATAGTTAACATATATTGAGCCATAATTTTTTACTAAATACAGGGCACAATAATAAATAAGTTGTAACAAATCCACTATACTGCATCGTAGTCACTACCATATTCCAGAGCAGAGCAGTAGTGTGGCCTGGATTGCAACAGGGTGGGAAATGCAGTGCAGCTGGTTCTTAGTTCATTGGGTCTCTTGGTATTTTAAGAGTCTAACACTTTATAAATTAGGCTCATCCTTTAAACCCCTGGTTGTATGTATGGTGTAGAGCCTCTAAAACAAATTACTGTCATTATACAATGAACTTCTCTCTCTTGTTCCTTCTTTGAGATCCTTGCCCATTTATCCCTCACTCTTCCCACGAATTTCCCCATCCTATAATTTCTTCTCTATTATCTGCTAACATTTTAATTGCTATTACATCTTTTAGTAATTTATTACATATCTCATTCCAAATACTATTCCTCTACCTTTTAACCATTTCACATTCAGTTGGGCAGCAGTAAATGTCCTCTTGTTTCGCATATATGTTGCATTCTTCTGTGATTTGACCTTAATCCGTTAAGAAATAGTACACCTGTTCGCATCCAAGCGAAGCCCATCCTTTCCACTTTGTCAGAATTATCCTCTTATTTCTCTCTGCCCCAATTCTTACTATTTAGTTCCAGTGAAATTAAATAACATTAAACAACATTTCAAAATACAGCAGAGACTTGATGAAGAAAATAAATTAAAGGATAAAGATTATAGGAATATTAAAGATATACAAAAAATGCCAAGGAAGACTGCAGTGGCCTTATGTAGGATGGCAACTGGCCATGATTGCCTCGCAGAACATCTCTACAAAATACGATGCCTACCTATACCCAAGTGCACTCTCTGTGAAGAAGATGTTATCCTGAACAAACATCATCTTGCCAAATGCAAAGGCCTTAAAAGTGATAACTTACAGACTTTATATTGGGAAGCCAGAGGGAAAATGATGCAGATCAATTAATCCCCAGTGCCACTGGTGAACAACAACAACAACAACATAAGTGTATACAGTTTTATAAACCCATGGTCAATGTTTAATCCTTTAACCTGCAAGTGGCTCTGTCACGCAACAGATGACTTGCTGTTTCATCTCATCCAAGTTGTTTTTTATACATCTTGTATAAGTAAGTGTCCCTTGAGATAGCCGTATCTTGTTATCAGTAATAGAACAAAATTATTATCATGGTTTAATAGGCTGTTAATAAATACAGAAAAATAGTTATGGGCTTTCATGCTAGCCAAAATAGAAAGTATGTCGCAGAACTGGTGAAGATTTACAATTGGGAGCACACATCAATATGCCAACAAAATAGCTCAGCACAGGCGCACAGGTTCACAGTCATATTCAATATGGAATAATATTCTGGGGAGTTGCAACAGAATGGGAAGAGGTTTTCAAGATGCAAAAAATGAGGAACAAGAATAAACATGCTGCCTATGGCATGTATGTACCTATCTTACCATAAATACTGTCCATAAGTTTTAAGTAAATTGACACAAAATGGTTAGAGATATTTTAATATTCTAATAATATGAATTATGTGGATGCATTATGAATCAAAATCACAAATAATTGTTCAAAATGGCCACCATTAGCACACACATAGTCCCTAAGTCTTTGTGACCACTCATCAATTGAATTATGCAACACATCACGTGGGAAATCTGCAGCTGTTTCCAAAGAGGCAGCTTTAAACTTCCAATATTGGGATGTCTCTTCTTCCAAGCCATCTCCTGAAGCTTGGAACAATTTTTAGTCCAAAGGGTTTAAATCCAGACTTGCAGAAGGCCAATCGGAAGTGGAAATGAAGTCTGGAACATTTGCCTCTAGCCACTGCTGGGTTGTCCGTGCCTTGTGTGCTAGGGCTGAGTCCTGCTGGAAACTCCAGTTCTGTCCATGGAAGAGGGTGTTGTTGAGATTCTTGACTAGATCCTTAAGCACTGTCTCTTGGTATACTTTGGCTGAAGTTTTGACCCCTTTTCACAAAAATGGAGCTCCGTTGTGCCCTCATAGCTCACACCCCACCACACCATGACTGATGCAGGATGATGACCCCTCTGGACCCTTGGAGCTTTTTCACCAGCTTCCCTAGAGGATTTGGCATATATCCTGTCATTTTGGGCATTGAAAGCCCCCTCGACACTGAAAAGGATTTGGCGGTGCCCGTTTGCTGCGTAACGCTTAAGTAAGCGCTTTGATTTTAGGAGCCTTTGGCGCTTCAGTTCATTTGTTAGGAGATGTCCTTTGCATCGTTTTTAAGCATGGAGTCCCAGGTCACTGCTTAATATGTGAGACATAGACATTTTCGATATCTTTAGCAGATGAGCCATAACTGTCTCCTTACTGGATTTTGTTGCACATGCACTGCCACTGCTTTCACAAGCTCTGGTGTTCGTACTGTGCGTGGTCTTTCACAGTTCCAGTCTCAACAAAACGCAGGATATGCGGTAAACAAATTTCTTGCTGATTTTGAGCTTCTGGAGGGTTTTGAAAATCTCCCCCATTGATTTGCCTACCTTGTACAACACCACACAATTTTCATAGTCCCCTCCTCCCCCATTCCATCTTTAAAACCTAAAACTGACAACTTTAAACTTCTCCAGCTCAAATTAATTAAATTGAGTTTTATTTATGGACGCTCTTTAACTGCTATGGTCCTTAGCGTCCCATTCTATATTGGGCGTGAAGGACTGGTAATTTTGCTCAGAGACCTCTTTATCAGGCTTTAGGTTCTTTTACGTGCTGTAAATCTATGACACGGGACCACCGGCTTTAGTTCCCTTCCAAAGGAAGCCATGCTAAGGATTTCTACGCCCGAAAAAATCCATCGCCCTCCGCTGGGTTTGAACCCGTGACCTTGGGAGCTAGAGGCTAGCACGGTACCACTAGTCCACGGAGGACGACTCCAACAATGATTGACGCTTCACCAAACCTTGAATGGGCAGAAGTACACACACCCTCAAAAGTTAGGACAGTATTTATGGTAAGACTATGTACATGCTACAAGTAATTTACTGTTTGAGATTACACACGGATACATGACAAGACAGAGAGACAGTTTACACATTCAGTACTACAGGAAAGTGCAATTCACATTGGAATAAGACTATACAACAACTATTGAAAACATAAAAGATCTCAAACTGTTTAGAAAAAAAAGCTTAAGTTGTTCTGTTAACTCATTTTATTCATTTGCAAAGTTAATTCAGATGACACAATTGCTAAAGTATCTAACTAGTTCTTAGTTTCTCTACCTATTTTTGATCCTTGAGTTGTTCGGAATGTTGGTTTTGGTTGACCTTTTTATTTAATCCTTTGGGCGCGAAGATCCAAAGCGAGCCAATGCAATTTGTGCACATAAACTGCCAAGAGGTATCCTATCTGTAGAGGTTGGTTTTTACAATACATGCAACAGATGCTGTAAGTGCATACCTCTAGCTAATCTACGATATTTAAACTGTGCGTTGGTAGCATTTTTCCTGTTAATTTAATTTTTCTTTGTGAGGTCATATGTCGGGCATTGTAGCATGCCATGAACAGAATAGCATGGGTGTTGTTCTTTCAGGTGTTTAGTGATTTCTGTACATCGCAGAATGACATACTGGAACAAGAAGTCATTGAAGAAGAGGAACTTGAGGTAGCATTGCTGGAAAGTGATAGTTATAGTGACATTTCAATTGGTGATGATGACGACAACAACAGTAAAAATTTGAAATTAAAAATTAAAATTTTTTTATACATGAGGGCTCAAGTGACATCCTTGAAAGTGTGGAGATATGAAACAGCATATCAAGAGCCAATGCAAAAAGTCTGAACTCAACAGCTTCAAAATTGAGTGGAAATTTTTATGTAAACCTTACTTAGGGCTGGCAGTTTAAGAGTAGCATAGCATTTTAGTTTGGCAGAGGAAGGGTTAAGTATTTGTTTTCATTTAAAATAGAGAGTTGAGGGTTGTTACACTACATCACTATGATATTGCTTAAAACACAAAGTTACGCCAAACTTCGTTAGTAACAAGTAAGAATATCATAGTGATGTAGTGTAACAACCCTCAACTCTCTATTTTAAATTATGACACATCACTGTTACCAGCTTCTAAATCTTCAAAATTAGTCAACAATTTGTTTTCATATTGATGAAAATAATATGTTGATGCCTCTATCATGTACATGCCGTAACAGTCTAGAAATAAAGATAAGTGCAAATGTTCGTCTATACACCTGTGGAACTGTAACCGCTGAATTATGTTTTGCAAATTCCAAGACTCAAAAAGTCTTTTGTATGCAGGTAGCCAAGTTCTGTTTATTTTGTCACCATGACTGTAACACAAAATCTATTTATGTAGAATTCAAGGTTCTGCAGTTTCTGTTCAGTTTAAGTTACTATGCAACATTTTTTAAAAATCTGTTCCATTGTTCTGCCTTAACATCTAAGGTCATATTGGCGGCATTGCCTTTGGAACAATTGCTCATCTGCAGTGATGTTTACTCATTTTACTATGATGTTAATCTTTGGGTTTTCTATTTCAACATTAATTTCACACACCTATTTACACTCTCACTCATACTTCCAGACTCTGGGGAGGATGGGGAATAATCCTGGCTAAAGAAAAATTCCCTTCATCCAGCCAGGAATCGAACCCAGGACCTCTGGATTTGGAAGCTGGCATGCTAACCACTAGATCACAGAGGCAGTAGATTCATTATTATATTGCATACCGCTGAGAGAATGTATAAGTTTAGAAGTCTATAATGATTTGCGTATACTCTGAATTATTCTGTAATTTGGAATGCATTCCATGTCCATTACCATAGTAGCATGGCTTCAGACACCACAATAGAAACGGTTGCCATTGTATAATACAGCAAAGTTTTTCTGGCTCATGAAGTCATTGTAATCATTAAACTCTCACATCTAGTGTTCACAGATATAAATGTTTTAGATCTGTCTTTTGCTTTCTCATTCTACATGACTAACATGTCTGCAAAACTTTGTAGTTGCTGATGTGTTTTCAACCTGAATGTTTTGGAAGACCTTGTTTTGTTTGATGAAGCAATCATGTTTTATTCCTTACACTCGAATAACACAAATACAATATTACAAAGCACAATTTGTTCATTGGACATAATGTCTTCTTATGCGTTCGATACTTGTAATAATTTACATACTCCAAAGTGAATTAATAATAGTGTTGTTTATCCTCACTAAACCTTGTTTCTTCTAAGCTTGCTCCACAAGGCATGTAAACACACCAAACTGTGTTGTGCCTAATTGGTTGAATCTGTGGAGACTGTGGGACCAACGGATTACATAGTCACACTTTCAGCTGTCAGAGAATAACAATGTTAGTCCACATCAGATTTATGTTCAACTGGAGTTTTTATCTGCAATCAAGCAGCAAGTCGTAAACAACCTGTGGTATCTAAACAAAGTGCATGTGCCTTCTGCTACCCAAGTCAAGTTTGAACACAAGAACTAGCCTTCACACATTTCACTGTGGCTTTAATATTTATTTATTTGCGCTAGCAATCTTCCTTAGAATATGGCTATACATCAGCCCAAGCTGTTATCTTGCCAGATTCTACCCATATTACTTTCTGTATTTATAACATAAAAAGTTATAAAAATAATAATAATAATAATAATAATAATAATAATAATAATAATAATAATAATAATATCATCAAAATGATAATATAATTACATATCTTAACATCTCATGGTGAAATTAATTCACATCTCTTTTTATTGTCCTTGTTAAAAATCTTGCTGAAGGCTACTTTCCTGTCCAATTTTAACCATTTCCCATTTATAGCTTGCTTTCTCCAATGCTGTGTACCATTACAATCAAACATTATATGTTCTAAATCTTCTCTTTCCCCACTATTAGACACTGGTTCTGTGGGAACCCATTTCTCATTCCTGTTAGTCTCCATACACCTGCTTGTACCCAGGTTATACTCTCTCTTTGTTCCTTATTTGAGTTATCCACATACTGTTCTCTAGCCCATACATTTTTTATTAATATATATGATTCCAAAGAACTATTCTTCCCGATGCTACTAAATGGATTTTGTATCTCTGTATCTTCAAACCTCCGCCTAGCTTCTTTCCAAAAACCCTTAACATTATTTTCTCTCCTCCTCCTCCTCCAAATTTCTCTCAAACCACTATTTTCCAAGTTAGTTTGTATACTATAACTCCACCCGTTTTTCTTTAAGCTCTTTTCTTGAAATTCCAAACACTGCCTCAGCAAGTTTTTCTCTTCTAAATTTAATAGTCTATACCAATATTTAAGAGCTCTCTCCATTATTATCCCTTTTCTCCCCACTCTCTGCATTTCAATTAGAGCAAATTCTTTTACTTTTGGCAGCACTAAAACTTTTCTACAAAAACTCCTATGTACCATATCTATCACTTCCAGCCTCCTCCTACTCCCCATATTTCACTTCCATATAACATGTTTGCTTCAACTACTGTGTTATATATTTTCTCTAGCCATTTAACATTTATATCTGGTATTCTATATTTACACCCTCTAATCGCTGAAATTTCCCCCTTCCCCTTCGTCTTTGAGTCTCCACTACCAGTGGGAAATGGCAACTATTAGATACAAAATTTAACACCTTAAAGTTACTTATTGTATACGCCGTGCTAATCGGGCATAATATATAGTCAATAACACTTTGCCCGTTCATATTAACAAAGGTAAACTCTCCCTCCAAATCATCTCCATATTTACCGTTCAATATATCTAGAGCATTCACTTCACAAAATTCGATAAATCCATCACTTGACTTATCAATACACTTGTCTTTACTTCACCTGAAGGTTTTAATATACAAATCTAGCAAAAGGGAAAGGTGTTGTGGTAGCCATCAGAGGATGCAAAAGTAGAATACCAGGCATAGAGCTCAAGTGGTTAGAAAGAATTTATAACATGATAGTGGAGACTAAAATGCTGTATGTTATAGGAGTGTGGGGGCTGGAAGGGGGTAGAAACTATAGATTATGTACGTAGGATGTTCTGCAGGGAAATATTAGGCTTACCCCATGCAAATGCAAGAGACAGGGAGAGTGGCAATGGAGAGAGCATTGAAATATTGGTACGGAATCCTAAATCTAGATTAAAGTAAGGTCTTAAGGCAATGTTTATAGTATCAAGAGAAGAGCTTAAGAACCAGCGGATGGGCAAACAGTCTTCGAAATAACTTGAAAAGTAATGGACTAGGAGAAGTATGGAGGAGGAGGAGGAGGAGGAGGAGGAGGAGGAGGAGGAGGAGGAGGAGGAGGGAAAATAATACAGAGGGGTTTACGGAGGGCTGGAAGAAGATTTTAAGACACACAAACTCTTTACTACTATAGCGGATAAGAGCTCTTTGACTTTCTATGCTCATGGGAAAGGGAAACACATATAGATACAGTAAATAAAGAGAAGCAACATGGCATTCATGGTTAAGAACTGGTATTTGGAGATTAAAAGGATTTAGAAATGGTATACCCCAGTGCCCCATATGTGGCAATAAGGACGATACTCAACATATTATATTTGAATGTAGAGGGACTGACGTGGAGAAAAGCAATTCTATCTGAAAAATTTTTAAAGTTAACAGAAAATGTGTCATAAGTGGCTTGTTCTGTAAAAACAGTAAGAAATTAGGTCAGTTTTTAGACAAAGTGAAAAGTAAGTGAAATCGGACCGAGAACAGAAATAGTACAGTAGAGAATAGATCTTAAAAATTCAAGTTTGCAAACTGTAAATAGGCTAGGACAGGCAATAAGCCTGGGCTAAATGTCATGTCATATTCGAATACAGTTTACTTAGCATAAATAAATATACAAATGAGTCAATCCTTCATGCATGTGCTAGCACTTTCTTGCAGTTCTTTAAATATGTGAAGACAAAGTACTGTTTTAACTGATTTTTGTGGTAAAAAGCAATTATGTGTCCAGCAACCAATAAGAAAAGACTAGATGCACACTTAAGTTGGCATGTGGAATAAAGTGAGGGGATAGGTGTAAATCATATTGTGAAGTGAAACTCGCATTTATGTTTTCAGGACCCATTTGGGGAAGACAGAGGACTGTTTCAATACAAAACCATACAGGCACGCCTGCAAGCATTACATGCCAAACTAACTGCTAAATTAAATCCTGCTGTTCCACTTGGAGACAAGTTGGTGTCAGATGAATGTTCAAGTGATGAATCAGAAATGGATCAAGCAGAAGATATGTCCGCGCAGGGAGCAAGTTGATATCTGAATGCAAAGAGCTTGGTTGTATTATATTAATTTATTGTATCAGGAACATCCCTGTGCTCAGAATTGGGAGTTTATGGCTGTTACAGCTAACTTTGGGGCCAGCACAAAAATTACAATTTAGTTGGTTTTCATTTCGTGATTCAAGAAGTATTCTATGCTTACTGTAGTAGTAGTAGTAGTATGTTAGTAAGGTGCTTTGTACTTGGTACTCTTGCAGTCGAAATGAAGGCTAATTATATTATTCCATTTTGTTACCATATTTTTGTACACTTGTTTTTTTAAAGCCTTCCTTTGGCAAAATTCATTTTATTGTAATTAGGCCACTTGTTGCTTCTCATGACTGAATATGTGATCACATTATACACATGTATGCAGTAACAAAGGTGCATGTTATTCACCCAAGTTTAAATAAGTGTATTTTGAATTTTCACTGGGAAAAAAAAACCATGATATAGTGGCACACACATCATTACATATTGCTTTTCTTTCACACTGTGACCACAGCTTGGACTAGTGGTTACCATGCTAGCCTCTAGTTCCCGAGGTCGTGGGTTCAATTCCGGTGGACGGCGACAAATTTCTGTGGGCATAAAAATCCTTAGCATGGCTTCTTTCAGAAGGGAAGTAAAGCTGGTGATGCCATGTCATGTAAAAGAACCTAAGCCTGATAAAGGGACCTCTGAGCAAAGTTACTGGTCTTTCATATCCAATATACAATGGGATGCTAATGACCACACAGTTAAAGAGCGTCCATAAATAAAGCTCAGTGTAATTTTTACATTTTCATAGTTACAATTACAATAATAATAATAATTCAAATTCCCCCATAGATAAAAATTGCATACAGTTAAATTAGAATATAATGAAGTCCATAATCCTTTACTAATTTCCCTATATTTAAAAAAAATTCCTGAATTAAATTAAATCAGTTACATGGATGGTAGCAGAGTTGGTAATGTTGCTGCCAAACTGTCCCTTTACTGCACAATGTCGCCAAACCATATCAATTTTTGAAAATTAAAATCAAGAAGATTAGAGGAGAGGTTGGCAAGAAGGAATTGCAGTCTGTGTCAGTTAAGGTAATGGAAGTTGTGTTTGCCCAATGGACCAAAAGTTGAACCGAAATGAATCTAGGAGGGGAGTGAAGTCATATGATTAAGCAGCCACTGAAAATGTAGAGGAAAAAGAGGCATAAGATTTTGATTTTACGCAAAATAGAACTCATTAAGTAATCAGTGTTATGAATTCCTGTAATCTCAGATTCTTAAAGCATACCGTTTGTCAATCACACTAGCACATGTATACACATGATGGAACTTTGTATTAGTTAAATAAGCATATATTACAGAATGTATTTAAATTTTAAGGTTATTTACCCACTGTGGAATTGTGCAAGGTTATAGAGTACATGCATTAGCCGAAGTTTTTTTCATCAGAAATCACATTGTAATCCCCAGTAATTAGCAAAAAATAATTCCAGTAATAGCAGATTTTTAAAGCATATCATTTGTCAATGATATTAACACATGTAACTGTGTGTTGGTTAAATAAGTGGACATATATTATGAAATGTATTTACATTTTAATGTTATTCATGTACGTATTGCAGAATTGCGTGAGGTTATGTGGTTTTGAAGGAATGCCACTTCCCACCTTTTTCCTGTCGGAGGCAAGGCTATGTAACACCAACAAAATACTTACTCCGAAGTACTGTTTATACATGAATTTAGTGATTTTAATTTTTCATAGGTTGGCTGCCTGGCATTATGCAGCCATGGTACCACAGTCTTGTTGAAGTTGAGACTGACATTCAGCATCAGTCAGCTGTTAGAAAGTCATTGCTGTAGCTCTTTGTTCAAGAAATATAGGTTCTATCATATGTACAGCACTCATTCAAGGTAATCGTGTGTGTAAAATGCAGTTTCTCTGCACTCTAATCTCTCTCATTTTGCAACAAAACATAACCACGTAAATGGAACTATGCTTTATCGTGTTTCAAAACTCAATTAGTCTATCATTAACAATTCCTGGACCACAATGAGCTCAGTTTCAATAGTATAGTAGCTCGCCATGCTGAACCCATGAAACTTCTGTTTGTTGTGCAAGCCATCATAGAGAGTCTCTCCAATCTCGTCCAGTTTCTCCTCCGTATGAATGAATTTATTGTACAATTTGTTTACAATATATACAATATGTATTACTATATCACTGTACCCCTACATCTTATGTACAATTTGTTTGGTGCTTGTCTTCCTATTGAGCCACTCAGATTGCTTGGCTCCCAGGCCTTATCACTCACTGAGCAGCCTTTGCTTCTCTTACTTTTCTAGACCATTTATCCTTTACCTTCCTTAAAAATTCTCCCATGCCCTTGATTTTCTTTTCTTCTTTCCCTGTCAACATCTTTATAACTACTATTTTTCCATCCATATTTTCCCATTTCTTTTCCCACACTCTTTCCCTCCAGCTCCGTTTCCTTACATAACATATAGTGTTCTGTACTTTCTCTTCTTCCACACAACTCGCATATCCCTCTTCCGCTGTCTCTCATCCCTGCTAAACCTTCTCTTTCTTATCTATTACAGCAATCAATATACCTCTCTCTTCCCCACTCCTTTATCAATTTATAAAAGCTTAATGATTTTTTTTTATCTTCAAGGCTTCCCCATAACCCTTGTCCTTCTATATCTTCCACTCTGTTTCTTACTACTTTCCAAAAGCCGTTTGTATTTCTTTCCTCCAACCCCTGTATATCCCCATTCCAATTGTCTCCATTATTTTTTCAGTTCGTTTCGACCAGCTTTTTTTGTTTCTGGAACCTTTTGCTGAGTCATGCATATCTTTAAGATCTCACTTTCCTCCATTTTGATACATCTAAACCAAAATTTTAAAATTCTTTCTACTATTATACCTCTCCTAGTTCTACTAATGCAACCTCGCCTGGTGCTGCTCTTGGTAGTCCAATTAATTCTTTACAAAACATTCTATACATTTGGTCAATTTTCTTACTTAGTTCTCCTCAGCCTCCCCCCCCCCCTCCATATTTCCACCACGTAGAGCATTTTTGATTCTACCAATGCCTTGTACATTCTCTCTAACCATTTTTTCGACATCTGTAATTTATATTTGCATATTCTTATTCCTGTCATAGCTGCCTTCTCTTTAGGTAACATCTTCCTGCCATGTGCTCTCCATTTCCAGCTATTACTCGACCTTACTCCTAAATAGCTATATTCTTTGACTACCTCCAGTTCTTGACCACCTAGAAACCATTTTCCTTCTTTCCTCAGTTTATTTCGTTTTTTAAACACTATCACTTTGGATTTACTTTAATTCCCCATTTTTCACAAAATGTTCTCCTCAGTAAGAACTCGCTTGTTTGCTCTTTGCTTTCTATTTGGAATAAGCCCTGTTCCCTTGAATTTGTTCAAAAGTCTTTGCACTGTTTTTCTGTGTAGGATAGGTAAACTGGGACATTGTGTTGCATATTGCCATATCACTTTCCTAAAAAGGTTTAACACATATGTATTGTGATTTTGTCCAGTCACTTTCTCAGTTCTCACTGTCACTCCTTTACTTTTATGTAGTTCACCTTCACCGGTAGTCCACCTCTTTCATGACGTAGCCTCTTCATGCCGGATAGTTCATTCACTCGGGAGTCGAACACAGGACCTCCACAATCCATCGCTCTGCAGTAACACTCACTGCACATCACCAACTCGCTCGGAGAATCACTCTTGATGTCGCACCAGTTGCTAACTCTCTCACACTCTACAATCACTGAGCGACACAAGTCACTCTACTGTTGCCACTCCTCAACTCGCAACTGCCTGTCTGCGAGAGCGCTCACTTATATAGTAATGGAATGTTCCATACAAGGTTCTCAAATGTTCTAGAACTACATTGACATACATTCTGAAGGAGGGGGAAATAAAGCTTCCTTATCTCCTGATAGATGTCATGCCCGGTGCCATAGCTTGCTGTGTCACAGTATTGTACATAAAAATCATTTGTGGTAACGTGTAATCTTGCTGACGCGTTATGAAAAACTGCATAAACACTCGTAACTTAATTAGAACTGTTAAAACTTGTCAATGTATGAGCATGGAACAGAACAAAATGAGCAGGCAATGGGTTCAGTGAAACGGCTGTTGTGAGCTACAAACATATAGGCGACGGGAGTCCTAGCTATGGCCACAGTTTGAAAGAAAAGTATTGTATTCTTAAACATTTAGAGTCGAGTTTGGGACATATTTACTCTGTTATTACATTAGGCATGTTTCAGAAGCCTGTGCTTCTGAGCCACTAATGTGTTTCCTGAGATGTTGCTGTCGGCTTGATGAACTTTGAGATGAGATGTTTATCTGATGGGAAGCTCAAATTTATGAGGTGATCTCTGTTCGTCAGTTCTGCAGGCTTTTGGATTTTCTTTTTGCTCCCTTTGTGATCTTTAGTCCACAGTGCTGTTTAGCAATGTTTAGAATCCTTGTAAATTATAAACTTTGTTTGTAATTTGTAAAAACCTGTTTCACAATGGAAATTTGTACTTAACAACCAAGCTTAAATATTCACAAATTAAATTTTATACAATTTACAAGTGCTTTTTCACAATCAGATAGTAATTTCTTGCATTTGTAAAGTGAGCAGTTTATCTACAAATGGCTTAAGGTTTGTAAAGCAAGCTATATTTAATGACATACCAGCCAATAACAAAAGAGATAAAAAGGTATATAATTTTTTACTAAGAATACAGCAAAACATCAGTGAAAGCTACACAAAGTGCTAATTAGCAGCAGTTCCAGGATTCAAATAATGATGTGCATGCAAGGGAAGGTAGAAGATGTAAAGCTTTTAGACTCAAATAATTTACACTGCATAGGAACTGGCAACTGCAGACATATGACAATGTAGTTGTTCATCATGTCTAGTTTTCTCTAAAATAGCAACTTTATTCTTGTTTGCGACTTTAAATGCCGTCATGTTGAACCTAAAGTGAAAATCCCACATTTGCACTCAGACCAATCAATGCAATAAAGCATATTCAGCAAATGATCTATGAAATCACAGGTCAATCAACATACTACAACATTTCAACATCTCGCCAAATGCAAAGGCCTTAAAAGTGATAACTTACAGACTTTGTATTGGGAAGCCAGAGGGAAAATGATGCAGATCAATTAATCCCCAGTGCCACTGGTGAACAACAAGAATTTACAATTGCATGTTCTCAATAGTTTACATCTTCAAATACAATCAAATTTCTTTATATCATGTCTTTCAGATTAAATACACATGGAATACTTATTAAATGTGCTAGAAGTATGGAGACTTAAATGTATATATTTAGTCGTTGGTGATGCTTGGAAATGGGAATATGACAGAATGCACATGATGTTTGAGGAACTTTACAAATCCAGATAAAAAGTTTACGAACATTTGTAATCTTTCCCTTGTTATTTTAAATTGTAAATATTGTGAAACAGGCATAGAAGTGATGTGTGAGCACGGATTTTTGTATTTGTTAAATGTTGTTTCAAGCATGTTTCTATGTAGTTTAATTACAGTGTAATTTGTTAAACACGTGGTATCTAGAATTAAGTTGCTCACACTCTTATAACCCAACATGTTCTGCACATGCATCATCAGTTTTTAGTGTTTGGTTGTTGGACTCAATTTTATTGGCTTTAATTGAGTTGTTCACGGTGAAGTGTCCCAATCCTAATCAAAGCCTGGGATTTTGTCTAATGTATTACTTGAGCTTGGTGGGTGCAAGGTTTATGCTCAGATTTTTAAGAATTTATCTGTACCCAGGGGTAGAACGTGAAAATTTGTCAAGTCGAGAGCAACATCTACACCAAAGCCAGGAAACATGTAGCTAACGGAGAAGCAAGACGCTTCCAAAAGATGTTCAAGATAAATAGCCAAGTAGTGAAGTGATCCATTGAGTTACATTACTTTACTGTGTTCTTCCCAAAAAGTTATTTGTGTTTACTCATTGTTGTATCTGTCAGCAATTATCAGTAACATGGAAACCAGTCATATTACTAAGAATAACATTTTATAAGATATGTGTTAAAAATGTATCATATAATATTATACCATATAATACATTTGGTTGCAAAAGTGCAAGCTCTGCAAGTTTGGCATTGAGAGATGAAAATTGTTTTAATCAAAACTGTTGTTGTTATATTCTTCACAAGTTCAACTTAAGATCCTATATTGCAATGCTTCATTTAAACCATGTGTGAACTGATTGATTTATGTACTTAAATTGTAAATGTAACATTTTCATAATGGTATAGAGAGATTCATAGTTGGAACATGTTATATGCATTTTAACTGTCTTCTATACAGCAGTGGAAACATGTTTTTGTAATGTATGGGCAGTCTGCTGACAAGTATATTAGTGCATGCAGAAGGTACACGTAATAAAATATACAGTCCAAATGGCCTAAATTGTGTTGCAATGTTTGTAATTACATGTTACAGTTGTGGACAGAACATAGTGACCTTTCTACCTAGGAAAAAGGAGATGATGTTCCCATTTCACTTGAGACCAAACAAAAGTAGTTTTGGTGGCAACACCACCAGACTTCATTTCTCAGCGTCTACTTGTATGTAGATGTAAGTCAATATGTCTTAGATTTCGGATGTGGTTAAGTGGAGAAACATCTCCTGAACATTATACCAAGGACTATCAAAATCCTGATCGTTTGTTGCAAACTTATGGTATAATTCATTAAATATTCTTATTTTTATTTAACAAACCCCGCCAGAAAAATTTGGTATTGGTATATAATTATAACAATTGATATATTGTATTTAGGCCCATTTGTAGCCCTTTTGGGGAAGTAATTCAGGAATCTTATATATGAAGTTTCATAGTAAGCTGTTCAGTTGTTATGCAAAACAATAATAATAATAATAATAAAAATAAAATGTACACAAACGTAGTTTCACCTTATGGTTGTTCATCAGTTATTTACCCATTATCAAATTGTCATAACAGTGATAATTTTGATAGAGTGCAGTATTATTATACCAACGTCACTTTAAATGTATGATGAAATACAGATGTGCTGAATTAAGCAACAGTGCAGGGTAAGAGCAGTTGAGAGTAACAAAAGACGTGGTAAGAGACACTTTATAATCCTTGTTGTGTGACCAGCTGCATGGGGATGAATGTTACTCAGAAAGGTTGCTATGTTCTGTACACATGTATAGCACAACCCTGCTTGTGTATGTAACCAATCCTAATGCTGCTTATCTTATGCTACTCACTTATTGTGAAAATTGAAATTATTTTTTTTTTTTTTAGAGATTTAAGCAGTTGCGTTACCAATGGAAAGAAAAGCTTGAGATAAACATATTAATCCCTGTAATTTTAATTAATGAAAGTGCAAAACTCCCCTGTTCAATGCAACACACTGCCCATTAGTCTTTGGTTTGCATTCATTTGCACAAAAACACAATGAATGATAGACTACTTCCCAGTTTAACGACTGCATATAAAGGAGGTGATGGAAGTGGAATACTATTTTGTATATTTACGAACAAATATTTTCTCTGTTAAATTTATTTATATACACTGGTGTTTCATTGAATACTATATCTGCATTATCTATAAGTAATACCAATACCATGCCAAAAAATTACATTTTGTGTAAAAAGTAGACTTTCTTGATCCATTTAAAAAAGTGTGATAATATGGAATACAGTGACTTTGTCCAATTTTTCCAACTGTCATTTCACTAAGGTGAGCTAGTTCAGTTCTGTGTGACGTAGCCTGTTCTTCTGGATGGTTCCCTCGCTAGGGAGTCACCACAAACTTGCTCAGAGAATAGCATCCCTTGCACCAAAAACTCACTGACTGACATCTCATGAGAACACTCAATTATATAGTCAATGAACATTTCCACAGGGCTCTCGAATGTTCGAGAAGGAGAAACATCCAAAAGATTCTGGTTATCTGGCGATAGTGCTTCCGTGTTTATGCTGGCGAGCACTACTTATTATAGTTTATTTCTGACTGCTTGGCATTGACCTCATAATAACCTTGAACCATAGTCACTGCATCACAATACACTGTATCATTAAAAATAAACTGTTTGAAAATATGTTTTTTATTTGCAGAAATCACACATGTAATATTCTTTTTTAACACCTCCATACCACACACATTTAATCCAGGTTTTGCCATTCATCATCTTCAGAAAATTTAGGTTTGCAAAATAGGCACACTGCATGTGTATCAAGATTTGCACCTAATTCTTCCAAATTGGTGTCATCTGGAACACAACACATCTCTCTTACTCTCAGAAGACGAAAATTTGACTAATGTTCACTTCCTTTATGGTTTTCCTGCCGATACCAAAGGATTATTTTCTAGGGAAGATTCTGTCATTTTAAGGAAAGGATGGTATTACAGCTGTTGATCTGGATTTTCTACCTCTTCTAGACACAGCCTTCTTGCTAAGTGGCACAGGTGAGAGAAGGCAGGGTGAAACTATCTCATTTCAACTGGTGTATGTTCTTTGATTGTGCTGACTTCACAGTCCTGGGCAGACTTGCTGATAGGTATTTCAGTTGACATTTCTTCTCTCTTAGCAGCAATGAACTGTGCATCATTAAATACGTTTCAATCTAAGGGATAAAGGCTGGTTCACAACCAACGAGAACGGTAACCAGAACGAGAAAGTTGAAATACATGTATTCAAATGGGAACGTTCACAACCGACGGCAAACCTTCCCGGGCCCCGGGAACGGGAAAGAAGACTTGCCCAACTTTTAAATTTCTTGTTCTCGTTCCCGGGCATGGCATATTATATCCCTATTGTGCATATTAGATTGAAAACTAGAGGTTATTCTAAGCAGCCGTGACATAAAACAGCCACTAGTGCTCTCCATAGTCGCAAGCTGGAAACATGAAACAGGAAGGAATTAGTAGTAAATGTGCTTCCTAACCTCATTCCGACACCGGCAAATCTAATCAGCGTTGGTTCCTCTGGGGAAGGGATCATTTGTAGTTTGTTTATATGCAACTCAAAACTGGCTATTACCTAAAAAAAGCTACAAAGAACATCTAAAACCGGTGGAAATGAAAAAAGAACAATAAACAATTTTAATGTATGCCATTAAATAAAGGAATGAAAGTTTGGCATAAGTAGAGGGATCGGAAATGTAATGTATATGCATTTAGATAATGTTTACTCTATCAAATTTTGTCGTTGGCTTGGCTAAATTGGAAGTAGGTGAAAAAATGTCATTAGTCAGTTAAAAACAAATGCAATCCCAATGCGCAAAATCGACTTTCACTTTGTGATTGATATGCTTCTCGTTCTCGTTTCCATTCTGGTTACCGTTACCGGGTGGTTGTGAACCAGCCTTTAATCCCAGTTTTCTGAAAGCTTTTTGCAGCAATTTTCCCTGTTTGAATCTTCAAGTAGGCAATGTCAGACAGCTCAACAATATCAAAAGAGGCAAAGGCTTGGTTATTGTGCCTGTAAATTATCATGAATAATTTCTCTGACAGTTGTAGTTGTGCATGGAATGGGGAATGCTTAACCCCACCCCATAAGCCCACAATTGTGATGTAATTCTCTCGTGCCTTTTCAGTAACCTCCAGTTTGTGTGAGCATTGTGACCATCCATAATTAGTTGAATAGAAGATTCTTTGGGAGGTTTGGCGAATTTAACACATTAATTGCGGATCAGCCGTGGGAGCCAGTCAATTCTTAGGTACCGTTAAGGATTGCTTCTTGCTTTACGTAACTTACAGAGGTAATATAAATTGCAATTCTTATGCCACAAATGTTTTAAAATTGGAAAGAAATGTTGAAGTCCCTATATTAATTATACATATTTATCATCACCCGTAAGAGGCCGTTATATTGAAATCATGAACACAAATGCAGTACGCTACTATTCCCCAAATGACCAGCAGACATGTGTACAGTTTTGTGGCTTTTTAGTTGTAAGATTTAGCAAGCCATTGCTGATTGCTATACTGAATCTGCTCTAAGAAACACTTTTGTATTACTCCGCACAACACATCGCAGATTCATACCCAGCGAAGAGCAATAGATTTTTTTCGGACGTAAAATCCTTCCTTCGGAAGGGAAGTAAAGCCAGTGGTGCAGTGTCATAGATTTATGGCACGTAAAAGAACCTCAAGCCTGATGTGACCTGTGGGGATGCCTGAAACAGGGGGAGTACCTCAGGCTCTACAACCACCGTTAGGTACCGGTTGCTGTTCAAAGTGCCCTCAATTCGTAGAGGCGAAGAGGCCTCTGAGCAAAATTACCAGTCTTTCATGCCCAATATATAATGGGACTCTAAGGACCACAGCATTTAAAGAGAAAACAAACAAAAAAGCAGCATTTGCAATCAATAAACAATGACTGATTGGTTTATGTTTCCAAATAACAGTAAAAATGTAGCAATGAATTCATTAAACTTGTCCATTAGGGCATTTTAAAAGGAATAACAAAGAAAAAATGAGCTCCATTTTTTTTGTTTTTTCTCTTAGGCTGAGTATTGTGGTCAGGGGCCAATGAAAGCATTCACTGCTGCCTTTTGTTTATCTTAAGTGTGTTTCTTATTTTGGGAAGAGGATAGTTTCAATTATTATCTAATATACGTCACAGTATTAGTCACAATGCCACGAGGTAGAGGTTAGCCTGAAAATGATGAAATTAACGATTGCAGTAATACTGAAAGTCAAGACAGTATTCAGGACAAAAATCATCAAGCAATAAAGATTGAATCAAATTCAGAAGATACATCAAAAGAAGGAATCATGGATGTTGATTCATTTGGATCATTTACAATTGTTCCCAATGAGAACAAGTTATCAATTACAAATTTCAGAAAAATCCTTGCTTGAGAATTAGCTCCAAACCAGCCCATTACACCACGCAATCAAACCAGATGGAGAAGAAAGAAAGCAGTGCAGAGAATGCTATAAGGAAATAAGAAAAACCTTAGAAACAAAGAAAGTTTCTGTCGAGATTGTGAGGGGCAGCCTGGATGTTGTCCACATTGCTTTAATCAGTTCCATAAAATGTAACAATAAATAGCAAATGTGAGCCTGTGTTACTGACAAAATTCATATTATTGCTTATAGCATTTAAAAGGGAGTCAATTAATAATATGAAGTTTAATTTTCTAAATATGTTTGTAAGAATATAATAAATATAAAAGTTCTGTGTGGCATGAGTATCACTTTGCATGGTATCAGACTACAGAGACCAATACCACTGCTGATGAAACTGTTTATCTTGCAGGTTACATTGGGATTATAAAAAAGCCATTGTAATAATTCTACACACCATTAGATGGCATTGCTTGTGGTAAGACGTATTCGACTCTGTGTAAAATCATCACACATACCAGATGTTGGAGACTTGCATAGTAAATAAGATATAATGGCTGCAGTCAACGTGTTATTTGGCTCAATACATCAGATGGGATGCTGGGTGGAGCTCCCTTCATTAGTTGTTTCTTTGTGGGAGTATAATAATAAGGGCACAAATAAATCACTGGTAGTAAAAGGTCTGACCTCTCTGAAACTGTGAGCAGCAACTGATAACAGCTTCTTAGGTTGCCAGATGTTGATGAAGTCCCTTGCTGACCATGCCTTCTTCAGGAAGTGCCAAAGCCTGAGCTCGAAGTAGAGGGTGGGGCCAATGAGAAGCAAGCCCTCTCTGATTGGACTTGCAAGATTACTAATATTCCCTGCTGCTGTACTAAGCCATTGTCTCTGCTGAAATTGTTTGACTCAAGTTTAATTTCTATTGCCTCTCTCTGGTTATAATGCGGTCACAATGGTGTAATACCCTGACCTCGTCCAATAAAATCCTATGATCATTATCACAGCCCGAGGTAGTGTGATGTTGCATTTACATTCAACATCCTATCTATTCTATACCTTCCCACATTGACACGGGATTTTATAGATCCCAGGGCCCTTAGTTCTAAGTTATTCTGAAAACAGGTCTCATATTATTGAAATTTTTTTAGGTGTAAAAATGGTTTTTTAAAAGTAATCCATGCTATCTTATTGTAAAAAGTGCTATAGAAGGGAATGAAGGCCTTCCCTTTGGGTTTTCCCTTCTTCCCCTAGATTACAGTCGGACTATATGTATAATGACTTCCTGGTGTGGTCACTGAATCTTTCAGGTGCTGTATTTATTGGGATATGTGCTCTTTGCACCACAGTTTGCCCTGTTTTGTCTAAGATTTGCCGTGGAATGAATTTATGTTGTCAAATTCAGTTTCCAGAATATAAAAAAAATTGTTGACTTTCCTCTTGTGAATCCTATTGCATGAGCAAATGACGTTCTGGTGAGTAAATGTATAGAGATCTTGTCTCTTATGATGGAAGAAGAAATGGTCCAGCCAAACTAACTTGTGACATTATTGCTGAACAAGTGTTTGTACCAATTGTTAACAGCAAGTTGGTCTCATCAGACTGTAGAATGGAACTTCCATCTCTAATGCATATTTGAGCAGGCCACACAGGTTTCTTTCCCAGTTCTGTTTTCTTGTTTGACAGACAAAACAACATAGTTCTTGGAACTGAGTGCAAACTTCTGTCAGGGCCTTCACAGTCATCCTCCTTCCTCTGCTTTCTAATTCAACAATTCATTTCATTTATCCCATCTAAAAGGTAATAAAAATCATAATAAGTCAAAGTAGCAAAGCAAATACACAAATTATATTGTATACAGAGGTTGACAGAAGTATTCGTATACAACTTTAAAAATTATAGTAGCCAAATTAATAGAGATAAAATTCTAATTTTTAACACACAGAAAGAACAAAGTATTAGAGTATTACAGTTTACTTCTTTTGGCAGCTTCCAATATCTTGCATATTATTAGTTTTACAGTAGTTGGAAAAATATACCCATTTTTCAGGTTTTTGTAATGTGGTGTTTACAGAATTATTCTTCATACATTAAATAGAGCAATGTTTTTTGTGCGATACCTGATTTTGCGATGAAAATAGGTTTTTATTTGTGATAAGAATAAAATGTCAATGTCAGAGATTTTCAATGTTTTTCCTGATCTTCCTTCTTAATGCCTCATATTTTACGACTTCACAAACTTATTTCTCTGCCAGTTTAAATCATAGGTCGAAAATACGATACAAAAAAAATTGCACTACCAAGCATATAAAACAATTTCATAAACACCACAGATCAAAAGGTTGAAAATCAGTGCAACTTTCAAAACATGTAAAACTAATATAATGAAAGATTTTGAAAAATGCAGTATGTAAAATGTAAACCATTTCTTCTTTCTATGTATTAAAAAAGAGAATTTTATCTCCATTAGTTTGGCTCTTAGAATTTTTTAAAATGAAGACAAATACTGCTGCATACTTCACTTATTTGTTTTTAAAAATAGAAACTCAGAAGAACATGTTTCACGATCATTTGATCACATCATCAGCATCCTTTTCCTTGTTTACTTGCATTGTTAAGGTTACTGTTGCTAGGTGATGAATTGTTTGCCATTTAGGTGAAAGTAAAACAAATTTGCTGACAGAGTCAATTGATGGTATTTCAAAATTTATTATGCAATCCTTAAAATAAATATTTTCTCCTAAATCATAATAATGAAATTTTCTCAAACTAAATAAAAATTTTTTTTTAGAATTTTCTAAGAGAGATATAATTAAAAAAAAAATAAAATAAAATATCCGGCTTTATCAATTAAACTGTTTTGTGACCAAGTTTAAACTGGAAAAACTAAATACAACTTGGAAACCAGAGTAAAGGAACATTATACAAATCAGCTGAGCAGATCATTTTTAGTCATTTAATCACAAAATAAACTCAGAAGTTTAATTATTAAAACATTTAAATGGACCTATACATTTAATAATTTGGGAGAAAATATTTATTTTATGATTAGAGATTGTGTAATGAATTTTGAAATACTGCAAATTAGTTTTACTTCCAGTAGATGATAATACTATAGCGAGCAATCCATCACCTAGCAACAGTAATCTCAATGATACAAGTCAACAAGGATTAGGGAACTGATGGTGTGATTGCAAAACATGTTCTTGTGAATTTATATTAAAAAAAAACAAAAAGTATTGTCATAACTTATAACTAGGGATGAGACAGGTCAGTTTTCCCTTAAGTGTACAATCAGGTTGCTGTGAAGTCCTCTTCATTTACAGTGAATTTTGTAAGCTGAGAAATCGAAAGTGGTAATGCTGCAGTTTTGTAAGGCCTGCTTCAAAAACAATTTTCTTAATTCTCTTATCAGATTTTTTCAAACAAGAAAACGTGGAATAAATAATATTTTTAACTAATTTTCTAAATTATTCTTAGGCCTATTTCTTCTACTTGTATGAGATGTGTTCAAAACCAGACCAAACTTTTGCTATAAAATCTGTATTGCTCATTTTAAGAACTGTCCCACTCAAAGTAGTCCCCTCTACTAACAATACACTGTTACCAATGTTTCTTTCATTTTTGAAAGCCTCCTGAAATGCACTTTTTGGTATGGCGTGAGGTATCTTGTTGCACTGTCCTGAATCTTTTCTATGGTTTGGAAACATCATCATTCTAAAGCAGTTTTGGCAAACAGAAAAAAGCGTGTTGAGGCTAGGTCTGGAGAATAGGGTGGGTGGCTGGTCACAATGGGAGTCTGATGTTTTGCCAGTAACTGCACGAGGAGTGGTGCATGAACTGAAGCATTCATTGCCATGGTGCACCATTTGACCATGTGGTACAAATTCATGATGGACAATGCCTTTCCAATCAAAAAACACAACCAAATCACCTTGATCTTTGACCATCTCATGAGTGCTTTTTTTGGGATGAGAACCTTGTCCCACCCACTGCAACAACTACATCATATGCATACACCCACATGTCATCCCCTGTTATGATGTTCATTGCCATTTGCAGTGGCAAGCAGTTCTTGACCGATTTTAACACGGTCCTTCTGTTTCTGATCATCAGTGAACAAACGCACTGACACGACACAAAATTTGATGACACGATCCTACGCTGATGCCCGCTTCGTCAGCAACTTCTCAAACAGTTAAATGATGATTTCCACGAATCACATATACTCTCTCAACATGGTCATCATCTGTTAATGTGGAAGGTCGCCCAGGCCTGGGATCCTCATTGATCAACATTCTGCCCTTTTCAAAATGCTTAAACCACTCATAGCTTAGTGTTCAACTCATACAGTCCTCCCCGTATGCTTGGTTAAGCAACTGAAATGTCTCTGAAAGTTTTCCAAATCTGTAGCAAACTTTCACTCACATACATGCAGACGTTGCTGTTCTTCAAGCTCTTCCATTGTCATTAATCTGACAAACAGCTTATGCATATGCTCACTTCAGTGGCTTTAGCTTGGCAACCGGTCATAGCGAAATGAGGCAATAGCAGTTTGTTTAAATCTGCCGCAGCACACTTCCTGTACAGTTAACACGCTATTTCAAAAGTTCTGTCTTTTTTTGAACATCTTGAACAGCAGTTATGTCCAGGTATAAATTAATTTATAAGTTTCTCTATACTAGTTCTGATAAATAAATAAATCTCGGGTTTAGGTCATTATTTGTAATTATTATGTAATTTTTTAAAACTTCTAGTCATTTTAAAGGTCAGTTTTAAAATGTGTTTAGATGAAAACCCAGGCCCTGCTCATTACTAAAACTCTTGCAGCTTATAAGAAAAAAAATTACATTTAATAATCATAGAAGAAATATGCATTACTAATCTAGGAGTAACTTTGTTCTGTTTGAGCATTCGCTGAAATGCAATCTTGTACACGATTTGCCACATAGTTTCCGCATACATTTGTTGAAGGGTGATGATAAACTGATCAGCAAAGTTTGTGGTGATATCTGTTCACTGCTGGTCTTGTCCAGTTCTGGTTGATCATTGTGTTGGTTGCACAGAACTGTGTCTGTTCTTCTTGTTGGGTACTGGCAATAGGAGGTAGGTCTTAACAAGCAATTGCATGTTCCAGCTCGTATGCTAGCCTTGATGGAGTGAATTTCAATATCCCTAGTGCAGCTTTCAGGAACCATGATTTCTAACCCATATGTTAAAATTGGGAGTATTTTGGCCTCGAGGAGTATCATAACTATTGCCAGTGATAATAATATTTTATGTTATGTATGGCTATTATAGTGCTGTCTTTTAAATACAGTATGTTTAGCCTCAGTTTGTAGAGCTGCACAGTAACCCGTAAACACATCTATATATCTGTATATTTAACATAGAATACATATGTATAATTTGATCACAATTATTTACAATTGCTGTCATTCAAAACCTGAATTAGTGCACTCACAGTAAAGCCCCAAGCGGGAAACTAAGTGTCATGTAAAATGGTTCACAAATAAGAGAGAAGTGAATATGTTGTGCAATATTGTTCTTTACAGTTATTTTACATGATGTAATGATAACAGAATACATGTATTGCATATTGAGAACAGAGTTTTATTGAGGATGTTATTTCACTGTGCGTCCTTGTACAGGGTCTTCGGTATAAAACGTGACCGCTCGCACAGGGTTTTGTCTGGTAGCACTACATGCTACAGCCGGCCATGCCAGCTCTCTGTCTTCCTGTAAACTTTACATAAAATATAACAAAATTAACTGTAACCTCATAGCAAATGCTGGAAATGCAATGTCGTCCTTCAGCAGCTAAACAAGCATAGTACCAAGTAAACACATTTAGACTGAAGCGACTTAGCTCAGCCACTGTAATGTTTTGTAAAATAATATTTACATACAAATATACGTTGTTCTAAAGTTAACTGCCTTCGTACCTTCACAAATCTGATACTAATAACTATGTGGTAACTGAAGGACAGAAATCCTGTCATGAGTGCAAAGTGCGGGAAGCCAACATTGGCTCTGACGCACAATACTGTGCCAGTGCTCAGGTTTATACTGAGGACCCAGGATGTACAACTATAAACATGTTTCCCTCATCCAGCAAAGCATACTAATAATTTTGTGATGGCACAAAATTTAGAATGCATCAAAATGTTCAGTGTTGTAAACATATAAAAATTCCATGTAAAATAAATGGGAATTAGGTTTTATAAGAATCCTTGAAGAGGTGGTAGTATTTAGAAGATTGTAGTCACAGTTTGGAAGTAAAACTCTTTAGAAGATCCAAGTGTGTATGTGAGTGGTACAAAACATTTTCAGTGGGATGGGAGGCTGTAGAAAATGAGCCCCACTGATGACAGTGGACACTTTCTTCTCCGTGACAATGTTAGACCAGGTACGGCTAAAATTATTAAAAGTGAAGAGATTTACATATTAAAACATATGGAGAGTCACATGTTAAAACTTACTTCACTTAAAGTCAGATGGTTAAAAACAAGGAAACGTTTTTATACTCAGAAAAATATCACCAAATTTTACAAATTAAAACTTCAATAATTTTGAAATGACTTCGATAAACAAATTAATCAAACGTGATTTGAAAATATAAAAAAATTTACATATCATCCATGGTCTTTCAATAAATTTGAGAAGATTTTCAAAAAATTAAATAAAAATTGGCTCTCCAAAATAAATAGTCTAAAATTTACTCAACAAACCTCTCAAAAACACTAGCCTATTCAAAATGAAATTGGGAATTTATCAAATTAATTGTAAAAATTGTTATAGATTTTACATAGGGAAAACTATAAGAAATTTCAATACCACATTGAAGGAGCATCAAAGAAATATTAAAAACAAACAAACAGATAAGTCAGCCATAGCTCACCTTTTTTGGTTCGATAATCATGAAATAGGACAAGATATCAAACTGTTAAAACCTTTTACTTCAGCTTTAGAATTGGATATTTGAGAAAAGATTTATATTTACAGAAAAGAAGTTCACTTATTGAATTTTGAAATCCCGCTGCTGAATGAACTAATGAAGTTATGTAGAACTACTACTAGAGGGCATCAAGGTCATGGTGCATCAGAAGAGGGACAGCAGCCAGTCAGTCACCAAAAGCTGAGGATAGAGACAAATGTTTCCTTGTTTTTAACCATGTTTAAGCGAAGTAAGTTTTAACATGTGACTCTCCATATATGTTAACAGGTATGGCTAATTTAATGTGTGAAAAACTGAAAGACATTCACTGGATAACTCTTGGAACATCCTCCTTACAGTCCAAATTTATTTCCTATGGGTGACGTGCAGCAACCATAGTAAACTACTATTAAAGTCAACACTCAGTGACTTCCACACAAGAGTAGACTACTTCCCAAGTATTTTATCCTTTCAGATACTCCCAGAGGTAAATCATTACAGAAGTAGATGTCAGAAAGTGCTGTTATGCAGTTGTTACTACAGAAGTAAATAGAGTACAAATATAGGTTAGCATTTACTCTCGTGACTTGTTTGGAGTAATTCACCTGTCGATTGAATTACAATATATTGTCTTTGGAGGAAGACATTTTGTGTTCATGGATTACTTAGATTACATTGATCTCAATGAAGAAAACAGTGTGTACAGTACAGGTAAGGCAAGATCCATATGATGCTTATACAGAGAGAGAGAGAGAGTCAAGAAAAGTTTCAGTATTAGGAAACAATGTTTTACATTCCTTTTGAACCTGCTTGGGAGCACCTACGACAAAACTCACAACATGAATTCAGCTGTATTGCCCAAAATGCAATAATTGTTGTGTGTCCCTCAAGCATTTCGTACTTGAACATTTCAGATAGTTACATGCCAGGCAAGTGCCAATGCAGTGCAAGAGGCATTTTCCTATTTTGTGCCCATCAGGTGAAAATGGTGAACTTTTCCAAAATCAGAAAGGGTATTTCTCCATCAACACGCAAGTAATCTGCGATGCAAATACAAAATGGGAGCATTGTTTCCAAAGAATTTTAAGCTGCTCTTCAATACGTTTCCCATTGCTCAAAGCATTAAAACTCATGTGTCATGGCTTTCCAGACCTTTCTCTTCCATCATCTTTACATCATTATCTCTACCAACAAATATTTATCTCTTTCGCTGATGTCTCCCCCCCCCCATTTCCTATTGCACATAACCTTATTGGTGATCACTTCAAGTAAATCGTGCAAACAAAACAATATTCCGGGAGTAATGAGCTCTTACTTCCACAGTTGTAACCAAAATAGTAAATTGTAGTTAAGCTCTCTAACGCTACTTCTGGTGTAAATTGCTCCCGTAGTAACCTACTTCAGTAGTGTAGGCTTCTTTAGTAAATGTTACCAGTAATTTATTCCAACACGGTGCACACTGCCCTACAAGTATCATTTGTTCTAACTGCTTGTAGAGGCTTCAATGACAACTTTTTGGGAAAGGTGTGTTTTGAAATCAGGAGACTATGTAGAAAAGTTATACAGTATTGCTGTACCTTTTCAGTTGTTCAATAAATTAAAAAAAGAATTCTGCTTTGTATGTGTGTAGGATGTTCTCTCATTTTGCCAACAACAAAATTTGGACCCCTTCAGTCGAAATTAAAGTTACATAACTGGAGTACTACATGCTCTTCTTTAAGGCATATACCCCATTTTATGAGTCAGAAATCAGGGGGAAGCATTTCTTGACAACAAACTTTCTTCCTAATAAGCAAGTTATCAGTGCCTCTCGACTTGCTATAAAGGCCTCTTATTTGAGTTCTTGTGCCACATTCCACAGTTGTAACTCATCTCTGTGCAACTGAACTGGTGCTAGGCTACTACAAATCTTACAAGTTGTTTTGGACCATGGTGCTTTGTAAAGGATCTACGAAAAGGATTTCTTTTTTGTTAGCCAATTTTAGATTTTCCTTCATTCTCCAATCTCTTATGCACAATTTGTTGTATCATGTTTTCTTCCAGCTGTTGAATTTCCTTATTTATTTAGCTTCTTGAATAACATCCAACTTTTGCATGTTGCTTATTTTTACTTTCTCTACCATGTACCAATAAATTACATGTTGAGATTTCACTGAAAATACGAGGGCAGATCGAAAAGTAACTCACAGTTTTTTTACAAAAACGTTTAATAGTTAAAACAACAATAACCAAAAATCACAAATGAACTTACACCTTTTACCTACTTTTCGACACAGTCACCAAGTGTCTCAACACATTTCTCCCATCATGATACCAGTTTCAATATGCCCTGTTTGTAGAAGTCCATTTCCTTGGAGTATAGCCATCTGCAGACTGCTGATTCACTTCCGCATCTGTCGCAAAGCGTTGGTTGGCCACAAATTTCTTATGGGGCCAAACAGATGAAAGTCCGACAGTGCAAGGTTCAGACTGTATGGTGGATGCTGGTGCACCGTCCAACCAAATTGGTGATTTTCTGATGAACAGCAGCAGCAACACGAGGGTGAGCTTTGTCATGAAGAATTTTGACATCATCAACATTCATGTTGTGGCGTTTGTCACGAAGGGCACGGTGCAACTTCACCAAAGTTTTCATGTAGGCTGCAGCATTCACAGTGGTCCTGTGTTCAACAAAGTCCACCAATACAACACCAAGCATATACCAGAACACCGTCGCAAGCACTTTCCTAGCAGATTGGGTCACTTTGAACTTTTCCTTCACTGGGGAACCAGCATGTTTCCACTCCATACTTGCCTGCTTGGTTTGGGTGTGTAGTGGTATGCCCACGACTCATCACCAGTGACAACTCCTTTCAAAAAGTCATGCCGTTCTGCGGTGTACCTTATTAGGTGATCCAAGCTCGTCATCATTCACTGGCCCTTGTGGTTGTCTGTCAGGTTCTTAGGCACCCAGTGAGCACTAACTTTACAAAATTTCAACGTGTCATGAACAATATCGTACACTGCACCATAGGGAATGTTGAACTGTTGCGATAAGGTTCACAGTTGCACACACCGGTCATTCAAAATTGCCGCCTCAATGCCTCTGACATTCTGCGGGATTGCAGCTGTTACCGGCCTCCCGGAGCATGGCGAATCACTAAGGTTCACACGGCCCTCTAGGAAGAATGCACATCACCTGGAGACATTGCTACTGTCCATACAATCATCCCCATACTGCCACACATGTCCCTGTGAATATCACTCGGTTTATACCCTTTGACCTACAAATATCGAACCACACCTCTGCTCTTCACACATGGATGACAGTAACATGCGCGCCATTCTTTGTTGCATAGTTAATGCTTCTCTTGCTAGAGCTGCACATGAAACAAAAAATACCCTCTGTAGTGAAAACTTCAAACTATATCTGTGTGAAATATCAACATTCCAGCTGCAATACAGACAGAAAAAATTATTGTGCGTTACTTTTCGATCTGCCCTCATACATGTTTTGAGGCATGCTGAATCCAAAAAAAGCATTTTTAGAAAATGTCCTTGTGTGTGTGAGCAGCATAACTCAAAAACAAAAAGTCGTTTAAACACCAAACTTGGTCAAAAACAAGTGTCAAATAGACACTTGAGTTGCTTCAGTAACAATTAATTACCTCAGCATATTTCCAGGCGAGGTTATCTACATCATCAGCAGATTTTGACTTCTGGATTTGTTGCCGATATCTTCTGGGTATCGCTTGGATCCCTCTGTGGGTCGATTGATGAACTTGTGTATTTGTGCGCTTAATGCTCAGGGTTTAGTAACAAAGCCATTCTCCTTGTTGCTTCCCAATATTTTGAGGTCATGTCTTGATATGATTTAACCTGTTCACATATTACTAAATGATCCATATTCTTTTCTTTTTCCTTGTTACATAACAGGCAATTGGAGATGGTAGCAGATGTTTGCTGAGGCAGTTATGTCCACTTGTAACTCTGGACGTGGTAATGGCTGTTTTTCAAGGTAGTTGAGGTATTAGTTTCCAGCTTTTTATGAATTTTTCTCTTTTGGAATTTAATATACTAGTAGTTAAATTTGAGTTATAATCATTATTGATTTTCTTCTTAATGATTTAAATGATTCCAGTGGTACTTTTGGTTGTACTTTACTTTGAATTTTTGTTCTCTTTCTTTTTGTAAGCTCAAATAAGTTGAACTTTTATAGCTGGGTGTCTTCGCAAAAATTTCAAAATTCATTAGTTTTGTTTCAGTGTAAAACTCTCTTTCCAGATGTTCAGTTGTACTGATTGCTATTTGAATTCAGCATGTTCCAAGGCTGCAACATGATTTTTTTTTAAAAAAAATGCTACTCAAAACTATTTTTGCTGGATTTTTTTTTTTTAAAATGACTACTGATTTTGATTAAAATATCATATTTTTAAACTATTTTAATGACAAAATGCATATCTTGAATTTTCTGGGAATAGACTGTGAAGTCCTCTTCATCCTGAATGACTTGAGACAAAATCTTACTAAACAAAACATGTATAGGGTCTTTCAACAAGAGTGTCTTGTCTTTGAACTTAAATAAAACACATTCTATAAATGATAGAGGTTTATTTCTTTTTTTATTTTGGAACATAATTAATGTCATTACATGTGGAAGAGAACATCAGTTAAGTGACCACCGCGACTTCGTTGGGTTGCGTGCATACGGTTGACCCAATTTTCAATGACAGAAGAACGTAAATTAGGTCCAACTTCACGAATAACACGCGTGATGTTTTCATAAGATCATTTACTGTTTTTGGCTTGTTCACATAAACTCGAGATTTAACATAATCTTGCAAGAAATAATCCAACAGCGTTAAATCACATGACCTCGGGGGCCAGTTAACATCACCACCATGGGAAATGATGAAACCTCTGAACTTCTCCTTCAAAATATCGATTGTTTCGAGAGCAGTATGACATGTGGCACCAGATGTTTCTGAGATCCATACCATCCAATTGAGGCCAAAAATAGTCCCTTATAAGAGCCCGGTATCTTTCTCCATTGACAATTAGAGATTCTCCATCTTCATCTTGGAAAAAATATGGACCAATGATTCCACCATACCAAAATGCACGCCACACAGTAAGCTTTTGGGGATGAAGTGGTCGTTCTCGAATCTGCATTGGATTGTGATTGCTCCAATAGCGGCAATTTTGTTTGTTAACGCAACCATCCATCCAAAAGTGGGCTTCGTCGCTGAAGATGATTTTTCGACAAACATCCGGGTCACTTCCAATTGCTCCATAGCCCAGTCAGTGAATACATGGTGCAACCTAAGGTCGTTAGACTTTAGTTCTTGAGTTAACACCATTTTGTAAGCGCGAAACTTCAAGTCCAGATGCAGAATTCGCCAAGTTGTTGTCGGCGAAAGCCCCAATTCTTGCGCTCAACGAGCAATTGATTTGTTTCCGTTCTCGGGTACATTCTTACGAACGGCGCCTATGTTTTCATTGGAGCGCTTATGTCGATTATGCACAAGCGTTCTTTGATCGCTGACAGAACCACTTCTTTCAAATTTATCGATCAAACACCGAATCGCAGGGACGATTATGCACACCGTAAACTTCACGCAATACACGGAAGGTTTGGCGAACTGATGATCCATTTTGATAATAAATGTTCACAATTTCTACGCGTTGCTGAATGCTGTAACGTTCCATGGCTATTTGTCAATAATAACTATAACCACATGAAAAAAATGACTGCTGTAACTCAATAACGGCAGCTATCACATGTTAAAGATAGGACACTCTTGTTGAAAGACCCTTTAGATCCATTAAAGCACAATTTTTTGTGGCTTAACCATTTCAGAGGTACTCTTTCTAAGTTGCTATTTGTTGTCATGCAAAGAGCATGGCATTTCATATAAAAAGAAGCAAAAGCAGACATTAATTGACTCATTTTTAAGTGATGTGGTTGCCCAATTCTGTATATATAATAATCTTTATTATGAAACACAACAGTTACTTAAATAAATTTGAGGGCATCAGTGTTTCTAGATTTATGATTATTATCTTTTACTTTTAATACCTGCATGCTGTTATTTGGTTCAACAAATTCTTCCAATTCAGCATTATGGAGTAGAAGAACAAATAAAGGATGCGCGGATATTAATATTGACATTTTTTCATTAATTTTTGCTTTTATCATATTTTCAGTTATTTTGAAATGCAATTCAAATTGTTTGCCTCAAGTATGTTGAATTAGCGAGGTTCTACTCTAGTGATGCTCATTGTGCAGTAAAACTTGCTCAAAGTAGAATCGTATGGGACCAAAATAATTTTCCAAATTGGCCAAGTTCCAGATTACACACTATACTATATACTAAACTATATAAATGTTATCAATTACCATAAATATGCATCTATAATTATGCCCATACATAATAATGTACCTCAACTCCTGTACAGTAAATGTTCTTCACTTATTTGTATCCAGTGCATTAGGAATAAGGTAGCTGAATTGGAGGTACTCTTGCATGGTTGTATAACCAAGCACTGGCTGCATGAAAATGAAGTATCTTCTTTGTGTATACAAAACTTTGATTTGTCAAATATTTACTGAGATCCTCTGCTATACTCAGAGGAGTATAAACATGGGTTAAAATCCAAGAACCCATACAAATAGTCTAAACGTAGAAAAACATTTTGAACATGTAGCATCTGAAATATGCCTGCCAAATTGTAAGTTGTTGACTGCTTGTATTTATAGACCCCCAGATGGCTGCTTGGAATTGTTTCTAGAAAATTATACTTTCTAAATAATAGTAGTAAACCTACTCTAGAATTTATGTCACTAGCTCAATCTTATTGCCTTAAAACAGTAATAAACAGACCTACTCGTATAACAAATAGCAGTCAAACGTGCCTCAACCAGATACTAATTAACGAAAACTACTCCTATTCAACAGAAAATACAAATCTTGCTTTATCAGATCATAACTCCATATCAATACAGCTAAAAATCCCAGAGTTAGAGACAAATTATCCAATACAGCAAATACTAATAAGAAGTTATAATGAGGAAAACACAGACTATTTCAAATATGTAATAAAAAATGAAAATTAGTCTGATGTAATAAAAGAAGCAAATTTAAACACCATAGTAGAAAAGCTTACTGCTACTATTAAGCATCACATGAATATTGCATTTCCTCTAAAAAAAAAGCAAAAAAAGAGTAAGAAATGGATCACAAAAGGAATAAGCACCTCATGTAGAAAGAAAAGATTCCTTCATGATATTAGTAAAAGCACAAATGATCCACAATTCATTGCCTACTTTAAGAACTATATAGCAATTTTAAAACAAGTAATTCTAGAAGCAAAGCGATATAATAATAATAATAATAATAATAATAATAATAATAATAATAATAATAATAATAATAATAATAATAATAATAATAATAATAATAATAATAATAAGAAGAAGAAGAAGAAGAAGAAGAAGAAGAAGAAGAAGAAGTATATCCTGAGATCTGCAAACAGAGGTAAAGCAATATGGAATGTAGTAAGAACAGAGTTAGGCTCCACTAAACACAAAGAAAATATTGAACTACAGCAAAATGGGAAAAAAGTAGTAGAACTTATAGAAATAGCCCAAGCATTAAATAAATACTTTACAACTATAGTAAATAAACTAATTGATATCCCCTCCAATCCTTTAACAAAGTGCCATTCTGCAGCCATACCCTTGAGTAGTAAAACAATGTTTCTAGTACCAGTAGACTCTTAGGAAATATTAAATGTAATAAATGGTTTACAAAATAAATCCTCCTTTGGTGTAGATGGAATTCCCAGCTTTATTATTAAGAAATGTGCAAACAGTATAATTAAACCTCTTGTAGACATTTGTAATCTTTCCATCTCCTCAGGTGTCTACTCAGATGCATTTAAAATGGCAAAGGTAATACCAATCTTTAAAAAGGGAGATAAAAGCAACATCGAAAACTACAGGCCCATATCACTTCTGCCTGTGCTTTCAAAAATTCTTGAAGGAATAATGTACAACAGACTTACTTCATTTTTAGAAACAAATGGTTATTTTTCCCCTTTCCAGTTTGGTTTTAGAAAGAACAAATCTATTAATGAGACTATATTTGCTTTCATTAAACAAGTCCTAGATGCAAAAGATAACAAAAAACACACTCTTGCACTTTTTATAGACCTCACTAAAGCTTCTGACTTAGTAAATCATGACATTTTACTAAACCAATTAGATTATTTGGGAATCAGAGGAATAGCAAAAGATTGTTTTGCATCCTACCTAAAAAAAAAATCTGATGTGTTCACTCACATGACTTTCTCTACTCTTATACAAACTATTTTTACAAACGCTTATTCTCCATCTACTTCACGTTAATCGAGATAAACATTTGCAGACTCTATCTTATTGCTAATTTTCTTGTAGATGTAAGGGGAAAATATATTTACAAGGGCAATATAGAAAAACAGTAGCCTTTAAGCACATACATATCTCTTAATAGCTGGTTGCTAGGTGCAGCACCATTCCCTTTGCCACAGATTAATATTCTTTGCATATCGAAGACAAAAAAATGAATAACGAATTCCCATTTGAGAAAATAAGTATTGAAAAATTTAAGGGAATAACAAGTAATATCTCGAAAATGGTTCACTCTACAAAAAAAATGTATATGACATAAATTGTGTATTTTAACGTGATCTACATTTTTTGTGTAGTAAAATTTTGTCTATCTCTTATGGTTTACCAGTTATGCAAAAGTCGTTCTCAATAAAGAATACTTTTGGAGACATTCCCAGGAAATTCAAGATATACATTTTATTTGTCATAAAAATATCTTAAACATATGATATTTTAATCAAAATCGTTCGAGCCATTTTTGAGAAAATTAAAATTTTCGAAAAATCTTCCATGTAAAGGGTACTCTGGGGTGGGGGGGATTTTCTTGAAAACCTTCGTGTTGCATCCTTGGAAGATACTGAACCTAAATACCAAGTTTGGTGTTTATCCGACTGTTCGTTTCTGAGTTATGCTTTCACAGACAGACACACACACGGACATGTTTCCAAAAATGCTTTTTTTGGATTCAGGGGGTCTCAAAACATGTATTTCCGGTGAAATCTCGGTATCGAACTTTTGGGTGGAATACAATACTTCCCCTACTTACTATACGTAGTAGAGAAAGTAATAGAATGCAAATTGTAGAAATTGACACAGTTCAATCAAAAACACTAAAAGTAAATCATGGAGTGCCGCAAGGTTCAATCCTTGGACCATTATTATTCCTTATTTTCATAAACGATCCAAAAGCACATACAATAATGTTTGCAGACGATACAAACCTGGTCTTCAGCAGTGAAAACTCATTATCCCTCCAGAATGTAGTATTGTGCTAAGAGTTTACAAATTTGATTGTCTACTGCACTTTGACCCTGGTCACTCACTCAGTAGACAATCACTACAGTTTATTTACATTTTACAATTTCTTGTCAATAAATTATCTTGCTCTTTTTTTTTTTTTCATGTCCCATTTCCACTTGTTTTTCACTTTTCATTTATTGATTACTTAACCATCACACATTCACTATAGTTTTCCATTCAAAGTAAGATGCGCTACCTCTTACTTTTCTCTTTACACTGTCCAAAGCCATTTATTTTTTACTTTACACAGAAACTGTCCAATGCTTCTAGCGTCCTTGCATATCATTTCAATCATAAGTGTATTTCTATCCCTCTTCAACCACTTCTTATTAAAAAATCTGATATGTTACACTCACATGACTTTCTCTACTCTTGTACAAACTATTTTTACAAACGCTTATTCTCCATCTACTTCATGTTAATCAAGATAAACATTTGCAGACTCTATCTTATTGCTAATTTTCTTGTAGATGTAAGGGGAATATATATTTACAAGGGCAAAATAGAAATACAGTAGCCTTTAAGCATATACATATCTCTGAATAGCTGGTTGCTAGGTGCAGCACCATTCCCTTTGCCACAGATTATAACTCTTTGCATATCCAAGACAAAAAAATGAATTACGAATTCCCATTTTAGAAAATAAGTATTGAAAAATTTAAGGGAATAACAAGCAATATCTTGAAAATGGTTCACTCAACAAAAAAAATGTATATGACATAAATTGAGTATTTTAACGCGATCTACATTTTTTGTGTAGTAATATTTTGTCTATCTCTTATGGTTTACCAGTTATGCAAAAGTCATTCACAATAAAGAATACTTTTGGAGACATTCCCAGGAAATTCAAGATATACATTTTATTTGTCATAAAAATATCTTAAACATATGCTATTTTAATCAAAATCGTTAGAGCCATTTTTGAGAAAATTAAAATTTTTGAAAAATCTTCCATGTAAAGGGTACTCTGGGGTGGGGGGGATTTTCTTGAAAACCTTCGTGTCGCATCCTTGGAAGATACTGAACCTAAATACCAAGTTTGGTGTTTATCCGACTGTTCGTTTCTGAGTTATGCTGTTCACAGACAGACACACACACAGACACACACACGGACATGTTTCCAAAAATGCTTTTTTTGGATTCAGGAGGTTCAAAACATGTATTTCCAGTGAAATCTCGGTATCGAATTTTTGGGTGGAATACAATACTTCCCCTACTTACTATACGTAGTAGAGAAAGTAAAAATTCTTTTCTCCAATTTTCTGTTCCTTGGCACTTAAATACTATGTGTTCAATGTCTTCATTACCATCACATATCGGACATTGGTTCTGAGGAATACCCTGTCTTAGACCTTTTAGCCTCCATGCTCCGGTTCTTACCCATGCAATAGATTCTTTCTCTTCTTTATTTACTATGTCTATATATTTTTCCCTACCCCATATATTTTTCATTGGCCTATAATAAACTAATGAGCTCTTTTCGGCAATCTCACTGAACATGATTTGTATTTCTATATCTTCCAGTCTTTTACTCGCCTTTTTCCAAAAAAATGTCACGTTATTTTCTCTCCTTCTCCATATATCTCCTAACCCATTTTTCTCCAAAATGTTCCATAATTTACTTACCCATCCATCATTCATTAAGCTATTCTCTTGGTATTCAATACATTGTCTTAATATATTACTTTTTCCTAGATTTAAAGTTCTGAACCAAAATTTCAAAGCTCTTTCCATTATTTTCCCCTTAGTTGCCACCCTGCCCATCTCTAATTGTGCTACCTGTCTTACAATTGACTTCAGTAACCCTAGTATTTCTCTACACAACATCCTGTGCACCACATCTATACTTTCCCATCCTCTAAATGTAGTAAATGAAGCAAATAATAGCTTACAATGTTGGCTAACAGAGAACAAACTTTTATTGAATGTAGAAAAAAACAATATATGTGTATTTGCATAACCAATCAAAAAAAAAAAAATCAAACTCCCATAGTTAAAAAATGCGTAACAAAATTCCTGGGAATCTGGATTGATAACGAATTCTCATGGGAAATCCATATACTACAACTAAGTGTCAAACTGAACAAATTATGTTATGCTGTTCGTAGATTGACTAATGTGTGCTCCAAAGTAATACTAAAGATAGTGTATCACAGTTGCATTGAGTCCCAAATTAGCTATGGCATCCCCTTTTGGGGTTTCTCTCCAAAAGCAACACATATTCTCACAATCCAAAAAAGAATTTTAAAGGCAATTCTGAAGGTACCGATAAGAATGCCAAGTAGATACGTATTCAATGAACTTAAAAGTTTTGCCTATCCCATGCCTATATATTTTTGAAACCTTACACTTCATTCATAATAATATAATTATATTTCAAAAGAACTCAGAATATTATAACTATAACACAAGAAATCTCAATAACTTACATTTGGATAGCCACAGGTTTACAAAAAGCCTAGCTAGCATTTCCCATCTGGGTATCTTAATGTATAACGAACTAAATACTTCAATAAAAAACTTAAATAAAGAATCTTTTAAAGGTAAACTCAGAATGCTACTTCTAAAAAGGCAATATTTGCATATAAATGACTATTTAGATGAACCATGTTATCCATAATCACATAATTAAAGTACATAGATTATTTAATTTTGTTCATAGATGATTTAATTTTGTTATTCTGTGACAGTATTTTTGTAAAGAAACTAACAAGTACTTATTTTAGTATTACTTGCTGTAATGTAAAACCAATCCTGATGTGTCCGAAAAACAATGTAAGTTGTTTCCCAAAGGATGAAATAAATAAATAATACACTACTACACTAACACAATAATAATGCCATGTATTCAGAACCCCACTCTGCAACTTGGGTCCAGACAAAGGTAAGTTTTTTGTCTGTACAGTTATGAACCATTCCCATGCTATCTTGTTAATTTCTTATTTTCCTGTCTTGTTTGCTTTTCTTTTCACTTACCTATTCCCTTTCATTCACTCATCTTAGCTTTATAATTTAAAGTTTCGTAAATTTGCATTTCGCTGCATTTAAACACAACATTATTTCGCGCACAGAAAGTTTATCCTTCTCACTTGCCTAGATTACGGTGAGTGTTAGCGACACATATTTTTTATCTGACATGATGTTGTCACTTTAAAATGCTACAAGTAAACTGAAACTGATGCTTGGCGGGAAGTAGAAAACAATGCTGGTAGCACATTTCTTTGGGCTGTGGACCCTGCTGAGTAAATCGCATTGCTGAGCGGAACAAAAGCCACCCCTAATGCTACTTCTGGGCTGTACAATCTTCTCTTAAGAAGCAATGTGCTCATATAGAAGTGAATAACAAAGATATACTGTAATGTAGTAGTACATATAATGCTGTTTTTCCACATTATACAATGAATTATTAAGTAAATCTTAAAATTTGCTTTTCATTTCCATGTTAAGTGAGTTATGTTTTACACAAAAAAATTTACATGCAAATAAAAATGTATTGCATGCGTTGGGGCCGAAATATTTGTATGCTTTAGACAGATTTCCGAATTATACAAGTTCTGCTTTCAAGATTTTCTGTGCTAGTTTCCTTTCCAAAGAGAGAAGAATGGCAGACTACACACACATTTATACAATAAAATTACATACTTTGGGTTGTATTCAATATATTTCACGTTGGTCTGCACCAAAAGTGGCCTTAAGTCTTTTATGTTCAAGGACGATAAAAAGCCTTGAACCAAGAAATGCCATGGACCAGCAAGATGAGAAGTTGTCCCAAACATACGTGACCTCAATAGAGCAATAAACTAACCACTACTAGTATCAAGCTTATAACTATGGTAGATTTACAGCTGTTTCATTACATTGTTAATCATTTCAATAAGAATTTATTTTATTGGAATATTAACTTTAAAATGACATAATGAAATTGAATTCAAAGAGGAAGCAACATTTGCAGTTGAAAAGGTAGAATCAGACTGAAAAATTCAATTCCATTTGCAGTTATTTATTAAACCGGATCACACCCTGGATGTTAAGTAAATTAGTAAATATTCTGCTATATCATAAAACTTATGAATGGTTGTAATCCTCCTTTCGTTGGTAGGAAAATGTAAGTAAGGAGGCACAATTCTAGTAGTGGCACCTGAGACATTGGTTATAATGCGGCTTATCCTGTCAGTATCTTCACGACTAGTTGCTGTGTGCTACTCCTCTTAAACCTTACTCTCCCTCCCTTCCTGTCTCCCCTTATGTGTTGGTTCTGTGCAGCCATGTGTCATGTTATGTCATTCTGAACAAGCAGTAGGTAGGACTGAGGCAGTATTTTTAACACTTAAATGATATCAGTCTAATTGTATACTATATAAAATATAATAACAGCTCGCCTTAAAGCAATATCTGTATAATATAATATATAAAATGTATGTAACAGCCATTGTATTATGTTTATATTATTATGTGCATGTATAATAATGTTATGTGAATGATTATGTAATTTAACAATGTAGGAGCTGTGAGAATAGAAGCAAAATACCTTCCGTAGCAAACAGAATTATAAAGTAGAAGCCGAAGGTTGCTAACAATGAGGTAACCTTGAGACAACAATTAGAAAGTTTAATAATGCTACTAATAATTCTTGGAACAATAATGTAATATTTAAAACAGTTTATAAATAGCCAATCAACAACTACAAAAAGCTTAAGTTAAATAAAAGTATTATATTGCAGTAGAATTAGCCAATCAGAGACTTGAAATAAAGTAAAGGTATGAATTTAGGCAGTAAACGTTAGACGCTACAAGGAAGCGTTCCCGAGCAGTTCGATTTTATACGAATTCAGTGTGAGACATAAAAATTCATTACGGCAAGAACAATATAAGTTTACATGTTAAAAAGTAATTAACAATAATCTCACAGCTCTATAGATGATATATAAGTGAAATGTTATTAAATCGTGTAAAGTATCAATAAAAAAAAAAGTGGAGTATAATTATAATTTGTGTAAGCCTTGTTCTTTAGCCGTACTACGAGTTTCTGTAAAATACTACTGATAAAGCCGAGGCATACATATATAATATTTAAATAAACATTAAAATACAAAGTTGATTTCTAAATGTGAGGGCGAAGGTCACCGGAAAAGTGAAGGTGGGGCAAAGGCCACCGGAAAGTTTGTATCATACGTGGGGCAAATACTCCAAGAAACATATCTCCTGCAATACGTGGTGCAAACAGCAGTAATAAACCACTTCAAGTTTGGCTTTCCATATGTAGGGCAACACAACACCCTCAGGACGAACCAGTTCTATCAGGCTTTTAGTGTTTGCTTTACTATAACTATTTCTGAAATTAGGTAATCATACTTTCCGATTAGTAGATATGTTTTCCTCTGCTGTTCCATTTTACAGCAGTCATGCCTATCACTCCAAAGTCATCCATATTGCAAAGATGATCTGCCTTTAATCTACCCCTGCGAGGCTGACCACAATTTGTATCAGACCATTGCAAGTCCCAGTTTATGAATAAGAAAACTGGAGGTAGCAAGTTGGCTATGCATGGCCCTTATAATGTAATTTTACTTAAAGGCGAATGTGAAGAACAAGTGTAAAGTGTTACAAAACCAGTTTTTATTAAATGAAATTCAAAACATTTTCTGTTAAATAAATTTGTGAACAAAATATACGTGCATTACTTAACTTTGTACAACCTTATAATAAATGCAAATATTCTGAATGAGTTTAGTGTCACTGAGTTGGCTGTTGAACAGTAACTAGTGGGGCTGGTTCAAGTCGAATATTTTTGTTAATTTGTTGAAGTGCTGCAGCTTTGAGTTCCTTCATCTTCTGTCTCCATTCTATCCATCGAGCGACTTCTGGATTGTTGCGATCTCCTCGGTTCTCAAGTTGCTGATAATATGCCTCTCGTAATATACGAAATGCCTGTAAATTGCTATAGGGTAGCTGAGTCACTGGATCAAAATACCTCGCAGGCAATCTGTAAAAGTAACAAATGTATTTCCATTTAATAAAACTTAACCCTGTACAGAAAATATCTGCCTTTACACTGAAATGTTCAGCGTTTGTTGCTGAATTGGTTTAAAATTACTGCAATTTAAAAGTTGGAGGTCCGACAGTCAGGTTCCAACACTGGCTGTGGTAAAAGACATTGGTTAGCCCACATTAAATAAATGGAAGCTGTTGTGCATGGATATTATCGAGGCTGAGTTTGTAACACTGTGTAAAGCTAAACAAAACAAAACTTTGCCTTTTACTTTCTTTACCACTTACCTATAGTGCAGTCGTTTTAAGGTGAGGCCATAGACCAGCTATATGCATAGACACTGTAATGCAGTGATCTTGGTATTTTTCCGATGCACAACTAGTGGCACATGGCATGTTCAAGGTTATCTTTATCAGCTGTGGTTTGGTTGCTGCTTTGTGTTTGTGCTGTAAAGACAGTTGTGCATCTCAAAGATGAAAGTTCATTGACAACATCTGTGTTGTGTGTGAGAGTGTTAATGTCTTGTTATTAGTCCACTGCTATACCTGCCAACAAATTCACGCTTCAACAACACATTTTTATGTACGATACATAAAAACCAAATCATGTGGACAAGTTCATGAAAATTTCCTGGTATTCCGGTTTCAGGTAGAGAAACTGTTGGATATCTGGTTAATAAGTTTAGAACAACGGGGTCATAAACCTAAGAAGCAAAAATGAGATGTTCTAACGGAGGAAAAGATTGACGAAATTAGTGTAGTTTTTGGGAAAGCCTAAAAAATAAAGATTATAGAAACAACTATAGATGAACTTCAGGCCAATATAAAAACAGAAATTATGAACATTATGCAAGAAGAACTTACGCATGTGAATGGAAATTTAATTTGAAAATGCCAGGAATGTCTTCTCACAGATGGACACCATTTTCAACACCACTTATAAAAACATTACTACTCTTATAGTGCATGTTACTATCAGTTGTGAGTAAAACAGGACTCAGGGAATGAAAAACCCCCAGTGTAATAGACAGTGTGCAGTGTGCCTGCATACGCGACCTCACCATAAAACGACCACTCTGTAGACAGATAAATAGTTTGTAGAGGCTGTGTAAAAATAAACAATAGGGGCAGAGAAAGTCATCTGAATGCAAAACATCACATTTTTCCTCTTTCTCCCACTAATTGCATGTAGTTGGCAGCTATTCTGCTTTGACCAATGGTTGCTCAGTACATTAGGCTACTGTGAAGGATGGACAAGATGCACGTTCTAGAACACACATGAATGAACAACTTTAAACAAGAATATGTACACCTCAGTATGGCAACAATGATATATTGTACATTATTACCTGGTGATGGGGCAGATATGCTTCTGTGGTAGTTTCGGTTTTGTTAGTGGAAAAATGTCCCTAAATGTTTGCTCATCTGAGAATGTGATAAAGATTCTTTGGCAGCGTCCTTCAGAGATGGATCCCAATTCCTTTTCTTTCTTTTCCTCTTCCTTGCAGTCTTCGGTAGGAACCTCCATTTCATTTTCTTTCTCACTACTGAAATATATTTATTCAAGGTTACTCAAACTTTGAACAACACTAGCAAAATGAAACTAGATGGGTAACTGCATGCCAATACACATCAATGGGTGCAAATTTGGGATAAAGGAAGAGGTTGAGAAAATATTATTCAGAGTCACAAAACTTTCAGCAAGATTTGTTAAATAACTCACTGGGTTATTTATAGAAGCACATAAATAAGTAGTGCTACTTGAATTGGAAGCAGTTTAAAAAGATTAGTAGTATAATATATACTGTTACAGGTATAATCCAACCACTGGAGGAAGGAAATGCTGTCAAAGTCTACTTAAGGGAGCAATAGAAAGCGAAATAATGAGAAAGTGAATTCAAACAGAGATAACACTATGAGAAATTGGGATAATTTTACATACTACAGTGTGCAGACAAAACTTATGGAATAAAATGAGATTAAGAATTGAAGATATCAAAAACAGCAGAAAGTTACACATATCCGTTTTGTAACATTCTATTCATATTAAAGGTGATTCTTGTATCCATGTTACATTACTCATGATATGTTTTTACTTAGGAATGATTTCAAATTAAACACAATACAACTTCTTAGAAACAATATTCAAATGTATATTCATATTAAAACATTTTTAGTGTTACACATTTTCGAAATATTCCATGTTGAAATACTCCATTCTAAGCATCATCAAGACATGCATGAAACTTTGTGATTCTTGCTTTTTCCCCCTTTCTTTTGTTTCCCCTCACAAGATGCTTACAATGAATAAACATTTGATATTGTTTCTGTATCTTGTAACTAAACACGTCTTGTTTGATTTCATATTGTTCCTAAGTACAAATGCATTTTAAGTAACATAACATGGATACAAGAATAAACATTTGAATAATGTTTCCATAACTAAATATGCCTTGTTTAATTTGAAATTATTCCTAAGTAAAAATATATTGTGAGTAATGTAACATGATACAAGAATAAACATTTGAATACTGTTTCTGTATGTTGTAACTAAGTACGTCTTGTTTAATTTGAAATTACTCCTAAGTAAAAATATATCGTGAGTAACGTAACATGATACAAGAATAAACATTTGAATACTGTTTCTGTATGTTCTAACTAAGTACATCTTGTTTAATTTGAAATTATTACTAAGTAAAAATATATCATGAGTAACGTAACATGATACAAGAATAAACATTTGAATACTGTTTCTGTATGTTGTAACTAAGTACATCTTGTTTAATTTGAAATTATTCCTAAATAAAAATATTTTGTGAATAACGTAATGTGGATGCAAGAATCACTTTTTATATGAATGGTATAATATGTAACAGATATATGTGAATTTGTCATTGGTAGAGAAAGTCATGTGAATGTAATACACAAGATTTTTATAGTATCTTGTCTCATTGATTATCAGTTTTATGGAACAGTTTTTTTGATCACATTTACGTGTATGTTTATCGACTGTACTTTATACACACTTTGTGGTCAGAATGTGGTCACACCCATAAGCACCCAAAGGTGAAGTTACTAATTGAGCATCTGTCTAATGCTTCGTCAGCAGTTATAAGGTTGCCATTCATAGCCTGTTAAAACATGCTTAAGGGGGATTCCTAGACACAGTTTTATGATGTTGTACATGTACAGAGTAAGTAGTTCTACCTTGTTACATTCTCTACCACATACCTAGTAGGTAAAGAAGGTATTGCATTCCATCCAAAAATTCTATACCGTGATTTCACCAGAAATACATGTTTTGAGACAGCCTGAATCCAAAAAGAGCATTTTTAGAAAAAGTCTATGTGCGAGTCTGTGAACAGCATAACTCAAAACAAAAGGAATACCAAACTTGGTATTTAGGTTCAGTACCTTCCAAAGATGCGACACAAAGATTTTTAAGTAAATCCTCCCCACCCCAAACTACTTTTTACATGGAACATTTTCCAAAATGTTTTGATTTTCTAAAAAATGGCTCTAACAATTTTGATTAAAATACCACATATTAAAGACATTTACATGACAAAATGTATATCTTCAATTTTCTGGTAATAGCCGAAGTCCACTTCATTCAGCAGAAACTTTGTATAATCTTGTATAACTGATAAATGTTAAGCGATAGATGAAAAGGTACTACACAAAAAGTGTAGATCTCTTTAAAACACATTTATTTCAAACAATTTTTTGTGGCATCAGCCATTTCAGAGATATCCATTATTAATGGTTCAAACTGTTCAATACTTTGTGATTTTTTTCAAGTCCTTTCGATATTCAGTTGTTTCTTGTGATTCTTGCTCTGGCTGCCAAGCGAGATGGATGTGTTTAGCTCGATCTGGGTATTATGTTTTATTTTAAGTAGTAAATAGTGACTATTATTATTATTATTATTTTGTGCAGTATGAATGAAGGACAAAATGTATTGTAAGTAATTTTTATATTGTGTAAGTTTTTAATATTATTATTAGAGAGTAATAATAATAAATAACATGCTGCAATGATATTGAACTCCAGCTGCGTATAGTCTCTTTAATTTGCACACCAACCAGCAGCTTTGTGGCATTACTGAGACAGCCGGCCAGGTGCAATGGTGTATATCTTGTATGTTGTAGAAAGAAAATATATTAATTTGGGCTGTTTTAATTCACAAATAAGGCATAGGAGAAGTAATTAAGGGGGAGGAGCATTTCCCCTCTTAAATAATAAAAACATGGATAGAACACTGCACCAGGGAGAAGACATAAGTGTAGTTTTTAATTGAACAAAAAATCTTCAAAGATCTCCAGTAGGTCAGCAAAATAAAATTGAAAATATCATAGAAGAGAAAATAGAAACCATAAATAATTCAGAAATGTTCGCAATTCTTTTGTCTGAAATTAATTACTTAATAGGAAAGGAAAAATATTTCTAGTGGTAAGAAGAAAGCAGCTTTAAATATATCAGCAAAATTGAATAAATGCTATGAAGGCTTTAAAAAACAAAATTAAAGACTAAAAATTGAGATTAAAAACCTCATGGAGTTTAATGAAAAAATGTTAAGTACACCAATGAAGAAAACTTTTGCCAGGTGGCTGCACAACATCCACCAACTCAAAAGCAGACCAATTACAGAAAACTGTGGAGAATAAGAAGTATACTGCCTTATAACTTCGGCAAAAAATTGTGACAGAACTACAACAACAAATCTGAAACGAGCAGAAGAGAAAATAAAAATTAGACATTTGAGGACCACAAATAAAAACATAATCCTAAAAACAGAAACTGCAGAACATGCAACTAAAATAATGAACAGTAAAATCTAAAAGATAAGAGTTTGAATATTGAGTTACTCAGGAAACATAATCCTTTACTCATCATCTCTGATGTACTGGCAGGAACAACAGAAAAAGAATTGAAGCATGACATTTATATACAACATTTTGAGCAGCAAATGACGAAACATGATTTAATGAGGAATTTACTTTTAGGTTTAAAACTGGAACAAGAAACAGAGCCACCACTCGCTATGTGCAGAAGTAAATGGGAGAATAGGAAGACAGCTTATTCAAAATGGAAGATTGTTTATTAATTTGCAACCAGTCCAAGTAACAGATTTTATATCAGTTGCCAAATGCCTCAAGTGCCATGACTTGGGGCACATAGCAAAATGTCTTAATAATAATAATAATAATAATAATAATAATAATAATAATAATAATAATAATAATAATAATAATAATAAAAACACAACAACAACAACAACAAGTAATCTGTGAACATTAAGGAGAGCAGGATCATGAGAAAAAATATTGTGATAAAAAGGAACAACCCGCAATTTATATACCATGCAGAAAAATAAATAAAAAATGTGAAGGGGGAAAAAAAAAGATTGCCTAACACACAAAATCACGTGGGAAAGATTAGTGTCAAGGACCAATTATGAGTATGACTAAGACATCATTAAAATATAATATTAAAGCAAAATTTAAAAAAAGAAACACATCATGTAGAATTAGAGAAATTTGCAAAGGATAATACAACATACACATAATCTTTTTCAGCATACTACAGAAATAAAAGAAATAGTTATACAAACTGAAAACATAAATTTAGAAACCATTTTAAAGCAAAAACAACCAATTGTACATATTTTACAATGAAATGGAGAAAACGGAGTTAAACCCAAGTTACCAGCCAAAATTATAATATATAAAATAGAATCTGAATTAGGAATGGGACAAAAAAGAAAAGATGAAGTTGATCATCAAGCACTAATTACAGATGATCTATCCACCGAGTAAGAAAGAGGAAGGAGGAAGAAGAAGAAAAAGAAATATTAAACCATAATTGGAAACAATGGAGTAGTGGATGTTTTAAATTTTTTATGGGAAGGAAGGAAAATTTTTAAGAACAAACGAAATTTAAAAGAAGAAATAAATAAGTCCAAATTAAAAATAAACTTAAATACTAAAAAAGCAACAAAAGATAAGGAACAGAGTAATAAGAATAATGAACATAATAAAGAAGCAGTACAGAATATAAGAAGTGAAGAAGAGGAGAATATAATTGATATTCAATATAATAATTACAAAGGAGAGAAGAGAGTAGAAGAGGAAGAAAAGAAAATAGAGTTATGGAAAGAAGATATTCCATTAAATATTACAAAAATATATAATGAATTTGGCAAAACATGACAATTAAGAAAATTAGAGGAGAAACAGACCCTAATGCCTGCACTAAGACATAACAAGGAAGTTAACCATATGATAACACAATTACATCTGCTGTGCCAGATGCCATTGACCCAACTGAGCTAAATATTATAACTGAGTCGCAAGAATTATTGACCTTGTTGGAAATGGTATTTAGTATATGAAATGATAAATTTGATTTGAAAAACATTTACAAACCTTTCATACTCTGTCACGACAGAATTGTTTATGATTACAATCAAAATTGGTCTAACTGTTACATTCAAGTCAGATTATGATAGAATACTCTATTCCAAAATTAAAACTACAAGCACAACTTTAACAAAACACTCCATATATAAACCACCAAATACAACATTAAAAAGTCAACACCAAAGACACAAACAGCAAAAGTGGAGAAGAAGAGTTTTAGCAGAAATGAAAACTTAATTGGGACCTTTTTATCACAACTAAATAAAAACACAAATACAGTAAAAAAGTAAAACAATCACTCATTGGTAACCTAAACAGCAGAGATCAACAACTAATAAAAGTTAATAAATTATCAAGGGAACTGACCGAACAAGAGTTTACAACAGGAACTAAACATTATTCTTAAGTCTATGCAAGACTTTTTATAGGAGATACAATGGACTATTACACAAAATTTAAATACAGACTAAAGATTGGTCAGAGGACTAAACTAATAATAGCAGAATTAGTATACTTATAGAAGATTTAAATTTGAATATAGTATGCATCCAAGAGCCATATACAGTTTGGGGAAATGTGAGTTACATATGACTTTTAAAGCACAAAGAATAAGTACAAGGGATAACCCCATGCGCTTATATGAATAGTTTAATCCAACTCTCCAATTAGTTGCTATTTCCCAATTAAGCAACACTCACATAAATTGCTTATAAATTACAACAGTAAGAGGCAGTTTTATACTGGCAAAATATTATTTTAAATTTAATTATCCACTTGAACCTTCTTTAGAACATATTCAGCAAACAAGTAGTTTATATTCTAACAACATTATAGTCCACACCTCTGATGCAAATACAAAGTCAAAATTGTGGTTTAATAATAACAGAGATGAAAGAGAAGAGAAATTAGAATAAGTAATATCAGAATTGACGTGACATTATGTAATACCAAAGCAATAGGAAAAATTACCAACTAGAAAGTTGGACAAAATATGACAGTAAGTGACCATCGACCTATATCAACACTGAAATCAACTATGATAATAGTAAAGACGTGAATAGAGGAAATGAAGTATACAACTTTAAACAAGCAAACTGGAATGCAATGAAATATGAATTTAATAACATGCAAGTTTACTGTTTAGGCACCAATGTTGACAAGGCTGCACATAATTTACTAACTGAGGTGAAAGAAGTTATGGCAAAAACTATACCAAAAACAAGACAGCATAATTATAAAGATGAAATTGGTACAGATACATTACAAAAACTAAGAAGAAAAGTTAGGATACTAAGAGACAGTAGTGGCAGAGAATATGATATTAATTTACTAAATTATAGAAGAGCTAAACAAAGACATAAGAAGTTATTAGAAGAGACAAGGAGAAATTCTTGGGGAACATTTATGGAGGATACCCTAAGCAACAATGTTTGGGAGATGCCATATAAATTAACAATGAACAAAACTGAACTAACCAGAAGTTTTATCAACAATAAAGAATATGACCCAGAATTGGAAGGAACCAGTAACTGTTTTACTGAATGAATTGCTACCTAGTGATGGTATTGAATACGATGAGGATGTTATATATGTATATTATTAAAAGAAATGAGAGAGTAATATAATAACACAAGGGTCATTTACCCTTTTGATGTTACCAAAATCAGATTAGTAATTAAGAATTTAAAAAATAAAAGGAGCCTGACCAGACGGCATAACTAATGAAGTTCTCATGTGCTAGAAAAAGGATTAACACCATACCTATACAAATTACTTAACGACGGTTTATGGCAACAAAGATTTTCCCATTGTTGCAAAAAGGCCAATGTAATATTACTCAGAAAAAGCAAGAATAAAAATAAACTGCAACCAAAGTCTTATAGATCAATATGCCTCCTAACATCATGGGAAAAAATTGGAGTCATTAATTTGTAAAAGAATAAGAGTCAATATGGCTTTTGGAAAGGCAGATCAACAGAGGATATTTTTAAAGACTTACAAAGTAAAAATGATCCCAGATGTATATATGAAATTGTGAAGGAAGATAGAAGAGCTTATGTAAACAGTATTAAAGATACAATTTATAGGGAAATTACCAAGGGATGTCTCCAGGGCTCGGTCCTTGTAAGGACTTCTGGAACATTGTTTGATTTACTACATGAACCGATGTAACAAAAACCATCGCTTATGCCAATGATCTATTTATTCTAGAGGAACAAGTAGGGAAGAAATTGAATAACATTCTAATAAACTAATGGCAAAATTAGAAGCATGGTGTAAACAGACCAAATTGGAAACTGCATCTAGTAAATCCACTCACAAAACAAAACTATTTGAAACATCCTTTAAATATAATGGTCTTAAAGTGTTTAACTATTTAACAGGGTACTTGAAAAATATAACCTCTGTAAATAAATACAAGGCAGAATTGCATAGGTTCTTTGTTAAAAATCAATTTTACTCCCTAGATGAATATGTGGAATATTGCACAGGGAAAAGTTAAATTTAATTGTGAGCTTGTTTTGTTACATGATCCCTGGTTTTATTCTATCTGCAGCAAATACGTAGGAGCAAGTGACTACATGAAGACACCTAGACTGGCCTAGAGGTTAACATTATAAGACTAAAATTGTTAATTTATTTACCCCATGTATTTTATTGTATCTATACTTTGAATATACTTAATGTATTGTACATATGTTTTATATTTCCTTTGACAAAATCAATAAGTCTGAATGATTTCTAATGGTGAATAAATCTGAATCTGAATCTAGATTCCAACTGACAACCAGTTGGAAGAGCTGCTGGCTTCCAGTAGCAAGTAATAGTGGGAAATATTATTACAATTAATTTTTAATGTACATTTTATTTTATTATAATTTGATTATTTTAGTTTAGTAGGTTAAGAATATAATTATCTGTACAGTTATGAATAAAAAACAATTGATGTAATAAATATTGATTAAATTGATTAACAAATATAACAAATTAGAATATACATCCTGCTTTAGGCAACCAGATGCCAGGATGATATATTACAGATTTACTTTATTTTATTTGTTTCTCATGATTGCATGCAAAGAGCATGGAATTTTAAGACCCATACATAGTGTCCAGGTCATAAACATTTGACTATCGCTATTCTCTTTGTGTCTTCAGGGTGATCCATTTGAGATGTGAGAAAAGTAAAGTGTTATATATAAGAGGTTAATGCACACATCTCTGAGCAGTTTGCTGTAATATAAGCGGAAAGGATGGAAGTTAACAATGCGGCATGGCAGCCTATCGTACATAGGAGACAAAATGGTGGTTGTGCCACAACAGTGTGCTCAGTGTGTCGTATGGTATGCGAAATGTGTCATATGAGATGTGTGGGTTCTCAGTTCTCCAAATAATGCAGTTATGCTTGTTGACTCGGCCACTCACATAAATGTGGCTTTGTCCATGAGCATCCATGGATCGTCTGCTTCCTGCCTCTCACACATCATGGCAGCAAACTTGAGATGAGCTTCTAATTATGCTGCATCAAAGCATTTCATGTGAGTGGCCAAGTCAAAAAGCAAGCAAGCAAGCAAGTGAATGTAATACATCAGATTTTTTAGAGTTTATTGAATGATATGCAGAGATAGCATTGAAAGAAATGAAATTAAATTGAGCTTTATTTATCGATGCGTTTTAACTGCTGCTGCGGTCCTTAGCATCCCATTCTATATTGGGCGTGAAAGACCGGTAATTTTGCTCAGAAGCCTCTTTAGCAGGCTTGAGGTGCTTTTACGTGCTGTAAATCTACAACATGGGACCACCGGTTTTACTTTCCTTCTGAAGGAAGCCATGCTAAGGATTTATACGCCTGAAAAAATCCATCATCCTCCACGGGTTTGAAACCACAACCTCGGGAACTAGAGGCTAGCATGGTAACCACTACACCATGGAGGACAACATTGAAACAAATGTTCAATGAATTCAGTGACAATTCTTCTTATTTAGAGTCATTTGGTTCAGAACTGATGAGTGCACAGATTTGCAGGTGTTACTTCAATCGATAAGCCTTATACTTATTGAGGTGTTTATAACTTCATCACACACAAAAACCTACTTGAAGCTAATCTTTAATGATGTAACGATTAGCTTAATGTAATGTTACTGAAGTAATTGCATAACTAGTTAATCATTAGCGGTTGCTAAAGTAACTAGTTATTCTGTTAATGGTTACCAAGTCTGGGTGACCTCATTTACTGCATGTGCATTGGTATCACTTATCAGGAACTGATTACCTCAACTTGTTACACAGTATTAATCTCCTCCACAAGAGATCAAGTGGCATTGTCGATCTAATGTACCATCTGGTGAGAAAAATGCCTAATAATGATATGCTTTCTAACATATTTGTTACTGAGATAATCTGCACATTTTCTGATGTTAGCAGTTCACCTTTACAAGCTGTGTATATGTGCAGGAATGTAGAAGCAAAAGCAATTATAAATCACCGCAGTAATCAAAGTGTTGACACGGCCAGAGAAACTTCCTTTTAGTATGCATCAAATGACAAAGTATGTCTGTGTCAACATCATTCATATGGAAACGTAGTTACAGCTACTCGTTATATATAACTGTAAAGCACTTAACTGTGACGAACCATTACCCAAAAATAACTGTTTGTCACACCACTAATACCAATGTATTAGGGCAAGGTGAAAAGTTCCCAGTCTTGCAGTGAAAGACTACGTTTTCTAGGGCAAAATGCACTTATTACTTTCTCTACTAAGTATAGTAAGTAGGGGAAGTATTGCATTCCACCCAAAAGTTCGATACCCAGATTTCACAGGAAATACATGTTCTGAGGTGCACTGAATGCATATAAAGCATTTTTGGAAACTGTGTGTGTGCGTGTGTGTGCGTGTGCGCGTGTGTGGGTGTGTGTGTACAGGATAACTCAGAAACGAATAGTCGGATAAACACCAAGCTTGGTATTTAGGTTCAGTATCTTCCAGAGATGCGACACGAAGGTTTTCAAGAAAATCCCCCCACCCCAGATTACCCTTTACATGGAACATTTTTTGAAAATTTTAATTTTCTCAAAAATGGCTCTAACGATTTTGAATAAAATACCATAAGTTTAAGACATTTTTATGGCAAATGAATTGTATATCTCGAATTTTCTGGGAATGTCTCCAAAAGTATTCTTCATTGTGAACGACTTTTGCATAACTGGTAAACCACAAGAGATAGACAAAATTTTACACAAAAAATGTAGATCGCATTAAAATATACAATTTATGTCATATACATTTTTTCTGTTGAGTGAACCATTTTCGAGATATTGCTTGTTATTCCCTTAAATTTTCCAATACTTATACTTTTTCTCATATGGGAATTTGTTATTCATTTTTTTTTTTTGTCGTGGTAATACAAAGAAAATGGAATACTCCACATAGCAACCAGCTCTTAAAAGATTTGACTATCACTTAAAGCCTACCAATTCCCCTTGCATCTACAAGAAAATTAGCAATAAGATTAACATCTTGATATCTTGATTAACATAAAGCATATGTAGAATAAGCGTTTGTAAAAATAGTTTGTACTAGAGTAGAGAAAATCATGTGAGTGTAACACATCAGATTTTTTTTCTATGTAGTCTCCTTTTAGGTCTATGCACTTTGTCAAACGTTTTTTCCAGTGAGTACATTCCATCCCTGAAGTGTGATACTGGAAGGTCTGCAAAATATCCATTTACAACGGCCATAAGGTCTCCAATGGATGCAAAAGGTTTATCAACAATAAATTTCTTTAGATGTAGGAGCAGTGGAAGTCAGAGGGTGCCAAATCTGGTGGATAGGGTGCATGTTCCAACAATTCATATTTCAAGTCCCCCAGTTTTCCCATTGCCAAAACACCTTAGTGAGCAGATGCAATGTCTGATGAAAGATAATTCTTATCTTTTGCAATCCAGACTCTTCTCACATATTTTTTCATCCAGTTGGTCCAGGAGATTTGCGTAGTATTTACCAGTTATTGTTTTTCCCTGCTGAAAGTAATCAATGAGAAGAATCCCTCATGCATCCCAAAAAACACTTACCATGACCTTTCCAGCAGATGAAATCGCCTTCAACTTCTTTGGTGCAGAGTCATCTGTTTTGATTGCTGTTTTCTTTCTGGCATATAATGTTGGATCCACATCTCACCCATTGTAACAATCAGTCTACAAAATCAGTTACATTCTTTTTAAAATGGTTAAAACTTTGCTGTGAAAGTCATTTTCACACTTGCATTTGGTCAGCATTCAGCAAACGCTGCACCACCTGACACAAAGCTTTCTCATCTTAAATTCTTCATGTAGAATGCACTGTACATGTTCTTTCGATATGCCTATGCTGTCAGCTATTTCATGCACATTTAATCACCGATTGTCCAATACCATATTGTGCACTTTCTCAATGTCTTCCTTGGTGGTTGCAGTTTTGGAGCGTCCTTCACGTTGATCTTCAAAAGCAGTAATGCCACATTTAAATTCTGCTGCCCATTTGTTAACTGTTGAAAATGAAGGACTGCTTATAAACCTTGAACAACTTTCAATGAATTTCCATTGGCAATAGTCTATCCAGAACAAAGAATTTTACGACTGTACAGTATTCCAGTTTATCCATTTTAAGGAACACAAACAATATGTCTGCTATTAACAGCTACAGAAACAAAACTGTTCAGTAGAGCAAGTTGAAACTCGCTTTATATTATTATGAAACATGTACCAATATGACAAAACAAACTTTCATTCATATCAATCCAGGCTGAGAACTTTTCACCTTGCCCTCGTACATACTTTAGTACAAGTTACAGACCATAGACTGTTATTACTGCATCCAGTATCTTAGAGAACTTTTTCAAAATTAACATAACCTCAAGTATCATCACTTACATTTATACAGTATTAGTTATAATGTGTATGAGTAAATGTTGTTGTTGCTTTTTAATGTGCTGCATTTGACAACAAAGTCTTCAGCAGTCTTACTCTCCGGTACTTTGCTGTCCTGCAATCTTCACTTTGTAAGGCAATGCAACTATCCAAATGGTGTTCGTCCATATTCTCTTCTGTATTGTTGCATAAGATGCATTTAGGAGATGTGAAGATGTTGATCTGATGCAGGTGTCTTCAGTCGTGTCCTGTTATTAGCCTGAATTATGTGACACTGCTGTTTTCCGTGGCAGATGTGGTATAGTTTCTTGATTTTGCAACAGGCATTCCCATTTTTACTACTAAGTAGGAGAAGTATTACATTCCACCCAAAAATTCGATACCGAGATTTCACCAGAAATACATGTTTTGAGGTGCACGAATGCGTATAAAGCATTTTTGGAAACATGTCCGTGTGTGTGTCTCTTTGTGTGTCTGTCTGTGAACAGCATAATTCTGAAATGAACAGTTGGATAAACACCAAACTTGGTATTTAGGTTCAGTATCTTCCAGAGATGCGACACGAAGGTTTTCAAGAAAATCCCCTCACCCCAGATTACCCTTTACATGGAGCATTTTTCGAAAATTTTAATTTTCTCAAAAATGGCTCTAACGATTTTGATTAAAATATCATACGTTTAAGATATTTTTATGGCAAATGAATCGTATATCTTGAATTTTCTGGGAATGTCTCCAAAAGTATTCTTCATTATGAACGACTTTTGCATAACTGGTAAACCATAAGAGATAGACAAAATTTTATTACACAAAAAATGTAGATCGCGTTAAAATACACAATTTATGTCATATAGATTTTTTTTGTTGAGTGAACCATTTTCGAGATATTGCTTGTTATTCCCTTAAATTTTCCAATACTTATAATTTTTCTCAAATGGAAATTTGTTATTCATTTTTTTTGTCCTAATGTAAAGAGAATGGAATACTTCACATAGCAACCAGCTCTTAAAATATTTGACTATAGCTTAAAGCCTACCAATTCCCCTTGCATCTACAAGAAAATTAGCAATAAGATTAACATCTTGATATCACGATTAACATGAAGCATATGGAGAATAAGCATTTGTAAAAATAGTTTGTACAAGAGTAGAGAAAGTCATGTGAGTGTAACACATCAGATTTTTTGTTTAGTGCTGCTGCTCGGAGTCTAGTATTGTTCAGGCTTGAATTGCTTCTTTTATGAGACTTTTACTGAAGTACACGATTTGAGTTTAGAGGCTATGATTGTTTCACGAAAGACGCTTTCTTCACCAGGAAATCTGCTGCTTCATTGTCAGGGTGCATCCACTGGAGTGTAACAAGTGTACTGGAATTGAGGAGTTGTGAAATAATACTGTGGCACTCTTTTGTCAGAGGATCTTAGTCAACAGACTGCTTGTTGCTCTGGAGTCGGAGAAGATCACTATTTCCTACAGTATGTCTTTCTTTGCTAGTAGATTTTGTAGAGAAATTTTTATGGCATGTATTTCTTTCACCATCAAAATTTGTTGTACCTTTTCCTTCCTGCTGGTAAAAGGAAAACAGGAGACATGTTCCACCTGCTCCGGCACCTGTCTTGGGGTCTATGAGTGGACCATCTGTATATACATGAAGCCAGTCTTCTGAAGGGTACAGTGTGTACATAGTTTCTAATGTTATTGACTTTAGATAATTTATATCATATTCACACTTTTTGTCTATTTTTTCTATTAAATCAAATTTGTTTGTGTGTATATATACAAGAATTTTACAGCAATTTTTACATTCTCTGCCACATATCTGCTAGGTGTCATTCCAATCAAAAGTTTTGATACCAAGGTTTCATGGCAAGTACATGCTTTGAGACCCCTGAATGCAAGAAAAATGTCTGTGTTTGTGTCTATGAGCCACATAACTCAAAAACAAAGTAAGTCAAATATCAAACTCGGTATTTATATTCAGCATTTTTCAAGGATGCGACAAGGAGATTTTCAACAAAATCCCCTCACCCTAAACTACACTTTACATGGAAAAAGTTTAGTTATTTTTTCTTTTCTTAAAAATGGCCCCAACTTTTTTTATCAAAAAACTATATGTTTAAAATATGTGTATGACAAATAGAATCTATGTGTTGAATTTTCTGGGAATAGCCTCAAAGTTCTCTTCATCTGAATGACTTATATAATGGGTAAATTTTACTACACAAAAAATATCGTCAAAATACTTGATTTATGTCAAATCAACTTTTTTGTAGCATTAAGTGTTTCTAAGACATTCTTTGTTATTGGTTCGAATTCAAATGTATTGCTTTTTTTGTTGGATCATGCAAAGAATATGGCATTTCAAAGCCATCACAAATGCACTTTTTAAAAAAAATCTTACTATCACTTTAGCCTATTGTATTCTTATACCTACAACTAAATGTGTAATGAAAGATTATCTGTATTAACAAGAAGGAGATATAATCTGTGTCAAACTAGAATGATCCTGTTGTAAACATACAGGAGGGAAGAAAGAGACTGAACACTGTTTGAGGGAAGTTCTTGGGCATTTTCTATTATTTGTTATCGTATAATAACCACCTCCAAACAGTGCAGCACTGTAAGTAGTTTTCTAATCACTGCTCAGCTCAAATTAGTTTTGGGGAGAGAAAAGTCTATAAATGCTTAAGATTCCTTTCTCTGTATCCTGCACATACACCACAGATGTGTTCTAGGCTCGTGTTCTACGCTCGGAATGCTTACAACAGACATATAAGCATAGAGATATAGATTAAACAGAAGAACAGATGCAGTTATAATTATTAACTTATTATTGTTAAATAATATACAATGAGTTGCAACCATATGGCCCTTTCGGAAGAAAATAAATCTTGAGGTAATGCAATTCAGATGTTACTATTTATCAAGCAGAGTTGCTTCTGATACTAAGACTGCGTTTACTACACCTTATCTCACACACCTTACAAGCCCACAACACTTGTATGCAATTTAAAAGCAGTCCACATCACCAGCTCTGTCCTTCTGCTGAAATAAAGCACAACTGAGGCAAACTTTAAGAAGTGGCAAGAGCCGAATAATTGTGCATTGTTTGGTTATGCTTAAAGAAAGTCCTAACATAACCATTATGCTACTACATGATAATATTAATTCTGTAATGAAACATAGATGGCAATGTCTTATTAAACTTGATTTACTGTCAAGAAGTTAGTGCTTATACACTTATTATGCGGTCCAAATCTCTTGACGTTTGAGGCATATCCACTAATACGGCATAGCAGATAGTAGTGCGGTGTTGCCTCATAAGGGCATTACACCTCACCACTGGTAAAACTATAATTGCAATATCATGTGCATGAACGCACATTTCATATTTCAGAGAAGCAACAATTAGGATAAAAGGTGACTTTTCCTGAACAAATACAAAAAAGAATCATATTTTTACACCAAATGGTTTGCCATTAATTTATAGTTATCTTTTGTGACGTTTAAACGGAGACTTTTAGTTATAATTATGCTTGTAATGGTAATAAATCCATTGCTGTCATAGTTATTTTATATATTGTTATGGCATAGACATAATTATCACTTAATAATGTGCAAATCTCCCTGTTCTAAATAAATTTAGAAATAGTTATCCCACAAGGTTTTCTAATACAGCTACAAACTCGTCATGAAAATGCTTTCAAAGTCCTCTGATGCAGCTCTACAAAACCATACAAGACCTTTTTTCAATAAACAACGTCATGTATGATTTTGTTTCACAAAATAATATCGTTGGAAAACCAATGACTAAGTGCATTTTAATGGTAATTATGCTTACTTCTGCATAATGTCGAATCCTAGAACCAGGCACGTATCCATTACATGAGAAGAGCATGTTTACATTTTACAACATTTAACACCTCATTACTTGGAATGTACAACAAAAGAAAAAGCCATATAAACAATAATCCATCTGAGAACTTTAAGTAAAGAATCAGCAATTGTCATCACACTATCGAAGCATCAACAATGGAATTCATTGCACCATTGACACGATACTCAAGGTTAAAACATGGTTGAAACACTGATAAAGCAAAAATACTGCTGGTGTACATTTTACAGCGTGCTTGCCGGAAGGTTAAGTGTCTCAGCTGTGAATTCAACAGCAGTAACTCAGTTCTTACAATGACAGGCTTTGTCCTAGTGTTTATAAAGTTAACTGTTTCATGAAAATGTCACTTAGCCCAGTAGTACCAGTGGATAATACAGTAGGGTTAGGGCTGTTGTCTTCAGTGTGTATAATTTCTTAAAAGTCCAAAGAAGAAAACCGCAAAACCTTAACTTCAGGAAATGTCAAGAACTTACAGCTGAGGCATGCTCAACATCAATTGTTTCACGTGTGTGTAGGGAAGTGAAAAAGGCGCATGCAGAGGGAGCCACAAAATTGTTTAGAAAATATACGCTTACCTAACAGAGTGACAAACCTGGATGATTTCAAAAAAGATGTATGGCACAATGTGTTTTAATGTTATGATAAACTGATATCGAGGACGATGAGGATATGCCATTAGCAGTGCCCTTGAATAACAAAAGACGCATAGAAAGGTATGCTTTTTATTTCTCTATTGGTGTGTGACATTTCTCTTCTTGTAGTTTATAAGTGAGCATTACGATGACCTTTATAACAAAAGCATAACATTCTGATGAAGCGGAGTGAAGTTTGGCACTTTGTATTGGTTGTCACGAAACATCGAGAGATTTGGACCACACAGTAGTTTTGCGACACAGGTGGCAGGTTGAGTCAGCTCCTCCTTGATGTTTACAACAGGATCGTTCTTGTCCAAGATACAGTATAGAAGAGTAAGCTTTGGTAACAATGGTTTAGAGAAGCATGAGTAGAGAAAGTCATGTGAATGCAACACATCACCTTTTTAAATTTTGTTAAATCTGGTCCAAACTAATTCTGTATGGGAAGGGTTAACATATTGTGATGCAGTGGTTATGGCTGAAGTTTATCAGGAGGTCGGCAACGACAATTGGAATAAACAATGATAAGTAACACTTGCCAGTGTAAACACCAGGATAACTAGAGTTTTCTGGAAGTTTCATTCCCCCCTTCCAGAACATCTGTCGAAATAGTTCTGCAATGTTCTGTGGAAGATTCTATTGCCTCTATAAGCAGGCATTCTCGTGAGTCAGTCAGTGAGCAAGCAAGTTGGCAGGTGAGTGTCCAGTGCGATTACCGAGCAAGTATGTGATGGAGTGATTGAAGAAGTCTTGTGTTCAACTCCCCAGTGAGTGAGGCTACGTTGTGAAGAAGTGAAGTGACAGGGAAGCTGAACTAGTTCACATTAGTGAAGGTTGAACCAGATTAAAACAGTGAAGGGACATAGTCACAATATTAACAGTCTGGCTACACTGAAATGTCAACATCAACACTCACCTTTTGTCCGTGCTTTTGGTAGTCTCCTGTTTTAGGTTTTCATCATCACCCTCATCTACTGTTATGGGACTTTCATGTTGGTCTTGTCTTACTTCATCAACAATTGGCATTGACAAGGAATGATATCTAATCATTGGGCCATGGAAAGTTTTCTTCACTGTTCGTGTCTTCTTCTTCTCCATTTCCAGCTTTTGGTACTTCTCTGTAAGTCAACATATCAAGAGCTATTAGTATTTACCTCTAATAAGTAGAAAGTATTACGTTCCACACAAAGGTTCAATATCAACATTTCACTGGAGATACATGATCTGAGGTTTCCTGAATATATAAAAAAAATATCTGATGTGATACATTCGCATAACTTTCTCTACCCTCTATTGTTTTATTAGTGCGTATACAAATTATTCTTACTAAAGCTTATTTTTTCTATCTACTACATTTTAATCCAAATAAACCTTTACAGAAACAGCTACATTACACATTTTGTTATAGATACAAAGAGAACAGCGATAGTCAAATGTTTAACAACTGGACGCTATATGCTGCCTTAAAATTCCATACTGTTTCCAAGACATCATGAGAAACAACTGAATGTTGAAAGGACTTTAAGAAAAGGACCAAGTAATGAACAATTCAAATCATTAATAACGGATATCTTAAAATTGGCTTATGCTACAAAAAAACTTATTTGAAATAAATTGTGTATTTTAAAAAGATCTACATTTCTTGTGTGGGACATTTTCTTCTATTATTTAATGTTTACCAGATAGCACACGCACACATGGACATGTTTCCAAAAATGCTTTATTTGGATTCAGGGGCCTCAAAACATGTATTTCTGGTAAAATCCTGGTATCAAATTTTTGGGTGAAATGCAATACCTTCTCCACCTACTATGTACATGGCAGAGAAAGTAAAAAAAAAACACTTTTACAAAAAGATTTGTATTGTGTATCTGTGAACATCAGAATAAAAAACAAAACTTGGTATTTATGTTCAGCATCTTCCAAAGAAGGGTCATTACTAGAAATAGGGAAAGTTAACATGAGAGGAATGGTAATGGAAAGAATTTTGAAGTATTGGGTAGGATAGGGTTCCATCCATCCTGTTTTTCCCTGGACAATCCCAATGTTTAGCAAAATGTCCTAGTTTCCCAACAATTTCTTCCAGGATGTTCAAATGTCCCATGTTTTTCTCTTGGAACATTTTGTTTCATTAGAGCACTATGATACTCATTTTTCTCCATTTATTTTGATGCATGTTTTAATTAAAATAATGCTTTCGTTTATATTTCATAATATCACTGCCTTTGATGAGACGTAACATATCTTCCTGTACTCTTGGTATTCCAATTCGAAGAGAGTAGGCGTCACTGTCTCAGTGAATGTGTGTTCACATTATCAGTCGCTATATAAATATAATTATGCCGAAAAGAAAATTAGTATAAATGATAACATTAGATGAAATGCAATAGTTGCCACAGGTAAGCAGTAGAGAAAGTAAAAATATGGCAAATGTGATAGATTTTTGTTTGGTAATGCCAGGAAGCAAAGCAAGGAGGGTTGTTAGTTTGAAAGTTGGTATACAGAAACTAAGGAAAGTTTCCCCAAGCATTTCAGGGTACAGCTGCATGTACATAAAAATGTGAAAACCAACTCGGCATATTATCAGACTAACATCCTGATATCAAGTTTCCACACAGAAATCCCTCCTCTCTGTGGTGCAGATGCAAGTAAGGTCTGGCTGCATCAACCCACAAATTTTTGGAGCGCGTAGACAAATGGGAATACATTCCATACCTTTCAGCAACATTTTTGTTAAGTCACCTGATGCATCGCCAATGGATGTTTGTGCATTTGGGTCCTTGGAAGCAGACAAACTCGAACTGTGGACAGTCTCTGTACTTTCTAGCAGTTTGCTCCTGTGGAGCAATAGCCTCAACTCAAGGCTGTCAGAACATCACCACTGGTGGAGGTGTGGTTTTTCATAAGGTAAGGAGTGTCCAAGTTTGTTAACATAGATCGCGAACAACCCTTCATATTGAACCTTTGTAATACTTGTGCATGAAACTTGAAGTTGTACTGATGTGCTTGCTTCATTACTCAATTAAACCTGGTTTCTACTTTCTTTACAACTTAAGTTCATTTTTGTGAAACTAATTTATAATGACCCTGTGTATTAAGTATGACACACTGCAACGAGCAAATTTTCTATTCAATGCCAGATTGAGAGCTCAAACTCAGAGCCAGATCACTTACTTCAGTTCATTTAATTTTATGCAAGACCAATAGCACTTAAGTTATCTGAGGGAATTGGTGTTGTACCTGGTGGTCAGTCCTGCTGGTAGAGCTTCTACCTTTGACTTCCCAAGTAAATAAATCCTCTTTCCAAGAAACTTCATACTCATATAAAGGGTCTTTCAACAAGAGTGTCCTATCTTTAACATGTGATAGCTGCCATTGTTATTGAGTTACAACAGTCATTTTTTTCACGTGGTTACAATTGTTATTGACAAATAGCCATAGAACATTACAGCATTCAGCAACGCGTAGAAATTGTAAAAATTTATTATCAAAATAGATCATCTGTTTGCCAAACCTTCCGTGTATTGCATGAAGTTTACGGTGTGCATAATCGTCCCTGTGAGAGAACGATTCAGTGTTTGATCGATAAATTTCAAAGAAGTGGTTCTGTCAGCGATCAAAGAATGCCTGTACGTAATCAATGTAAGCGCTCCAATGTAAACATAGGCGCCATTCGTGAGAGTGTATGTGAGAACGGAAACAAATCAATTGCTCGTCAAGCGCAAGAATTGGGGCTTTCACCGACCACAACTTGGCAAATTCTGCATCTGGACTTGAAGTTTCACGCTTAAAAAACGGTGTTGACTCAAGAACTTAAGTCCAACAACCATAGGTTGCACGTGTATTCACTGACTGGGCTATGGAGCAATTGGAAGCTGACCCAGATTTTTGTCGAAAAATCATCTTCAGCGACAAAGCCCACTTTTGGACGGATGGTTGTGTTAACAAACAAAATTGCCGCTATTGGAGCAATCACAATCCAATGCAGATTCAAGAACGACCACTTCATCCCCAAAAGCTTACTGTGTGGTGTGGATTTTGGTATGGTGGAATCATTGGTCAACATTTTTTCCAAGATGAAGATGGAGAAGCTGTAACTGTCAATGGGGAAAGATACCGTGCTCTTATAAGGGACTAGTTTTGGCCTCAATTGGATAGTATGGATCTCAGAAACATCTGGTTCCAGCAAGATGGTGCCAATGTCATACTGCTCTTGAAACAATCAACCTTTTGAAGGAGAAGTTCAGAGGTTTCATCATTTCCTGTGGTGGTGATGTTAACTGGCCCCCAAGGTCATGTGATTTAGTGCTGTTGGATTACTTCTTGTGGGGTTATGTTAAAAATGGAGTTTATGTCAACAAGCCAGAAACAGTAAATGATCTTAAGAATAACATCACGCATGTTATTCGTGAAGTTGGACCTAATTTACATTCTTCTGTCATTGGCAATTGGGTCAACCATATATGCGCAACCCAACGAAGTCGTGACGGTAACTTAACTAACTGATGTTCTCTTCTACACGTAATGACATTAGCTATGTTCCAAAATAAAATAAGAAATAAACCTCTATCATTTATAGAACGTGTTTTATTTAAGTTCAAAGATAGGACACTCTTGTTGAAAGACACTATACTTAGCAAATTGTGGTCCAATACCCGAAAGAGACAAATTACTGACTTGGTTCTCATTAGCATCACAATCAATATGATTACAAATGAGGGTGAGATTTGGGATAACTCAGCATACATTAGTTTATGCAACTCTTGGCATGTCCTACTGAAATTTATATTCTAAAATTTTCCAACTTTTCATAATGAAATATTCCAAAAAATTAAATTTGTACTGTTTCCAAAAAATGTTGAATCCTTTAATACTGAAACAATGCAATAAAAAGCAACATCTAGGAACACTATTTCTAACTTGATATTTCCATTAAAACATTACCCAAAGATTTGAGATTATCTTCTTCAGTGAATTTGGCTTCCTCCAACAACTCCTCCTGGGTGGGTTTCCATTCATCTTGAGCACGGTTCCGCCGACCTCTTCGCTTACGTCCCTCTTCTGTACGTTCTTTAAGTCTTTGTTGAGTAGCAGCTGATTTTGCTGCTGTTGATCGTCGGATTGATTTTCTCTCTGCAAAAGAAATTCAGAATGATCCTGAATAAATTTCAAAGATATTCAACCAAATTTGAATTAACAAACTCAAATAATACTATTTTACCTGTCAAAGTACAATAATAAAGATTAAATCCCAACGATATCTTCTGGGGGCACAAAATTTCAACACTTGGTCGTATTAGGAGGAATTGCTTGTCCTATTCTGCACTGTTTCTAACCAGTTCTGTTCCCTCTCTGTATGCCAGCTAATCAGTTGATTCAAAGGCTGTGCTTTATGCAGTTGATACATTGTGAGACCATGTGTTTCATTGTTATAGTAAGTTAGTGTTATAATGCCAAAAAGTGTCTATGCTTTAGCACACAGAACCTTCACGTATGATTCCTATGTGACAACAAACTCTTATGGAAAAGTGAGACAGTAATTTATAGTCAGATTTCCTGCTGTCCGTGTGCCTCACAGAGAAATGGTTCATAATCTTCAATTAGGGAAACAGGATTATTCCTGATAAGAAAGCAAAATTAAGTCAGTGTGTTCTTACAAAACTCAATGACATTGGAGAAACAAGTCCAAAGAAATTTCTGAGAAAGCTTGCACAGGAATCAGATATTTTGCAAGCCTCAGCTTAGAATGCCACTGAACTTTTAAAATTAAAACCCTATAAGGTAACTGTAGCTCATAAATTGCAATAATGTGAGTAGAGTAAATTTCTGCTATTGGATAATGTTAATGATCACTCTATTGACCTGCATAGTTTTATTTACATGGCCTTGCTAATACAAATTTTGTTAAAACATGTGAGATGTGTAGACATCATTTCCAACATCTTCCATGAAAAAGGTATGTGGTTATTGTAGTTACAGTTTGCATGAGAAGTCTATACGCTTGAATTTAAACGATTACAAAGACCAGACTCCACTGGTAAACAGTTTGCTTCCTGGTGACAAGAAAATTAGGACGTCTATGCATCCAAACAAAGGCTCTACATTTTTCGAGCATATCTTGTTTTCATGGAAACCAAGCACTGCTAATTCCAACATACTGTTATGTTAAGTGAAAACTATACTTATTATGTTTATTGAATCAGTAAATACACAACAACTTATCTCTTTGGCTGCAGATCAGGAAATCCAGTACTCACCAAAATGGTCTAGTGAAATAATTTTCTTCCGTGGTCTCTTTTGTTTGGGCTCTGATGGCTTTTCAATTTTATGCAGCACCACCACAGGCTCCTGCAACAAAGAAAAAAAGGATCTGATGTTTTGCATTCACATGACCCTCTATACTCACTCTTCTACAAGCTATTCTTACAAAAGCTTATTCTCCAGCCCACTTCTTGTTAATTGAGATAAACTTTCATTACACATTTTGTTTGTATCGGTGGTGTACAATGAAGGGGCTGATAGGATATGTGGGCTGTCATTGTTGGAGCTTGTACTTCCTGATTTTGGGTCGCGATGGATGAATGGTACAATGTCTGTGGTTTGATAATTCTTCTTTCAGCACTGCCACCATAAAATAGCTATCTTCATCATATGTTCAAGTTGCAAGGATCGTGATGTCACGCCTATCAATGGCCAACTTATTCATTTTGCTATGAAAATGTAATTACATGTCCTCCTGTTGCAGAACAATCTTAGAGACACAGTTGTGTCTAGCCTTGTTGTCTGTTGAAGAGTGGCTCTGCTTTTCTTTCTTAGTTTCCCAATACTTTAAGAATAATACACATCTGTGTAAACAGCAGGGTCCGACTGGTATTTTTCATGTTCAAAGAATGCGTTAGTGACATGGTGCCCTCATTATTCTATACAGTTAATTATTTAGGCTTCTCTACATTTCTGACAAGAAATCGCTATTTCGTGCAACATGTGTGGCACTCCCTGTTTAACTTTGTTCTTTGACACAATATTCTACCAGACTTGGTTTAACCTTAAGTTGCTTTTACATATCTTGTTTACTAACTTTTTCTCATACTATTACACTAATCCCTTGCCTCTATTAAATTTATTCACATCAACATTTAATTTATATATGAGTGATAGCTTATCGGTCATCTGGACCATTATAAGTGTAAGAAGAATGCAGTAGGTTAAAGCGATAGTCAGATTTTTAAAAAGAGGATTGCTATGTGATAGCTTTGAAATACCATGCTCTTTGCATGACCACAAGAAAAACGAATAGTGACTTGCCACTAGCAAAAAGTATAAGTACCTATTTTAAATTCAAACCAGTAAGAAAGAATCTCTGAAATGTTTAACAGCATAAAAAGATTTATTTGACTTAAATTGTGTGCTTTAATCAGATATATATTTTCTGCATAGTAAAATTTTGTGTATTTCTTATGGTTTACCAATTATACAAAAGTCATTATGAATAAAAGGACGTCACAGGCTACTCCCAGAAAGTTCAAGATGTACATTATATTTATCATTAAAATATCTTAAAACATATGGTATTTTAATCAAAATCGTTTGAGAACATAAAAAATAATCAACACTATTCCAAGCAAAGCATAGTTTGGGATGGGCAGATTTTCTTGAAAATCTTGTGTTGCATCCTTGGAATTTAAATACCAAGTTTAGTATTAACCAACTTCTCTCTCTCTCTCCCTCCCTCATGCACGTATGCACCCCCCCCCACACACACACACACGCGGTTTTTTCCGAAAATGCTTTTTTTTATTATTATTAATTTATTTTTGTTACTTTTCAGGAAGCCTCAAAAGAATAACTTCTGGTGAAATCTTAGTATCAAATTCTTGGGTGAAATGCAATATTTCCATTGCTTTCTATAGGTAAGCACCAGAGAGAGTAAACATTTTTTAATTTGCTCTGTGTGTGTGTGTGTGTGTGTGTGTGTGTGTGCGCGCGCGCGTGCACACGCGTACAATACTGAATCTCCATTTGTTGTTTTCTGGCTATCCACGGAGAGGGAGCTAGGAGGAGAGTGTGTGAACACCTAGCACACATAAGGACTATGTGCTTCCACCCTCCCCCTTGGATAGCCCCAATTTTGAACTGTACTCCAACAATGATATTTTGAGATTAGCAGATGATTCTAACTAATGAAAACTTCCATTGCCTCAGTTAGGAATCTGACCTGGGACCACTGGGTTAGAAGTCAGAGCACTGGACACTTGACCATAGAGTAGCTTGGTACAAATGTGCACTAGTTCGGTCATGATATGAGTGCTGTGATGGGAAAAGGAACTAAACAGATAGGAACAAGTGGGCAGGGTATCGTAAGCAGAGTCAGGTAAAGACAATATCCACTGTTCCGACTTGCATTTGCTAGCGAGGTTCAGCCTTCAAATGTAGTACTGTTTTCATTGTGCAACTGTACATTCCTCTATCGCCTTGCCCCTCTGAACCATAGCCTCGTTGACGTTCCCATTATCAACAAAAACAGTGGTGCCCTCATCCAAGCACACTCATATCGTGGCCTACTAGTACAACAAGCCTTTCTTTCACTCAGACAAGTTATGCATTATTTTACTATTATTATTGAGAGCGCCTGCAGTTGTATCAATTTGTTCATAATCATAAGCAGCAGATGCTATTTACATTTTCAGGGCTTTTGTGAACACCCAAAAGTTCACCTACTACTGAAGGTAAGAGTGACCTGACATATAACCAGAAAATGAGTTTGGTACTACAGATTAAAGGAACAAGTCTTCATCAGAAAAATGCAACTTTGGATCAAAGCAGTGGTGTCGCCGGATTTTTCCCAAGGGGGGGGACAAAATGAATATAAATTCTTACCCCCATTTTAAGGTGCGTTCGCTACTGCGGAGCACATATTAGTGTCGCTTTGTCCACCCCTCCTTCTGTCCATACCCATGAAACACGTCAGAACCGCAGCATGTACACCCGTGGACAAAACAATAAGTCAACCCCAGATTTCATGTGACGATCGTAGGGCTTCGTGTACCTTTGTAAGAGCTGTGTTCACATGCAGAAACTGTAGAATGGTTTATGCTTGTGCTTGTGAGTGCAATGGTCACTTATAATGGTATTTGTCGGTGGTGACGCTTATAAGCTACTGAAAACAGTGTGAAATAGCGCTTCGTTGGCGAGAGGTTACGAAGGCACTGCTTGCGCTCATAGCGCCTCGGTTCAAATCTCGCATTAGTTATTGTTATTTTTATGTTGTTAATTTTATGACTGCATGTGTAGAATATAACATTTAAAATAACTTAAGCATTTCAAGTTTTAGGCATATCTATGCGCACGAAACATAATTCCACTAAAACACTCGTTTTAAATAATTAAATAAATACAAATATACTATAATGTTTTAAAACAAAAAACACATAAAATAAACAAAAAATTCGATGTGTTACACTCACATGACTTTCTCTACTCTTGTACAAACTATTTTTACAAACGCTTATTCTCCATCTACTTCATGTTAATCGAGATAAACATTTGCAGACTCTAACTTATTGCTAATTTTCTTGTAGATGTAAGGGGAATATATATTTACAAGGGCAATATAGAAATATAGTAGCCTTTAAGCACATACATATCTCTTAATAGCTGGTTGTAAGGTGCAGCACCATTCCCTTTGCCACAGATTAATACACTTTGCATATCCAAGACAAAAAAAAAATGAATAACGAATTCCCAGTTGAGAAAATAAGTATTGAAAAATTTAATGGAATAACAAGGGATATCTCGAAAATGGTTCACTCAACAACAAAAATGTATATGACATAAATTATGTATTTTAACGCGATCTACATTTTTTGTGCAGTAAAATTTTGTCTATCTCTTATGGTTTACCAGTTATGCAAAAGGCGTTCACAATGAAGAATACTTATGGAAGCATTGCCAGAAAATTCAAGATATACATTTTATTTGAAATGAAAATATCTTAAAAATAAGATATTTTAATCAAAATTGTTAGAGCCATTTTTGAGAAAATTAAAATTTTCGAAAAATCTTCCATGTAAAGGGTAATCTGGGGTGGGGGGGATTTTCTTAAAAACCTTCGTGTCGCATCTCTGGAAGATACTGAACCTAAATACCAAGTTTGGTGTTTATCCGACTGTTCGTTTCTGAGTTATGCTGTTCAGACACACAGACAGACACACGGACATGTTTCCAAAAATGCTTATTTTGGATTCAGAGGATCTCAAAACATGTATTTCCGGTGAAATCACGGTATCGAATTTTTGGGTGGAATATAATACTTCCCCTACTTACTATACGTAGTAGAGAGTAAAAAAAATCTGATGTGTTACACTCACATGACTTTCTCTACTCGTGTACAAACTATTTATACAAACGCTTATTCTCCATCTACTTCATGTTAATCGAGATAAACATTTGCAGACTCTATCTTATTGCTAATTTTCTTGTAGATGTAAGGAGAATATATATTTACAAGGGCAATATAAAAATACAGTAGCCTCTAAGCACATACATATCTCTTAATAGCTGGTTGCTATGTGCAGCACCATTCCCTTTCCCACAGATTAATACTTTTTGCATATCCAAGACAAAAAAATCTCATGTGTTACATTCACATGACTTTCTCTACTCTTGTACAATCTATTTTTACAAACGCCTATTCTCCATATGCTTCATGTTAATCGAGATATCGAGATGTCAATCTTATTGGTAATTTTCTTGTAGATGCAAGGGGAAATGTGGTAGCTTTTAAGCGATAGCCAAATATTTTAACGCTGGTTGCTATGTGGCGCATTCCATTCTCTTTGCATGTCCAGGACATAAAAAAATGAATAACGAATTTGAGAAAAAGTATAAGTATTGGAAAATTTAAGGAAATAACAAGCAATATCTCGAAAACGGTTCACTCAACAAAAGAAATGTATATGACATAAGTTGTGTATTTTAACGCGATCTACATTTTTTGTGTAGTAAAATTTTGTCTATCTCTTATGGTTTACCAGTTATGCAAAAGGCGTTCACAATGAAGAATACTTTTGGAGACATTCCCAGAAAATTCGAGATATACATTTCATTTCTCATGACATTATCTTAAACATATTTTATTTTAATCAAAATCGTTGGAGCCATTTTTGAGAAAATTAAAATTTTCGAATAATGTTCCATGTAAAGGGTAGTCTGGGGTGGGGGGATTTTCTTGAAAACCTTCGTGTCGCATCTCTGGAAGATACTGAACCTAAATACCAAGTTTGGTGTTTATACGACTGTTCGTTTCTGAGTTATGCTGTTCACAGACACACAGACAGACACACACACGGACATGTTTCCAAAAATGCTTTTTTTGGATTCAGTGAGTCTCAAAACATGTATTTCCGGTGAAATCTCGGTATCGAATTTTTGGGTGGAATACAATACTTCCCCTACTTACTATACGTAGTAGAGAAAGTAAAAATGAATAACGTATTTGAGAAAAAGTATAAGTATTGGAAAATTTAAGGAAATAACAAGCAATATCTCGAAAACGGTTCACTCAACAAAAGAAATGTATATGACATAAGTTGTGTATTTTAACGCGATCTACATTTTTTGTGTAGTAAAATTTTGTCTATCTCTTATGGTTTACCAGTTACGCAAAAGGCGTTCACAATTAAGAATACTTTTGGAGACATTCCCAGAAAATTCGAGATATACATTTCATTTCTCATGACATTATCTTAAACATATGATATTTTCATCAAAATCGTTAGAGCCATTTTTGAGAAAATTAAAATTTTCGAAAAATTTTCCATGTAAAGGGTAGTCTGGAGTGGGGGGATTTTCTTGAAAACCTTCGTGTCGCATCTCTGGAAGATACTGAACCTAAATACCAAGTTTGGTGCTTATCCGACTGTTCGTTTTTGAGTTATGCTGTTCACAGACACACACACACACACACACACACACACGGACATGTTTTCAAAAATGCTTTTTTTGGGTTCAGGAGATCTCAAAACATATATTTCCGGTGAAATCTCGGTATCGAATTTTTGGGTGGAATGCAATACTTCCCCTACTTACTATACGTAGTAGAGAAAGTAAAAATGAATAACGAATTTGAGAAGAAGTATAAGTATTGGAAAATTTAAGGAAATAACAAGCAATATCTCGAAAACGGTTCACTCAACAAAAGAAATGTATATGACATAAGTTGTGTATTTTAACGCGATCTACATTTTTTGTGTAGTAAAATTTTGTCTATCTCTTATGGTTTACCAGTTATGCAAAAGTCGTTCACAATGAAGAATACTTTTGGAGACATTCCCAGAAAATTCGAGATATACATTTCATTTCTCATGACATTATCTTAAACATATGATATTTTAATCAAAATCGTTAGAGCCATTTTTGAGAAAATTAAAGTTTTCGAAAAATGTTCCATGTAAAGGGTAACCTGGGGTGGGGGGATTTTCTTGAAAACCTTCGTGTCGCATCTCTGGAAGATACTGAACCTAAATACCAAGTTTGGTGTTTATCCGACTATTCGTTTTTGAGTTATGCTGTTCACAGACACACAGACAGACAGACATACACACACACACACACACACACACACACACACACACACACACACACACACACACACACACACACAGAACACACACACACACAGACATGTTTCCAAAAATGCTTTTTTTGGATTCAGGAGGTCTCAAAACGTGTATTTCCGGTGAAATCTCGGTATCGAATTTTTGGGTGGAATGCAATACTTCCCCTAATTACTATACGTAGTAGAGAAAGTAAAAATGAATAACAAATTCCCATTTGAGAAAATAAGTATTGAAAAATTTAAGGGAATAATAAGCAATATCTCGAAAATGATTCACTCAACCAAAAAAAAATCCTATATGACATAAATTGTGTATTTTAACGCGATCTACATTTGTTGTGTAGTAAACTTTTGTCTATCTCTTATGGTTTACCAGTTATGCAAAAGTCGTTCACAATGAAGAATACGTTTGGAGACATTCCCAGAAAATTCAAGATATACATTTTATTTGTCATAAAAAAATCTTAAAAATATGATATTTTAATCAAAATCGTTAGAGCCATTTTTGAGCAAATTAAAATTTTCGAAAAATCTTCCATGTAAAGAGTAATCTGTGGTGGGGGGATTTTCTTGAAAACCTTCATGTCGCATCCTTGGAAGATACTGAACCTAAATACAAGTTTGGTGTTTATCCGACTGTTCGTTTCTGAGTTATGCTGCTCACAGACACACACACACACACACGGACATGTTTCCAAAAATGCTTTTTTTTGGATTCAGGGGGTTTCAAAGCATGTATTTCCTGTGAAATCTCGGTATCGAATTTTTGGGTGGAATACAATACTTCCCCTACTTACTATACGTAGTAGAGAAAGTAATTAATATCGTGTGTTTGAACCCTGAGCACGTATAACTGCCCTCAATTTTCGGGTTATATATGAAGTAGTAACGATAAGCTAAAACGTCCCAGGCTTCGTGAATTTGTGCCCAGAGGCCATCTTTTGTCATTCGCGCATCTGCAGGGAAATTCGAGCCCAGCTCCATTTTCCTCTCAGCCCACACATTTTCAATATGGTTCAAATCTGGCGAACAGGGAGGCCAGTCTATTGCTTTGATATTCTGCCTCTCTGAGAACCAATTTGAAACCTTTCACACATGTGAACAGGATGATTATCCTGTACGAATTCACCAATTCCATCAGGATATCTCATTCTCAGTCAGAGAATCAAAATATTCTCAAATATTACCGTGTATTGCGCGCGCACTGTTCAGGTATCGTCAAGCTGCCACAACACGCCTAGACCGCTACTTGATGAATTTGTGAAACCACGCATTTTGCATCGTAATAACTATTCTATTACGAACTTTACCAAATACTGCATGAAATACAGTACATCGAAAATAAGTAGTCACTGTGTGTTGATTAAACATTATTAACAGAAAAAAAAAAGTTTGCTACATGCGAGAAGCTAACCTGCGGTCTCAACTACAGAAAGACGCATGTTTAATAATGCCGTACAACAACTTGCTGCAGCGGCTACACAACTGTATTGTGTATGGTGTAAACAAGGCTCTGTGCCGTGCAGGACTTAAAAATTTGGCGTTCCAGACATGACTGATTTTGTTTGTTTTGTTTTTTGTTTTTTTGTCCGCGGGTGTGCTTAGTTGAGATTTTATATATAGGAGTTAGAAAAAAATCTCATATCAGATTTGATTAAATTTGGTACAAAATTAAGGGTAGATTATCCGGAAAGCCTCCTAAAATTTCTGTTTTTATACGTACCATTACACACAAGGAGTTGAAATTATATGAGTTTTAAGAAACTCTGTCTACACGTTTCAAATTTGGTTGGAGTCGTGCAAATTAAGGGCAGTTGAGATTATTAGCTTCCTAAAATTGTAGTATCTTTAGGACTGTTTCGGAAAACGTACACTGGTTACCAGAATGCGAGGGCAAATGTTGCGAAAGAACCTAAAATGTAACGCAATGCGTTCATTTACTCCTTTACTCGGAGGTCATATAGGGCGATGAATGAAGGAAATTGTGCTCAAATGAGTCCGGGGAACTCACTTTAACCGAGATTCGAACTCGAGACCTCTTGAATGTGACGCAGACACCTACCTCCATACCACCAAGATGGACTCATTTACTATCTTGTTATTAAGCTTTTCACTACTTCAATCATATCGGCAGCTGTTACCTTAGAAATGACTGGGGCCTATTTCACGAAGTACACATTTACAAATTAAGCAACAATGCCTTTAGTTATAAAAATATCTGATGTGCTACACTCACATGACTTTCTCTACTCTTGTGCAAACTACTTTTACAAACGTTTATTCTCCATATGCGGCGCCGTGGCCGAGTGGTTAGACCACTCGCCTCCCACTGAGGCGGGTTCAATCCCAGGGACCGCATGTGGGATTTGTGGTGGACGAAGCGGCGGTTTTCTCCGGGTTCTCCGGTTTCCCCCGCCATTCATTCCAGCGACTGCTCCATCATCACCTTTCCTTTCATCCATTTCACCGTCATTTCGTTTCATCTACTTCCTTCATCGGGCTGATCACCCATCCTGGTCATTCTGTCTGATCCATGAGTGTCTGCTCCTCGACGGGCCTCTGACCCCAGGCACCCGCCTGTAAGTCATGGGGGGTGTAAGTCCTACATAAAAGGAGGGTATACAGATAATGAATGAATATTCTCCATATGCTTCATGTTAATAGAGATATCGAGATGTCAATATCTTGTAGATGCAAGAGGAATATGATAGGTTATAAGCGATAGTCAAATCGTTTAAGCGTTGGTTGCTATGTGGCGCATTCCATTCTCTTTACATGTCCAGGACATAAAAAAAAATAAAAATTAAGGGAATAACAAGCAATATCTCGAAAATGGTCCACTCTACCAAAAAAATGTATATGCGATCTACATTTTTTGTGCAGTAAAATTTTGTCTATTTCTTATGGTTTACCAGTTATGCAAAAGTCGTTCACAAAAGTCGTTCTGGAGACATTCCCAGAAAATTCGAGATATACATTTCAATTGTTACGAAAATATCTTAAACATATGATATTTTAATCAATATCGTTAAAGCCATTTTTGAGAAAATTAAAATTTTCGAAAAATGTTCCATGTAAAGGGTAGTCTGGGGTGGGGGGATTTTCTTGAAAACCTTCGTGTCGCATCTCTGGAAGATACTGAACCTAAATACCAAGTTTGGTGTTTATCCGACTGTTCGTTTCTGAGTTATGCTGTTCACAGACGGACAGACACACACACGGACATGTTTCCAAAAATGCTTTTTTTTGGATGCAGGGGGTTTCAAAACATGTATTTCCGGTGAAATCTCGGTATCAATTTTTTGGGTGGAATACAATACTTCCCCTACTTACCATACGCAGTAGAGAAAGTAATAACAAATGGCCCGTGTTTCACAAACGTATCATTATTTATGAAATCGCATGTATACATTTAATAGGCCTTGAATTCCCCATAACATACTGTATCATAATGTTAGACTTAGAGAAACAAAACTCATGAAAGATATCTTGAATCGCTTTATTGCAAAATACGAAGTCACTTTTAAATTAATAGTAGATTTGAAAAAACAAATAGCGATTACAGATTATAAAATAGTATAAATGTGGCAATGATGAACAGCAGCAACAACAATAGTGAAAATACGATGTGTGCAATTATTTTAATGATGGCTTGATAATTGCTGACGTCTATGGATCGAAGGAGAGGAAGTAGCAGATACCGAAAAAGGAACTATCCGACGCCGTAGGAGGCGAAGTAAAACAATTCATATGAGCAGAGTCGTGTTTTTTTTAATTAACGATAAGCCCGCGAAAAATGTTTTACAACTTCTATAGTAGAAGTATCACATGTTTGACAATAAATGTAGACGATTTGAACCTGTACTTGTTTCAGGAATTTCTACTGGCATATTTTAAAAGTTAATTTCAAAACTTACCTATATGTTGACGATATAAAGGTAATCAGAGGACTCGATTTTCTTTTTAAACCATCAAATTAATTTTAAAGCTGATAAATATCAATCTCGATTTGATAAGCATTATGTTTTAACAACTATCTGAATTCAGAGTGAAAACAATACGTAGTTTTATGTTATACTGAATTCTGCAACTATGTCCAAAATTTGTATCATCAAATGCGGACAGTGAAAGATTCTTTTCGCACTATAATTTAGCAGTTACTGACGAGATCTTCAATTACCTGAAAATATTGTAACTTTTGTATGTTGTAATTTGTTAACAAACAGCTTGGCTAAATAATATTTAATTTAATGTAATACATTTTAAAGGCGGTTATTATATGAATCAAATAACGTTTCCTCTAGCAAACAAACAAATAGTATTACGTTCTATATTTTGTTGTTTTTTTTCGGGAAATTTTATTGTACTATTAACACGAAAATACGAACATTTAAAAATGAAACGCACAGTCTTTTAAAAAATCTGATGTGTTACACTCACATGACTTTCTATACTCTTGTACAAACTATTTTTACAAACGCTTATTCTCCATCTACTTCATGTTAATCGAGATAAACATTTGCAGACTCTAACTTATTGCTAATTTTCTTGTAGATGTAAGGCGAATATATATTTACAAGGGCAATATAGAAATACAGTAGCCTTTAAGCACATACATATCTCTTAATAGCTGGTTGCTAGGTGCAGCACCATTCCCTTTGCCACAGATTAAGATTAATACACTTTGCATATCCAAGACAAAAAAATGAATAACGAATTCCCAGTTGAGAAAATAAGTATTGAAAAATTTAATGGAATAACAAGCGATATCTCGAAAATGGTTCACTCAACAAAAAAAATGTATATGACATAAATTATGTATTTTAACGCGATCTACATTTTTTGTGCAGTAAAATTTTGTCTATCTCTTATGGTTTACCAGTTATGCAAAAGTCGTTCACAATGAAGAATACTTTTGGAGACATTGCCAGAAAATTCAAGTTATACATTTTATTTGAAATGAAAATATCTTAAAAATAAGATATTTTAATCAAAATTGTTAGAGACATTTTTGAGAAAATTAAAATTTTCGAAAAATCTTCCATGTAAAGGGTAATCTGGGGTGGGGGGATTTTCTTAAAAACCTTCGTGTCGCATCTCTGGAAGATACTGAACCTAAATACCAAGTTTGGTGTTTATCCGACTGTTCGTTTCTGAGTTATGCTGTTCACAGACACAGACAGACACACGGACATGTTTTCAAAAATGCTTATTTTGGATTCAGGGGATCTCAAAACATGTATTTCCGGTGAAATCACGGTATCGAATTTTTGGGTGGAATATAATACTTCCCCTACTTACTATACGTAGTAGAGAGTAAAAAAATCTGATGTGTTACATTCACATGACTTTCTCTACTCTTGTACAAACTATTTATACAAACGCTTATTCTCCATCTACTTCATGTTAATCGAGATAAACATTTGCAGAGTCTATCTTATTGCAAATTTTCTTGTAGATGTAAGGGGAATGTATATTTACAAGGGCAATTTAGAAATACAGTAGCCTTTAAGCACATACATATCTCTTAATAGCTGGTTGCTAGGTGCAGCACCATTCCCTTTCCCACAGATTAATACTCTTTGCATATCCAGGACAAAAAATGAATAACGAATTCCCATTTGAGAAAATAAGTATTGAAAATTTTAAGGGAATAACAAGCAATGTCTCGAAAATGTTCACTCAACAACAAAAATGTATATGAAATAAATTGTGTATTTTAACGCGATCTACATTTTGTGTGTAGTAAAACTTTGTATATCTCTTATGATTTACCAGTTATGCAAAAGTCGTTCACAATAAAGAATACTTTTGGAGACATTCCCAGAAAATTCAAGATATACATTTTATTTGCCATAAAAAATATCTTAAACATATGATATTTTAATCAACATCGTTGGAGCCATTTTTGAGAATATTAAAATTTTCGAAAAATCTTCCATGTAAAGGGTACTCTGGGGTGGGAGGGGATTTTCTTGAAAACCTTCGTGTCGCATCCTTGGAAGATACTGAACCTAAATACCAAGTTTGGTGTTTATCCGTCTGTTCGTTTCTGAGTTATGCTGTTCACAGACAGACACACACACACACACACACACACACACACACACACACACACACACACACGGACATGTTTCCAAAAATGCTTTTTTTGGATTCAGGGGGTCTCAAAACATGTATTTCCGGTGAAATCTCGGTATCGAATTTTTGTGTGGAATACAATACTTCCCCTACTTACTATACATAGTAGAGAAAGTAAAAATCTGATGTGTTACACTCACATGACTTTCTCTACTCTTTTACAAACTATTTTTACAAACGCTTATTCTCCATCTACTTCATGTTAATCGAGATAAACATTTGCAGACTCTATCTTATTGCTAATTTTCTTGTAGATGTAAGGGGAATATATATTTACAAGGGCAATATAGAAATACAGAAGCCTTTAAGCACATACCTATCTCTTAATAGCTGGTTGCTAGGTGCAGCACCATTCCCTTTGCAACAGATTAATACTCTTTGCATATCCAAGACAAAAAAATCTGATGTGTTACACTCACATGACTTTCTCTACTCTTGTACAATCTAATTTTACAAACGCCTATTCTCCATATGCTTCATGTTAATCGAGATATCGAGATGTCAATCTTATTGGTAATTTTCTTGTAGATGCAAGGGATATGTGGTAGCTTTTAAGCGATAGTCAAATATTTTAACGCTGGTTGCTATGTGGCGCATTCCATTCTTTTTGCATGTCCAGGACAAAAAAAAATGAATAACGCATTTGAGAAAAAGTATGACTATTGGAAAATTTAAGGAAATAACAAGCTATATCTCGAAAACGGTTCACTCAACAAAAGAAATGTATATGACATAAGTTGTGTATTTCAATGCGATCTACATTTTTTGTGTAGTAAAATTTTGTCTATCTCTTATGGTTTACCAGTTATGCAAAAGTCGTTCACAATGAAGAATACTTTTGGAGACATTCCCAGAAAATTCGAGATATACATTTCATTTCTCGTGACATTATCGTAAACATGATATTTTCATCAAAATCGTTAGAGCCATTTTTGAGAAAATTAAAATTTTCGAAAAATCTTCCATGTAAAGGGTAGTCTGGGGTGGGGGGATTTTCTTGAAAACCTTCGTGTCGCATCTCTGGAGTATACTGAACCTAAATACCAAGTTTGGTGCTTATCCGACTGTTCGTTTTTGAGTTATCCTGTTCACAGACACACAGACACACACACACACACACACGGACATGTTTCCAAAAAAGCTTTTTTTGGATTCAGGAGGTCTCAAAACATGTATTTCCGGTGAAATCTCGGTATCGAATTTTTGGGTGGAATGCAATACTTCCCCTACTTACTATACGTAGTAGAGAAAGTAAAAATCTGATGTGTTACACTCACATGACTTTCTCTACTCTTGTACAATCTAATTTTACAAACGCCTATTCTCCATATGCTTCATGTTAATCGAGATATCGAGATGTCAATCTTATTGGTAATTTTCTTGTAGATGCAAGGGGAATATGGTAGCTTTTAAGCGATAGTCAAATATTTTAACGCTGGTTGCTATGTGGCGAATTCCATTCTCTTTGCATGTTAAGGACATAAAAAAAATGAATAACGAATTTGAGAAAAAGTATAAGTATTGGAAAATTTAAGGAAATAACAAGCAATATCTCGAAAACGGTTCACTCAACAAAAGAAACGTATATGACATAAGTTGTGTATTTTAACGCGATCTACATTTTTTGTGTAGTAAAATTTTGTCTATCTCTTATGGTTTACCAGTTATGCAAAAGTCGTTCACAATGAAGAATATTTTTGGAGACATTCCCAGAAAATTCGAGATATACATTTTATTTGTCATGACAATATCTTAAACATATGATATTTTAATCAAAATCGTTAGAGCCGTTTTTGAGAGAATTAAAATTTTCGAAAAATGTTCCATGTAAAGGGTAGTCTGGGGTGGGGGGATTTTCTTGAAAACCTTCGTGTCGCATCTCTGGAAGATACTGAACCTAAATACCAAGTTTGGTGTTTATCCGACTGTTCGTTTTTGAGTTATGCTGTTCACAGACACACAGACACACAGACAGACAGACACACAGACACACAGACACACAGACAGACACACACACGGACATGTTTCCAAAAATGCTTTTTTTTGGATTCAGTGATTCTCAAAACATGTATTTCCGGTGAAATCTTGGTATCGAATTTTTGGGTGGAATGCAATACTTCCCCTACTTACTATACGTAGTAGAGAAAGTAAAAATGAATAACGAATTTGAGAAAAAGTATAAGTATTGGAAAATTTAAGGGAATAACAAGCAATATCTCGAAAACGGTTCACTCAACAAAAAATATGCATATAACATAAACTGTGTATTTTAACGCGATCTACATTTTTTGTGTAGTAAAATTTTGTCTATCTCTTATGTTTACCAGTTATGCAAAAGTCGTTCAGAATGAAGAACACTTTTGGAGACATTCCCAGAAAATTCGAGATATACATTTCATTTGTCATGAAAACATCTTAAACATATGATATTTTAATCAAAATCGTTAGAGCCATTTTTGAGAAAATTAAAATTTTCGAAAAATGTTCCATGTAAAGGGTATCCTGGGGTGGGGGGATTTTCTTGAAAACCTTCGTGTCGCATCCCTGGAAGATACTGAACCTAAATACCAAGTTTGGTGTTTATCCGACTGTTCGTTTCTGAGTTATGCTGTTCACAGACACACAGAGACACACACACACACACACACACACACACACACAGACACACACACGGACATGTTTCCAAAAATGCTTTTTTTGGATTCAGGGAGTCTCAAAACATGTATTTCCGGTGAAATCTCGGTATCGAATTTTTGGGTGGAATACAATACTTCCCCTACTTACTATACGTAGTAGAGAAAGTAAAAATTAATAACGAATTCCCATTTGAGAAAGTATTGAAAAATTTAAGGGAATAACAAGCAACATCTCGAAAATGGTTCACTCAACAAAAAAAATGTATATGACATAAATTGTGTATTTTAACGCGATCTACATTTTATGTGTAGTAAAAGTTTGTCTATCTCTTATGGTTTACCAGTTATGCAAAAGTCGTTCACAATGAAGAATACTTTTGGAGACATTGTCAGAAAATTCAAGATATACATTTTATTTGTCATGAAAATATCTTAAACATATGATATTTTAATCAAAATCGTTAGAGCCATTTTTGAGAAAATTAAAATTTTCGAAAAATCTTCCATGTAATGGTGAATCTGGGGTGGGGGGATTTTCTTGAGAACCTTCGTGTCGCATCTCTGGAAGATACTGAACCTAAATACCAAGTTTAGTGTTTATCCGACTGTTCGTTTCTGAGTTATGCTGTTCACAGACACACACACACACACACACACACACACACACACACGTACATGGTTCCAAAAATGCTTTTTTTGGATTCAGAGGGTCTCAAAACATGTATTTCCGGCGAAATCTCGGTATCGAATTTTTGGATGGAATGCAATACTTCTCCTACTTACTATACGTAGTAGAGAAAGTAATAATGGCCAATAAAACAGTCCCTGTATGTGAGCCAGGAAAAACAGATGACATCAGAATTCCGGAACACGTATGACAGGAAGATTGCGGCTACCGGCCAGCTGAGCGGATGATCAAGGTCAACGACGTACGCAACGGTGACGTCACACAGACCGGCAGAGCAGGCTGCTTGTTTCCGTGTATCGGCCACGAGGCAGGGCAGGCTCCAGTTTTGTCGTTGCGTGCGATGATTGCAAGTGACGCCCTGCACGCTTTTATCCGATTAAAAAGATTTAAAACGTATACACACATTAAACATGAAAACATACTTGGTTTAGTTATGCAGTAGATAGTTTTATTGATACCTTTATCATTTAAATGAATTTTGCGTTCATTGGATAAATTTTCTTTTTTTTGTGACGGTCGACTGTAGCGGTTTATAATCATCTCTATTATTGGCAGCGTCGGCTGAAGGGAGGGGAGTCGAGCCGTGCCACCGCCCAGGACGACAGGTTTTAGGGGTGGAAAAATCTTAAAACATGAATAAGATATGTGAAAGTATGACGAAACTACAAATATCGCGATTTTCTGGAGATATTTTGTTATGAAACTGATGACTGACAAATGAAGCGCCACAGAGATGGTGAAAACACCCCGCAATAAACATCACGTTTATAAACAGCAGTGTTTCAAGGAACTATGAACCTCTCAGGTCACTTATCGCCCTGATGTGCGACTTGTGTGTGCTGTTAGTAACTCCAGAGAAACTGGGATTAAATGTAATAAGAAGGCACATCTGTGGCTGGTATACCCAAAGAGAGCATCCCACCACAATCAACTTGTTTCTTCAGTTAAAGAAGCAGAGTTATTTCAGAGAAGCCTTGGCTCTTTGAACAAGGTCCTCCATGATCTCGGACAGTAAATAAGCTCCTCAGGTCTTAATGCTTTATGATCACCTACAGATCTTCATTTCGAGAACTGAGGATAACCGTGACCATTTCTTCGGATGGTTTAGGGATCAGTTACTCCTTAATATTCCGTGTTATTGTTATGGAGATACCACACGGCGGCCTAAATAGATAAGTGTACACTAACACCAAAGTACAAATGGTAGAGTGGCTCACTCGCCATAATGTGTCATGTAACGTTACAATACCTTCTCTTACTCATAAATGAAATCAAGCCCAGGCCCAAATATGTTGTGAATTATTAACCAGTGTAGTCCACCTTAAGTGTGTTTTCCTTTTGTCTCATTTTTAATCTTTCATGTAGTCTACGAGCTACGAGCTACCTAACAAAGAATGACGTCATAAGATGGCTTCCACTCACATGAAGTAAAAACAATATAAGATCTCCAAGTTCTAATAACTTACGCTAACATATTACGTAAAAAACATTTTACTCCAAATTGGCTACCATACGTGGGGCTCAAAACATATACAATTTGTTCTACTTCAAATTGGCTCCACAACGTGGGGCTAACAAAGAAACATATTACGTAAGCACCAACCGTCGCACAGTTACGAGTGTTCTGGTTAAAATTTAATATGCTGCACCCTTCAGCACGACAGCATAAATTTAGTAACACACATGTACACGTAATATTCGCACTTGCGTCTGTTTTTATTTTAAAACTAATTGTAATTGATCACTATCTTAACCATAACACTATTACAACCGAAGAGAATTTCAACTTTAAAGTAAAACTTAATTTGTTGTCCTATATATATGTAGTTCAAGTCTCTCTCGCACAAAAGCCCAACAGTAGTCGGGTAACCGGTTTTCGTTCCATTTTCCGCGGTATCTTCATTCCATTTCAGCTACATCTTGCCGAGATCTTTAACCGTGCTCATCAGAAACATCTCTCATATTTGCGGAGAAAACGTACAAACGAGATCTTAAAAAATGCAGCTTCAGACATATTACAGCCAATGTTACAAAATGACGCCCCTAGAACCAGTCACCCTGGGGTCGTCCCTTCCCTCTTGATTTGACCCTGGTATCAGCCCAATAGGGGATGAAGAAACACGGAGTTGGTCAGAATCCAATTTGTCAAGCATTTTATCAACACCAAGGGACAGCTTGAATGAATGACCAGGGAATAGCGACACCTCGACCCAACGTGGATCTTTTGTGCTCACCACCCAAGTAGAAAGGGTTGAGGTGAAGGAACCGCCGCAGGCTATTGCCCACAGGCCGACAGAGGTCCCTAAAGTTTCCAAGGGTAATGACCACCGGCAGGCTGCTCAGGAAAGACTTCCCTCTGGTGGTACCGGAGAGAGGTAGACTCACCTGAGGCGATTGCGAGAAGGCTACCATCTGGCAGGACCGAGAACTCTCAAACGAACAAGCATCTGGGCCATCTGACCGACACTGAAGAGCTCTAAGCCTAACTTAATGCACCTGAGGTAGCTCAGAGATTGTTGTCATCTGGCAGAACCAAGAAGAACTCTCTAACGAGCAAGCATCTGGGTCATCTGACCGACACTGCAGAGCTCTAAGCCTAATTAATCCACCTGAGACGGCTCAGAGAATGTTGTCATCTGGCAGGGGCGTGAAGAATTCTCTAACGAGCAAGCATCTGGGTCATCTGGCCGACACTGCAGAGCTCTATGCCTAACTTAATGCACCTGAGGTGGCACAGAGAATGTTGCCATCTGGCAGGGACGTGAAGAACTCTCTAACGAGCAAGCATCTGGGTCATCTGACCGACATCGCAGAGCTCTAAGCCTAACCTAATGCACCTGAGGCAGCTCAGAATGTTGTCATCTGGCAGGGGCGTGAAGAATTCTCTAACGAGCAAGCATCTGGGTCATCTGGCCGACACTGCAGAGCTCAATGCCTAACTTAATCCACATGAGACGGCTCAGAGAATGCTGTCATCTGGCAGGACCAAGAAGAACTCTCTAACGAGCAAGCATCTGGGTCATTTGACCGACACTACAAGGTACTAAGCCTAACTTAATCCACCTGAGACGGCTCAGACAATGTTGTCATCTGGCAGGGACGTGAAGATCTCTCTAACGAGAAAGCATCTGGGTCATCTGACCGACACTACACAGCTCTAAGCCTAACTTAATCCACCTGAGACGGCTCAGAGAATGCTGTCATCTGGCAGGAACGTGAAGAACTCTCTAACGAGAGTAGTATAGAATTGAGAGTTCAAAAACACTAAATATGCAGGAAGATATATTCATATGCAAATGAGGTCCCCCACCCTCTTCCCCAGCACCGTGGTACCTTCCCTTGCAGCTGAGGGTCATAAATCTTATTGAGTATAATGGAAGCTTGACAGGTAAGCAATTAAGGCAGTCAATCAACTGTCAAAACGAAGAATAGAATAATAAATTACGCTTCTGTAACAAAGGTGGAGACGTTATTCTACCCATTCCATATCCGGGCATGTGCACTTCTGCACTGCAGCAACTCACCCCCCACTCGCATTGTTTAACGACTGCGTGCAAAAGAACAAAGGGTATTCCATCAACTGTCAAAATGAACAATGGAGTATGCTGGACAAAGAATCAGACGCTATTGTCCAAGCTCTATTAAATACTTTTAGGAAGGCCATCTGCAAGCTCGCTGTCGCATTGTTTGATGACCACGTGCAAAAGAACAATAGAACAGATACTATTGTATCCCTTTCTATTGTCCAGAGCAAGGCTGGTTTAGAAAGACCACCAGTGTAGCACCCCGCTTCCATGGCCGTATAACAAAAGAACAAAGCTTGCCCTTCACCTGTCAAAATCAACAAAGACCATGATAAATTATGTTTGTAACAAAAGAGAGCCTGAACACTGCTAACAAAGGAACAGATTCTATTGTATCCCTTTCTATTTTCCAGAGCAAGGCTTCTTATGAGAGACCACCCGTGTAGCATCCCATTCCACTGAAATATGACAAAAGAACAAAGCTGGACCCTTCTAACAAAAGGAAGCAGACGTTATTGTCATCCATTCTATTGTTCGAACTCGTGCATGTTATGACAAATGAAACTGGGAGAGGCTTTATACTTGCCCTGTCTTTGTTTGACTGAGTGAAAGACAGAAAGGTCAGTTTACCTGCTAGACAGTAAACAATTCTACCAACGCTCGAGTCCGCCATCATGGCGTTGGCTTTGCCCTGAGAGCAGTTCTATCTGAGCGTCTTCCTGAAGTCCTGCGGTTATACCGGAACATAGTTATGCAACTCTCTGTTTATATAGCTCACTCGTTTCAAGCAGCGATGTCAAAAAGCGAACTTAATATATTTCATTACATGCATTAAACCCCTGCGTATACTTGGATATCCATAGATCGGTGTTCGATTCTTGCTGCAATCAAAAAGTTTAATGTTTTAATTGCTAATGAGAAATGGAAGATTTGATAATATAATATCAATACCCTGATTAATGAAAGCATGTTCAGGGGGTTCTAGTTTGAATCTTACCGAGCGAAACTCTAATGCTTAATAACTATTAAACTATGAGAGTATGCGCGGTCAGATTAAAATGTATTTAACAAATATGATTATTTACATTAAACACGAGTATATACCTGAGAATATCCCAAATTGATACTTTGTTAGGGTAAAACATTATTATATCATTACTCTGATTAACGAAATACGTTCACGGGTACCCAGAGGTCCTAGTTCGAACCTTACCCTGAAACTCTAATGCGTAATAACTATTAATTTTTGGAAGCATGCACGGGGCAGTTTAAATACGTGTTTAACATATATAATTAAATTTTTATATGACATTACAATGTTTAATGAGCTGTATTCTTAGGGACCCAAAGGCCCTAGTTCGAATCTTAACCAGCGAAACGCTATAATAAATATTAAACTAGGTGAGTACGGGTGGTTCAGACTAAAAATGAATTTAAGAAATATAACTATTTATATTAAACCCTAGCATATACATTGGTATCTCGATAACTAAACACGATTCTTTCTTCTCTCTTTTTTCATTCTATGTATCTCTTTCTCTGTTCTCGACTTGCACACATCCAAGTGCTCACATATACACGAGCACACGCACACATATCCACATACCCACACACACATAAATATACCTGTACACTTACACACACCCACACATGCAAACTCATGCACACACATACACATGCAAGCACATACACACACGCCCGCACACGCATGTACATACACACTTACGCACACGCACACACCCTGAATAAAAAGAGATAAATGATGCAATAAAAACTAATTATAACCTTGCGATGCGACGCGCCATTTACGAATTGTTCGAAACATGGGTTCGAATGCTAAGAGTGATTACAAATTCATCTTCTAATAACCCCAAAACTAATTAAAATAAAGGCGCCAAATAAACTTTGTTATGTTCACGTCAATAGGTAGTTTCTTGTGAATGTATATTAGGGTACCAAGCGTCATGGGTTAGATCCTTAATTTTTAAATCTCAATTATCTCAGAAACTAGCAGCGATAGAGGTGCAGACCGAAACATGATTAATAGCTCCTATAATGGACAATTAATACTGTATATAATTTCCAATCAGTTGTCCTTAATTCGAATCTCGATCTTTTAATGACTTCCTTAATTTTCCCTTATACTCTAAAATATATCACTTAGATTGATGTTGTAACTGCATACAGGTCTTTTAAACATGTCAAACTAATATTATAAATACTTTTGTTTCGGGTTCTCCGAGTTCGAATACTGGTGAAATGAAACTTACTTATACATTTAATAACTCCGGAAATAATTAAGATAATGGCACCAAATAAACCTTATTACGTTTATGTCATTAGGTAGTTTCTTGTGAATGTATATTAGAGTACCAGGCGTCACGGGTTCGATCCTTCATTATAAAATCTCTAGAAGGGATAGAGGTGCGGACCAAAGCATGATTGTTCGCTCCTATGACGGACAATTAATACATCATATAATTGACAGTTAGTAGTCCTTAGTTGGAATCCCGATTTTTCAATGACTTAATTTTCCTCTATACTCTAGAATATATAGCTTAGGTTAATACCATAACTGCATAACTGGGTAAAAACATTATAGAGGTACTCAGAGAGAGAGAGCGAGCGAGAGGAAATGAAACAAGTAGGGATAGAGGTGCTGAGAGCCTCTGCTCATACGCAACAGATGATAATTCCATTGGTGTAATAATCACGTGATGTGTGTACATATCACCCCCACCAAGATGATGTGCTGGCATCGTCTGGAGGGGTTTAGATCCCTTTAGTTTTCATTCAGGGTGTGCGCGTGCGTGTGTATGTACATGCGTGTGGGCGTGTGTATGTGTGTGCTTGCATGTGTGTAGTTGTGTATGTGTGCGCATGAGTGTATGCGTGTGTGGACGAGTGTGTCTGTGTGTGTGCGTGTGTAAGTGTACAGGTATGAAAATGCGTGTTTGCGTATGTGAGTGTGTTTGTGCGTGCACTTGTATATGTTTGTTGATGTATGTGAGTGTGCTCGTGTATATGTGAGCAAGTCGTGGATGTGTGTAAGTCGAGAAAAAAGAGAGAAGAAAGAATCGTGTCTAGGTATCGGGATACGAATGTATACGCTAGGGTTTAATATAAATAATTATATTTGTTAAATTCATTTTTAATGCGACCGCCCGTACTACCTAGTTTAATATTTATTATAGCGTTTCGAACTAGGGCCTCTGGGTCCCTAAGAATACAGCTCATTAAACATTGTAATGTCATATAAAAATTAAATTGTATCTGTTAAATATGTATTTAAACTGTCCCGTGCATGCTTCCATAATTTAATAGATATTACGCATTAGAGTTTCAGGGTAAGGTTAGAGCCAGGACCTCTGGGTGCCCGTGAACGTATTTCATTAATCACAGTAATGATATAATAATGTTTTACCCTAACAAAGTATCAATTTGGGATATTCCCAGGTATACACTCGTGTTTAATATAAATAATCATATTTGTTAAATACATTTTAATCTGACCGCGCATACCCTCATAGTTTAGTAGTTATTAAGCATTGGAGTTTCGCTCGGTAAGATTCGACCTAGAAGCCCCTGAACACCCTTTCATTAGTTAGCGTAATGATATAATATCAAATCATCAATTTCTCATTAACAATTAAAGCATTAAACTTTTTGATTGCAGCAAGAATCGAACACCGATCTATGGATATCCAAGTATACGCAGAGGTTTAATGCATGTAATGAAATATATTAAGCTCGCTTTTTGACATCGCTGCTTGAAAAGAGTCAGCTACATAAACAGAGCGCTTGTATAACTATGTTCGGGTATATCCGTAGGACTTCGTGAAGACGCTCAGAGAGAACTGGCCTCAGGGCAAAGCCTGATGGCGGACTCGAGGGTTGGTAGAATTGTTTACGGTCTAGCAGGTAAACTGACCTCTCTGTCTTTCACACAGTCTTACAAAGACAGGGCAAGTATAAAGCCTCCCCCAGTTTCTTTTGTTATAACATGCACGTGTTCGAACAATAGAATGGATGACAATAACGTCTGCTCCCTTTTGTTAGAAGGGTCCAGCTTTGTTCTTTTGTCATATTTCAGTGGAATGGGATGCTACACGGATGGTCTCTCATAAGAAACCTTGCTCTGGACAATAGAAAGGGTTCACAATAGAATCTGTTCCTTTGTTAACAGTGTTCAGGCTCTCTTTTGTTACAAACATAATTTATCATGGTCTTTGTTCATTTTGACAGGTGAAGAGCAAGCGTTGTTCTTTTGTTATACTGCCGTGGAAGCGGGGTGCTACACTGGTGGTCTTTCTAAACAAGCCTTGCTCTAGACAATAAAAAGGGATAAATAACATCTGTTCTATTGTTCTTTTGCACGTGGTCGTCAAATAATGCGACTGCGAGCTTGCAGGTGGCCTTCCTAAAAGTATTCAATAGAGCTGGGACAACAGCGTCTGATTCTTTGTCCAGCATACTCCATTGTTCATTTTGAGAGTTGATGGATAACCCTTTGTTCTTTTGCACGCAATCGTTAAACAATGCGACTGGGGGGGGTGAGTTGCTGCAGTGCAGAAGTGCGCATGTCCGGATACGGAATGGGTAGAATAACGTATCCGCCTTTGTTACAGAAGCGTAATTTATTATTCTAATCTTCGTTTTGACAGTTGATTGACTGCCTTAATTGTTTTCCTGTCAAGCTTCCATTATACTCAACAAGATTTATGACCCTCAGCTGCAACAGAAGGTACCATGGAGCTGGGGAAGGGGGTGGGGGAGAGGCGGTGGGGGACTTCATTTGCATATGAATACACATTCCTGAAGATTAAGTGATTTTGAACTCTCAATTCTATACTACTAACGAGCAAGCATCTGGATCATCTGACCGACACTACAGAGCTCTAAGCCTAACTTAATTCACCTGAGGTGGCACAGAGAATGTTGTCATCTGGCAGGGACGTGAGGAACTCTCTAACGAGCAAGCATCTGAGTCATCTGACACTGCAGAGCTCTAAGCCTAACTTAATCCACCTGAGGTGGCACAGAGAATGTTGTCATCTGGCAGGGACGTGAGGAACTCTCTAACGAGCAAGCATCTGAGTCATCTGACACTGCAGAGCTCTAAGCCTAACTTAATCCACCTGAGGTGGCACAGAGAATGTTGTCATCTGGCAGGGACGTGAGGAACTCTCTAACGAGCAAGCATCTGAGTCATCTGACACTGCAGAGCTCTAAGCCTAACTTAATCCACCTGAGGTGGCACAGAGAATGTTGTCATCTGGCAGGGACGTGAAGAACTCTCTAACGAGGAACCTCTAGGTCATCTGACCGACAATGCACAGCCCCTAAGTACCCGAAACATGAAGGAGGAAGCGAGGGAAAAGTAAGTTGTGATAGAAGAGAAACCATCCCAGCATTCGCCTTGTCAACCAGGGAAAACCACGAAAACCCATAGTCAGAGAGGCCGGCAGCAGCAATGAATCCAGGACCTCCTGAATCCGAGGCTCGCTGAGCCAAATCGCTCGGTGAGAGTGGCCGGCACCGGAGCGAACCTAGGATTCTTGGTAAAGGGATACTCGTAATCCACGGATAAAACGGGGAACAGGCAAATTAGCGATGCTGCTGCAGTTCTCGTGTAAACTTACAGCACATTGTACCTGCTAATAAACAGGTAAATAAAGAGTCCGTGCTTTTGGAGAATTGTTGTATCACACGTTGGTTGCCATTCATTTTACTGTCAGCACACGTTTAGTCACAAGCAATTAGTACTATACCTTAGTATACAGTAGGGAGGTAAATGGGATATCTCTGTCTGACATCATGTTGCCATTAGCTGGCACCAAGGTGCTCATAACATGGTGCAAATATTCAGTTGTTATAAATTTCAGCTTAACGTATAATCTTAAGAAGAGTATTCTTCTGTATTAGGTTATATCATTTTAGAGCCTTTTATAGGTTTCGGTGGCACAGATTTCTAAAGAAAACGTGTTTTTCAGTAAAGGTCTGATATTTGCTGTTTCTAGTCTTATCACGCATTAACTAATAAACAAAAGGGGAGAACGTAATACTATTTATTTGTTAGAGGCAACTTGAATGCTGATAGCTGCCCAGTTTGAATTCGCTGTGTTTAATAAGTGAGCGTTAACATTTTGTACTGTCTCTACGACGTACATAGTAGGAGGTAGAGAAGATATTGCATTCCACCCAAAAATTCAATACAGTGATTTCACCGGAAGTACATATTTTGAGACTCCCCGAATGAAAATAAAGCATTTTTGGAAACATGTCCGTGTATGTGTCTGTGAACAGCATAACTCGAAAACGAAAAGTCGAGCAACTACCAAACCTGATATTCGAGTGCAATATCTTCCAAGGATGCGACACGAAGATTTTCAAGAAAAATTCCCCCACCCCAACTACCCTTTACAAGAAAATTTTTTCGAAAATTTTGAATTTCTAAAAAATAGCTCAAACGATTTTGATTAAAATCAGGTATGGAAGATAATTACATGACAAACAAAATGTATATCTTGAATTTTCTGGAAATAGTCTATGAAGTCCTCTTCATTCTGAAGGAATTTTGTATAAACTTTTATAACTGGTAAACGTTAAGCGCTAGACGAGAACGTACCACACAAAAAATGTTGATCTCTTTAAAATACACTGTTTAAAATAAGTTTTTTGTGGCATAAGCCGTTTCTGAGATATCCATTATTAAAGGTTCGAATTGTTTAATACTTGTCATTCTTTTTAAGCCCCATCAATATTCATGTTTCTCGCGATGTCATGGAAGCAGTATGGAACTTTAAGGCCAGCATTTGACTATCGCCGTTCTCTCTGTATCTATAAAAATGTATAATGTAGCTATTTCTTCAAAGGTTTATTTGCATTAAAATGTAGTAGATAGAAAAATAAGCTTTAGTAAGAATAGTTTATATACCCACTAATAAAGATAGAGGGTAGAGAAAGTCGTGTGACTGTAATACATCCGATTTTTAAATTAAATATTTTTGGAAAATTATATATATAAGGATTAGAAAAGTCAGCCAGCGAGAAACCTTTTTGTTACTGGATTTAGGGGACCAAGCGAGAGAAAATGTTGAGGAGGATTGGGGACAGTTTTTAAAAGAAGCCGAATCCTGTAATTTCTTGCACTCATAAGTCATCCATCTGTTCAGCTAATAGACGCCGGGTGCGGGGCAGAAGACAAGTCAACATCATGGGTATGTTTACACATTTGAAGTATTATGTAGGTTATTTATTTACTTACCACTTTACACAAATATTTATAGTTATAGAAGGAGAAGCTAGGGAGAGGCGAAATGTTGGTAAACCAAAAAGAAATGGAAAATAACAATGAATGCGTTAGATTATTCAAGTAAAATGAGTATTAGTAGGTCAGTAAAAGAAGCAGCTAAGGGCACCGGGTGTTTAGAAACAGTAGCGTATAGGATAAAAAAGGAACGAATGAAAGGACCCCTAAGGAGGTCATAAAAATGAAAGCAAAAAGTGTGGGGGGGGGGAACCAAAACACACTAGGTTAACACAATATGATGGAAAAGCGAAGATGGAGTACGGCGCATCGTTCATTCTTTGTTGTTTGAAAATATTCCACCCATGTAAATGTAATTTTGCCAGGGTAAATAGTGATGATATCCTACCAACTTAAAGATTTTATCATGTTATATATCTATATTTCTTAGATAATAAATCTTCTTATGCCTGTAAATTTAAAGACTGGTACAAGGTAAGCAGTGCTTCACTTGTAAACAACATATTATCAGTGCCATCTGGGTTTTGTTTATTACGCCGCTAAAGTTTTCCACTTAAACGTCCTAGGCCGCTAAAGGGCTATTTTTCGACATGTTAACATTCCAAAAGCTGCTATTTTAAGGAGCGTGAACTAAACAAACACCTAACAAATTATTTGTTGGTCATACTTACCCATTTATGAATATAGCCCCAGTAGTATATGCCCCACGGGAGGTAGACGCCGCCAACACGTCACTGGCGCCAAGTTAGAGGTATTCCCCCGTCCTTGAAACGTATGTTTCAAAGAAAAGGGAATTCCCTTGACCTTGAACTGAGTCAGTAACCTGTTGCGGAGATCTGCCTCGCCGTGGGAGTATAATTAGAAAGGTATATAAGAAAAGGTTATAGTACTTTTTATGTTAATTGTGTTGTATTAATCTTGCGAGAAAGAGAAACGTATAAGAAAAAAATGTATGTATTTATATTGATGATGGTAGCACTTACGAGTGCTAGCGAGGAAGGAGAGAGTTGCGTTAGTTTTGGAAGATGCGGATTTGAGGTCGATGCTGATACGGGTCATTTGCAGAATGCAACTATGTGTCGCAAAGATTATGAATTACTGTCAAATTGTTCTTGTATATATAAAAAGGATAGTGTATGTAAATTTAATGCTAAATCCATGGATATAAAAAGTATTAAAAATGTATATGCGTGTCTAAAGCCTGTAACAAAATGTCAGGCAGGAAGGAGATGTAGTCTATGTATTATAAAAATATACCTGCCGGACAGGTACAGTGCGAGATGGGGTTTATGATGAATGAGGTTTGCGAATGCGTTGCGGCTCACAAAAATAAAGAAGGATGTAACTTTCAGGGTACTTCCGTTAAAATGATTGCAAACGATGATAAACTTATATTGGTCGAAATGGTAGACTGTAGAGAACTGATTGACTTGTTTGATGTTCCAGAAGGTATAGGTCTTGATTGGAAGTTAACGTCAAAAGAAACAGAATTGATCACCGTATATAGTATGATAGACGATATGAATACTTATTTTACAGATAATTACATATATGTTTTTGGAAATTGTGGGGATGCGGAATGGAAATTAAAGATAGGAAACAAAAGTGTTATAACGGGAAGGGTAAAAAGATCTGCATCTAGATGGGCCGCTGAAGGTACGTTTAACATTAGATCGGAATGTGGACAGACGTCGACCGAATCTGGAGGGCGCATCTCCGTAGAGAGCTTAAGAAGAGCTGCGTTTGAAAAATGTAAGTCTTCCGTTAGTAAGGTTAAGCAAAAGCTTGTGAGAGAATATACTGAAAAGACGAAAAATTTGAATCAAAAAATTAGTTTATTAACCGAAGAAAATAAAAGAATTAAGGAAGATTTGAAAAAATCGGGTGCCGCGATAGCAGGCTTAAAGAGTGAATTGGAAGTTCGAAATCATAATTTATCTAAGCACAAGGATTTAGTTGACAGTATTAAAAGAAATGCACATCATATATACGATCAATTTCAAGAATTACAAACTTTAATATCTAAGTTAACTAAAACGGGGGCGCGTACAGATGTAAAAGATGAGGAACCTGATTTATTTGTAAACTATGATCTTGAGGAATTAGAAGGAGAAGAAGAACAGGAAATTGGAGGGGTTGGAGGAAGAAGAAGTGAAGAGGAAAAGGAAGAAGTTGAAAAACATAGTGATGAATTTTCGTATATTATATAAAAAAAACTAATGCAAAGGAGTGGGAAATGAAGAGGGAATAAGGCTTTTTAAATACATAATAAAGAAAAAAAGGTAAGTGTGTACATTATTATAGCATTAAGTTGTAAGTTAAGGTTTTTTTTGTAAAGGAAGAGGAGATAAGGATTTTTTTAAATATATAACAAAGAAGAAGGTAATATATATATATATATATATTTTTTATTCAGCCTTTTTTGAGGCTACAATGCCTCACCCTCACCAAGAATACAATACTAATAGTTTTACATTTTGCATTTTATTTTGAATGTGTTAGACTAAAATGCTTTAAGTTCAGCTTTTTTTGAGGCTACAATGGCTCACCCTCACCAAGAATATAATACTAATAGTTTTACATTTTGCATTTTATTTTGAATGTGTTAGACTAAAAGCTTTTAAGTTCAGCTTTTTTTGAGGCTACAATGGCTCACCCTTACTAAGAATACAATACATTTTACATTTTTGCATTTTATTTTGAATGTGATAGACTGAAAGTTTTAAGTATGAAATTTTGGTTTAAATTGCTATACATTGAAAGGAGTATCCAATCAAGTTTATCTTTGTAATCTATTACAAATTGCTCCGAAAGTGTCTGATTCATCGCAATATTTGACCAATCTAGTTTATTTGCATATTTTCTCATTGTTTCTTCCGATAGTGTTTGATGCATGCATATTTTCTCCCAATCTATGTACTGTATACACTCAGCTATTACTTTTTCTGTTATATTTTGGTATATGGACACACTGTACCAATTTAATCTATTTGCATATTTTATTATTGTTTCTTCTGTCAATTTTTGATATATGCTTGCTAGTTCCCAATCAAAACAATCTTTACATTCATCTATCACCTTTTCCGTTATGCTATCACTGCTGTGAGCACATAACCAAGTCCAGTTTAACTTGTTTTTAAAGTTAATTATAAAATCCTCACTTAGTGTTTTATGAGATGTAATTTCATCCCAATTAAATTTGACACTAAACTCGCGAATTACATCGTAAGAAAATTTAATTGATGTTATTGATTTGTTTTTGATGTTTTTTTGAATTAAACTTTTTAAAAATGAATATCTATATTTATCATAATAAGATAAATCCTTAAAATTTATGAACATTTTGGTTAGCATGGATCGGTTAACATTTGTATAAACACCAAGAGGAATTTTATATTTAACTATTGTATTAGCACACAAATGTTGCAGGTTCATCATGATTTCTTTAATTAGTGGAACCAAATTTTTTGTCCCCTCTTACGGTTTTTCTTTTAATGTGATTAACTCTTTTTGTATCCGGTGTTTCAATTTTGTAAACAATAAGTTGTGCAATAGCTTTTGCTTTATTGATACTTATGACTTTACCAGATAAATTAAATAATATGACATTATGGTTCCACTGTAATCCTGGCCAATAACGCCACCTAAAACAACTAAATTTTTTACTGCATTACTTTATCTGGTGTTAATGATGGCACATGTTCCTTTAGGCAACTTTACAGATACCTTAGTATCAATTATTGTGCTACACCAAGGAAAAACTGATGTAACTTTAGGACTGAACAAGTCATAACCTGCAGAATTGTACTTACGTACTGGTGGCTGTGCAGATTCGTCGTGCAAGCTGTAATACAATTTAATGTCTTTTTCTTTTTTTTCTTCTATCACAATCACGCTGCTATCTGATGTTCCTTCTTCTTCTTGTTGCGATGCGTCTGCTTCTTCTTTTCTTGCCTCAGGTTCTTGTAGGTTAAGCGAAGGTTCTTTGCTGCATGGTTCAGGTTCATCAGATACTGTATCTATCAGTTCTTCTTTTATTGCTTCAATAGTAGAAGACTGGACGATGTCTTCTTCTTCTTTGTTTTTGGATTCTGGCTGAACGGTGGGTTGAACAATTAATTCTTTTTCTTTTCTTTCCTGAAGAAAAGTTGAGTTTAGCGATTCTGGCAGAGCGATGACTTCTTCTTCTTCTTCTTCTTCTTGATGTACACCATGCAAAATTTCCTCGAAATAGTGGTCTGTAGGTTGCGAGTACATAAGAGTATCGTATTCTTGGTGAGGATGAGACATTGTGCATGATCTGGAAATATATAGCTTGGTTTTATACTGTGTATTACACGTGATTAAGAACACCTAAGGCTAGAAAGGCGGATGTAATACCAAGAATAGGGCGGTATAAGGTGAACGCAGCAACTTGGACTACTGTATAGTTAAATGTCAGGGATAGGGCGGTACAAGGTGAACGCAGCAACTTGAAATACTACATAGTTAAATGTCAAGGATAGGGCGGTATAAGGTGAACGCAGCAACTTGAAATACTACATAGTTAAATGTCAAGGATAGGGCGGTATAAGGTGAACGCAGCAACTTGAAATACTACATAGTTAAATGTCAGGGATAGGGCGGTACAAGGTGAACGCAGCAACTTGAAATACTACATAGTTAAATGTCAAGGATAGGGCGGTATAAGGTGAACGCAGCAACTTGGACTACTGTATAGTTAAATGTCAGGGATAGGGCGGTACAAGGTGAACGCAGCAACTTGAAATACTACATAGTTAAATGTCAAGGATAGGGCGGTACAAGGTGAACGCAGCAACTTGGACTACTGTATAGTTAAATGTCAAGGATAGGGCGGTATAAGGTGAACGCGGAAACTTGGACTACTGTATAGTTAAATGTCAAGGATAGGGCGGTACAAGGTGAACGCAGCAACTTGAAATACTACATAGTTAAATGTCAAGGATAGGGCGGTATAAGGTGAACGCAGCAATTCATGTTATATAAATTGTTGTTGTACTGAGGACAACTAACAGTGCGGCAAGAGCAACTTGCTGCAAGGACAAGGTCGTGTTATAATAAGGAAAAGTTACCAAGCATAGATTAGTGCAAGAGCACTCGGTACGGGAAATACTAAAAGCAAGGTTATGTTACACCTAAGGCTAGAAAGGCGGAAGGCTATGTTATATAAGTTGTTGTTCTATCGAGAGGAAAATACGATGTACAAATTGGCACGTATCGACATAAGGAAAACGCTGCAAGGAGAATTAAATGTCAAGGGTAAATCGTGCATATAAATAAAGCCGGCGTACACGTTTTAATGCAGGAGGAAAAGAAGAAGCTTGCAATCTTACTGAACACGTGAGTACAATGGAGCATTTCTCAATTTTAAATCACAGACAAAGAACATTAGATAGATTTTATTCAGGATATACAGAATCTAGTATATTAGTAGATGCAATAAACACAAACGAATATGACGAACAAGATGAAATCGATCCGATGGAGTGGGTACATTTAATATTTGAAGAGTTTTTAGAATTTGCTAATCGTGAATTGTTACATTATAATCCTAGTTATTTTGGCATGTCCGTGACCAATTCGCAGGATCCTCCTAAAAGCTTTCACATAAGCGTTAGAAGATTTGACCAGATTAACATGGAGACAATTCTAAACTCTTTAGAAAGGGTTATTCAAAGTAATCAGAATTTTTTCTTACATGGACCGTTAAAGTTTACATGTGTTCATACAAAAATACATACAGGAAATTGCTTTAGCGTTTGTCAAATGTGTAGACAAAATAAGGGTATCATAGCTATAGAAAATGATGACCTTTTATGTCTTCCTAGATCGATTGCTGTAGCAATTGCCAAAATTGATAACGATAAAAACTATGCTTCTATTAAAAGATGCAATAAAAACAAACAGAACAAGCAATGAAATTGTGTACTCTTGTAAATAAAAATACAGGATTCACCGTAAATGACGTAGTTTGTTTTGAAAAACATTTAAAATATAAATATTCTTTTACAGTGTTTGGAGATCATGATGGTAAAAACGTTTTGTATAAATCCACAATAAATAGTAACAAACATATAGATTTGCTACATCATAATAATCACTTAAGCGTGATCGTAGATGTACACAGAGCATTTAAATGCAAATATTACTGCAGACAGTGCAATTCTCCGTTTAAATATAAAAAGGAGAAACATCGCTGTGATTTTGCCTGTTCAAAATGTCATCTTCAATGTAATAATACATTTGATAGATTTGTATATTGCCAAAACTGTAATCGTGATTTTAAAGGACAACTTTGTTATGAAAATCACTTAAAGAAAGGTGTCTTTTATCCAGGAACAATATCTGTTTGCGATACAGAAAAAGTTTGTAATAGTTGTTGTAAATTATATAATTTAAGAAAAAGAAAAGTAGATCATGTCTGTGGTGAAATGTTTTGTTCTGTGTAAAAAATATGTAGCATCCAATCATTTATGTTTTATTCAACCATACAAGAGCAAACAATTAAGTAAAAACTTTATAATATTTTTTATTGATTTCGAGTGTACTCAGGAAAAAATATTTAATTTACAAAACGACAAGTTAGAACACGAACCAAATCTCTGTGTTCTTTATCAGGCATGTGATGGGTGTATTGATACTTATACAAAATTGAAAACTTGTCACAAATGCGGCGTAAAAGAATGAATATTTAAAACAGATCCCGTACGTGAGTTAATAGAATACATTACACTACCACGTACAATACTTAAAGATATAATCGTTATTGCACACAATCTCAAATCTTATGACGGACATATTCTGCTTAAGTATATGGTTGGTACGTTAGGTTGGTCACCCGAATTAATTATGAACGGTACTAAGATATACAGAATAAAGTACAAAAACATAACGTTTATAGATTCTTTAAATTTTATACCAATATCTTTGGCTAGATTTTCAAAAACATTTCAATTACAAGAAACAAAAGGTTATTTTCCATATCTATTCAATACAAAAGAAAATGAAAATTATGTTGGAAATATGCCGGATCGTAAATACTATTGTCCCGAAGGAATGTCAATAGAAGAACGAAAAGAGTTTGAAAAGTGGTATATCGAAAAAGATAAATCTGGTTACACGTACGATATGCAAAAAGAACTTGTAGATTATTGTCGAATGGATGTACAGTTATTATGCTTTGGCGTTTCTAAATTTAGAAAAGAATTTATAAATGAAAACGGAATTGATCCTTTTAGAGAATGCGTGACAATTGCTAATGCTTGCATGAACGTATACAGAAAGCGTTTTATGCCTATAGATACAATTTCAGTATTACCATTAGGTGGATATCGCTTAGGAGATAAACAGTCGCGTGTAGCGTTAATTTGGGTTACTTGGTTAGAGAAAAAAGAAGGTATTTATATACAACATGCATTGAATGGTAGAGAAATAAAAATTTTAAATCATAAAGTTGATGGGCATAGAGAAGATGTAAAAATCGTTTACTTTTTTCATGGATGTTTTTATCATGGTTGCTTAAAATGTTTTAAAGATAGATCCTCATACATTTACGGCTCGCACTATGAAACTATGAATTCTAGATACGAATCGACCGAGAGAGTCACAAATCAAATGAAACAAGCTTCATATACTGTTGTGGAATTATGGGAATGTGAATTTAAATCCATGATTGAAACTGACAAAGATCTCGAAAGTTATGTAAATCATTTTTCGTCTACTCTTCTGGAACCTCTTGAACCGAGAGATGCGTTTTACGGTGGGCGAACAAATTGCATTAAGTTATATTATGAAGTACAAGAAAATGAAAAGATATTTTACTACGATGTATGTAGTTTATATCCTTTTGTTAACAAAACCAAACCCTATCCTGTTGGTCATCCAACAATACACTACGAGGAGAATAAGATTCCGGATTTAGATCTTATCAAAGGAGGACTTATAAAATGTAAGATTTTACCACCTACAGACCTCTATCATCCGGTACTACCTTTACGCCTGAATGGAAAATTAATGTTTCCTTTGTGTACTGGTTGTGCACAAGTAGAAAATCAAGCAATGTGTAATCATACCGATGAAGAGAGATGTTTAAATGGTACGTGGGTATTGGGCGAGGTTAAAGTCGCTATCGATGAAGGTTACAAAATTTTAAAAATTTATGAAATTTGGGAATATCAAATGGCACAATACGATTTTAAAAAGAAAGAACATGAACTTTTTGAAAGATATGTTAATCAGTTTTTAAAAATAAAAACAGAAACGTCCGGATGGCCGTCGGAATGTAATACTGAGGAGAAAAAAAAAGAGTTTATTATAAGTTTTGAAGAAAAGGAAGGCATTAAATTAGATACTGATAAAATATCTTTTAATCCTGGTAGACGTGAATTAAGTAAATTGATGCTTAATTCGTTTTGGGGTAAATATGGGCAAAGAGATAATTTACCGACTACAGAATTGGTGACAGAATATTCTCGTCTTGTTGAACTTTTAAACAATCCGAGTGTAGAGGTTCATACATATCTTCCAGCAACAGACGACGTAATTTATGTTGTTTGGAGCTACATTAAGGAAAGTCCTAAAAAAAATCCTACCACTAACGTGGTTATTGCTGCTTACACTACGGCCCATGCTCGTCTTGAGCTTTACTCATATCTTAAGAAATTAAATGAGCGCGTACTGTATTTTGATACGGATTCTGTTATAGTATCCCATAGACCAGGAGACTGGTTACCACCTATAGGATCTTTCCTTGGATGCATGACTAATGAATTAGAAAAATATGGTAGGGATGCTTATATAGATAAGTTTGTTTCAAGTGGTCCTAAAAGCTATGCATTCAGAATAAGATTTGGAGAACACACAAAAATAATATGTAAAATTAAAGGCATTACACTAAATTCTGGAAATCTAGAAAAACTTAATGAAAGTGTAATGACAGATATTGTATTAAATGACAACAATATGAAGATTACACTACGCAATACTCAGATTTCTAGAAAACCTTTATGGACTTTAGTAACACAACCGTGTATTAAAACCTTTCGTTTGGTAGTAAATAAACGAAAAAGAGTTTTAAATTTTGACACAGTACCCTATGGATATGAAAAAAGAACACGCAAGTAGCATTTTGATTAAATTATGGTGATGAAGTTGTAGTAACGTCAGTAGTGGAAAAAATGTCTTCAGAATCGGACAATGATTCTGCAGGTTATACCTTAGACAGTTTGTCTAACGTGGAACCTCTACGTTTACCTTCCAAGCGCAAATCCGATCAGGAAATCTCATATTTTAAAAAAGTTCCTAATTTAGCTATTTTAAATCAATCAAGTAAACGTGATACTGATTTGAAATATTCTTTTTTTAATAAAGTTCCCAAATTATCAATATTAAACAAAACAAACAAAATTCGAAGAAGTGATGGAAACCAAAAACTGTTTAAACCAAATACTGCAACCGATTTGATTAACGTTCTCTTTGATTCAAGTTCTCAAAATAACAGTGAGCCAATACATAAAAAAGATTTAAAAAGAAACATTAACGCACTTTTTGATACTACACAATAAAAGATATAAATTAAATAAAGAAAAAGTTGTAACACCAAATTTAGAACTAGATATGACTTATGAACTGCGTAATCCTAAATTAGAAAAATCAAAAAGAATACCAACACAAAGATATAAACCTTATAAATCAAATAATTTTTTCCAACAAAAATGGATTGTCAAAAACTTCAAAAGAAGTAAAAGTCCTCTTCAAGAAAAAGAAGACACCATCAATGAACATTTTAAAAAACTTAAAAAGGTTAATGTCAACACGAAAGATATATCTAGAGGGGAAGTCGTAGATAAAAATTTTAAAAAGTTTAAAAAAGTTAATACTGGACAAACCGTAGAAATGAAAGATCCATCTCAAGGGGAAGTCGTGGATGAAAATTTTAAAAGATTTAAAAAAGTTAATACAGGTCAAACCGTAGAAATGAAAGATTTATCTCAAGGAGAAGTCGTGGATGAAAATTTCAAAAAATTTAAAAAAGTCAATGCTGGTAAAGAAGTGGAAATGAAAGACTTATCGACCTCTAATTTAGGTGACTTAGAAAATGAAATACCTTCGGAAACAGTGGATCCAAGAATAACCAAGTTTAAATTTCCTAGCACTATGCAAGTCGCGGGTCCCTCGCGTTGCGGAAAATCTACGTTTGTTAGAAATTTATTAAAAAATGCTGATAAATTATTCAGTGAGCCTATAAAAAGATGTTTATGGTGTCATCCTTCCGAATATCCACCTCCTCCTAACACTGAACGTGAATTTAATAATTGTACGTTTAATGTGCGAATGCATGAAGGAGTGCCAGATTTAGAATCAGTAAAAAACGGGGATATGGTAGTATTAGATGATCTAATGTATGAAGCAGAAAATAATAACGTATCAAATTTTTTTACCAAAGATTCACATCATAAAAATTTTGGTGTAATTTATATATTACAAAACATTTTTCCACAAGGTAAAAAATTTAGAACTATGTCGCTTAATTCAAATTATATTGTGGTGTTTAAAAACAATAGAGATAAGTTACAAGTAGATAGATTATTTCAGCAACTTGAGCCGAGAAGTTCGAAATTTTTGTTAGAAGCATTTGAAAAGGTTACTGAAAAACCACACGGTTATCTAGTGTTAGACTGTACGCAGCAAACTCCTGACAAATTTCGTTACAGAACAGGGGTATTACCTGACGAAACGTTATCGTGCTTTATTTCTAAAAAGAAAAATGGCACCTAAATTATCTCCAAAAGTTTTTAAAAAAGTTTGCAAATTATCTTCCCGCACAGTTGCTAAACAGTGCGGTAATCTAGCAGTTCTCAGTAAAGCAAAACCCAAGTTACGAAAAAAAATTTTAAGCGAAGCCAATCCGGAATTAGTAAAAGCTATTTCCGAGTGTGTATTAAACATCAGTAACGGAAAGGTACCGATTTCTAACAAGTGTAAAAATCGTTTAAAAAAGCATAAAAAATTGTGGAGAAGGTTAGCAGATAAAAAAACTTCTTTTAAAAAAAAGAAAAATATAATTATACAAAAAGGAGGATTTCTACCTTCGTTTATACTGCCAGTATTAGGTGCATTAGGAAGCGCTCTAGTGTCAAAGTTTGTTTAAAATCATGAAATACGGTAAACAAATCATGTTACTTTACCCGCAACCTGAAAGTTTGAAAAAAATTAATGTTATTGACAGAACTTTAGAAAATTTATCTAGCGATATAGAAGCTATACAAAATCGAGCTATGTCGCCCGATGAAAAATGGAAATTGCTTAAATATAAATTAATAAATTATCACGATATTGTGTCAAAACTTCGAAAGCCTTACATACAATCACAAGAAGAATTATGGAAAGAATCTAATAAAAAAGAAGAGGAAGAAGATAATTTTGAAAGCGACTGGGAAACCGATCAACCTAAAACTAAAATTAAAAAAACTAAAACTAAAAAGAAAATAAAAAAGATAGAGTCAACCAAAAAAATTAAAACTGAGCCCGTTTATGATATAAGATATAAACCTTATAACTTACGTTCTACTAAATCAAAATGGCAGAAGCTTTAACCGAAAGAGATAAAAGAATACTTAGTAAATATTATTCTAAGCTTGATCATTATGCAGGTCTTGGGAATATTAATAAACTTCGCAAAGCTACCGGAATTTCTAAGCAAAAAATAAATAAATATTTACAAGGAGAAGACAGCTACACTTTTCATAAATACGTAAGAAAAAGGTTTCCTACTAAACATTATCACGTTACCAACATCGATGATTTGTGGGAAAGCGACTTAAATGTGTTAAATAATATTAAGAACTACAATAAGCCTTATATTTATATTTTAACTATCATCGATGTCTTTTCTAAATATGCATGGGCACTACCGTTAAAATCTAAAGCGGGTACTGAAATTGTGAAAGCGTTTGATTATATATTTAAGCAGTATAAACGTATTCCAAAAATTTTGCAGACAGATAAAGGTACTGAATTTACTAACAAGCAATTTCAATCCTTTTTAAGAAATCGGGAAATCCTTCACTATACTACGAAAAATAATGTAAAAGCTAGCGTTGTAGAAAGATTCAATAGAACGCTAAAAGAAAAAATGTGGAAATACTTTACGTATAAGAATACTTACAAATATACGGATGTATTACCTAAATTATTAAAATCTTATAATAGTTCGTATCACAGATCAATAAAAATGGCACCTATAGATGTAAATGAAACTAATATGATGTTAGTTTATGAAAATTTATATGGAAAGAATTTGCGTACAAAAACGTATTCAAACCACAAAAATATAAGACAGGTGATCATGTTCGTATATCTAAACTAAAAATGAAGTTTGATAAAGGTTACGAACAAAATTGGACCGATGAAATATTTAAAATTAGAGAAGTAATAAAAGGTGAACCGATTGTGTACAAGCTAGAAGATTTATCTGGAGAAGATTTAGATGGTATCTTTTACACGGAAGAAATACAAAAGGTACAACCTCAATCTGTCTTTAAGATAGATAAAATTTTAGACGAGAGAGGTAAAGGAAGCAGTAAAGAAGTGCTAGTTAAGTGGAAAGGTTACCCTGCAAAGTTTAATTCCTGGATAAAACAATCAGATATAATAGCACAATGATACGAAGAGAACCTTTTTCCATTACACTTACCAGTAATGGATCCATGGATCACTTTAAAAATAACACTACATCGAGTTTTTGCAACATGCTACCCCAGCGAACGGTCTTGCTAGGAGAATGGGAAGTTGCTCTAACCAAAATAAGATATCCCGGAATGTTCATAAATATTACAAAAAGTGATAATTTTTTAAAAGGAGATCGAATACACGTAACAAAAACCGGCATTAATACGTACAGTTTTCGTTACGATTTAGGAGACTCTACAATTACTGATAATGTAATGCTTTTAAATGAAATTAATCGCGTATTAGAAAAAAATGCATTCGTTAAAACTTTTTTTAAATACAACTCAAATACTGGATTTGTAAGCATTAATTCCGAAGCAATAGATAAAAGCGAATCAATTGGAGATGCAAAACCAAAGAAACGAGGAGACAACGAACAAGGAGACTCGAAACCACAGAAGCAAGACACTGTCCAAGATACTTCAACTTCGAAAACTAAAAAACAAGAAGTAACTCAGTCAGCTGAATCAGCAACAGTACAATTGGATGATGTAAGAACGAATAAACATTACATTCGTAACCTGTATTTGTCACCCGATTTAAACAGGCAGTTAGGTTTTAATTTTGGAACCAACGTGGCTAAAACTACACGTGCATCGTATCCTATGAATCTATATCTAACATTTCCTTACGAAATGTTTGTTTACTGTAACTTAATACATCCTCAAATGGTTAGCGATACATTTGCTCAGATAATTGAAAGCACAACAGTAGATTTAAATATTGGGAATAAAAATTTAGCAGTGGAAAAAACATTCTTTCCTCAAAATTGGGTACCTTTACTTCAACACGATTTTAACATTATAAAAATAGATTTAAGAACGGGTACAGGAGAATTTTTACCATTTGTAGACGGATTTTCTTCAGCCGTTGTACTTTCATTTAGACCAAAAAAAATAATGAATCATCACGAACTTGCTAAATATTTTTTAAACCAAACAGGAAGAGGCGTCGAAGAAAATCCAAATTTTGTATTATATAAAGGAAAACGTTTTCAAAGAGGTTACGGCCTTTTTGGTGCACTTAAAGGAATATGGAGGTTCATGTCTCCAATTTTTAAAAGTGCTGCAAAAACTGTAGGTAAGGAAGCTGTTAACGTAGGCGCAAATGTTTTAACCGATGTGGTAACAAGCAAAAAACAATTCAAAAATTCGCTTAATGAAAGATTAAAGGAAAGTACTGAAAACATAAAGAGGAAGGCTGATAAATCTATAGATACCATGCTAGGTTCTGGAATAAAACCACATAAAAAAAGAAAACTGGTTCATTCTAGAGTTAAACCGCACCACAAAAGCAATAAAAGAAGAAAAAGAAGAAAAAAAGATATATTTACTTAACACCATGTCGAATATTTACACACATTCAGCGTTTAAAATATTTGACGATCAACCGATACAAACTGGAGTGGACAGTACTAATATTATCGAACTTGATACGCAAAATGCTATATCGTATAATTCTCCGTTAATATTTCACTACGCAGGAAATGCAGATACTTATTTGGATCTTTCATACATAGTGTTACGTTTACGTTGTAAAATAGTAAAAGAAGATGGTAACAATTTCACACCACCTGCACCTGGTATCGATGTTCCTGTTACTGAAAAATCTACGATTGTTAACAATTCTTTAAATTCTCTTTTTCAACAGATTGAGGTTATTTTAAATAATGTCACAGTATCTCAGCCTCAACCAGGATATCCATACAAATCATATTTCGAAACTTTGTTAAACTATTCTACAGATGCTATGGAAACATGGCTTCAATCATCACTTTGGAAATTAGACGATCCTGATAAAATGGATGATATAGAGGGAAATAGTGGTTTAAAATGGAGATACGGTATTACAAAGGAAAGTAAGGAGTTTGAAATGATGGGTTGCTTACACAGTGAAATATGTAATCAAGATAAATTTCTATTAAATAACGTGTCCATGACTATTAAGTTGACTCCTTCAACTCCGGAATTTCACCTTATTGGAAAAGGAAAAACTGTGATAACTTCAGCTAAATTATCTCTTAAACGTGTTTATCCATCGCCTACTATTCTATTAGCCCATCAAGAGGCGCTTACAAAAAGTAATGCAAAGTATCACCTAATTGGAGTAGATTTTCAACCGTTTAATATTCCAAAAGGAACTATAAGCAAAAACATAAACGACATTTTTGTAGGTAAGGTACCACGCCGAATCATAATAGCTTTTACTACAAATAAAGCATTTAGCGGTGCATTCGATGAAAACCCATACAACTTGAAACATTTTAACATGAATTTTTGTCAGTTATTCATTAATGGGCAACCAATACCTTTGCAACCACTGACTCCGGATTTCGAAGGAAGAAAGTATTTACGATGCTATCAGACATTAAAAGATGGTTTAGGTATTCTTTGCGACGATCGAGGACATTCCATTTCTCTAGATAACTATGCGAAAGGATATACTATATTAGTTTTTGATTTAACAGCAGATATGAGCGCTAACGAACCATATATTTCAGGTCTGCAGCACGGAAATGTTTCCATAAATGTAGCCTTTAAAAAGGCTTTAACTGATCCGGTAACTATGCTTGTTTGCTCAGAATATCAAAAACTTTTGGAAATAGACGTAAATAGATCTATATACATTTCATAATGAATACTAATCAAATACATACATTTTTATACAATAATCCGCATACTCGTCCATACTTTATTGGAGTATTTGCACGTGATCAAATACCAAAAGGACAAACATTTAAATTTCCCATTGCGATGGTAATAAATACTGACCCTAGCAACAAACCAGGACAACATTGGATATGTATCTTTATATCTAAATCTGGTATAGGAGAATACTTTGATAGTTTCGGACATGCTCCTCTTCATTCGAATATTTTAAACTTTTTGCAATATCAATGTGGAAAAAACTGGGAATATAATAGACGACGATTGCAAGGTTCTCATAGCTCAACTTGTGGACATTATGTTATTGCATATCTTCTTCATCGATGTTATAACTTACCAAAAAATATATTTTTTTCAAAATTTAAAATTAAAGATTTTAAATATAACGACAGTGTAATCACTAAGATTGTATGCGCTTCTCAAACATCCTGTAAAAATGAAGGAGTTCCATATCAAATATGCAAACCAATAAAAGGTGAGTAAATTGTATCTTTACATTCATTTTGTTTTTATTTTTCATTATAGAAACATGTCAACGGGTGCAGGTTTTATATATTTTAACTTTTTAATTGACAATGAACGTGAATACATAGTTCAAGAACTTTCTGTATGTGGTTCAAATCATGAGGTTCAGACGTGGATATTTCTTCCTCCTTACGAACGCAACGTATTAAACGAATTGGTTAAATCGACCAATGACAGAATTGTTGCAAAAGTCCATGGATTAAAATGGGAAGACGGAGACGTAAAATACAATTTATTGGCATACATCTTAAAGAGATGCGTGGATAGATTTACTGTAGTATTTACAAAAGGTGAAGAAAAAGCCAAATTTCTTCGAGCAATAACTGGACGTACCATAATAAATATAGATGAAATAGAGCCTTATCAAGAGGCGTTTGCTACATTTAATGCAAATTCTTGTATGCATCCTTGCCATAAAATACCTATTCTTAACTGTTCTCAAAGAAATGCTATTAATATTTCTATGTGGTACTCACACGTAGTTAATAGACGTGACGTTTACCCATGCGATCCGAAACCAAACGAATCGCGTCTCCCCTCCGATTTGAACCACGATCCAATCAATTTTAAATCTGCCATTTACGATGTATATATTAATGATCTGTTTTAGAATGCACACCTCAGTAATCAAACCTTAGAGGCAGGAACAGGATATCAGACGAAGTGTTAAAAAAGATGTAAGTATATACAATTAAATTGTTCTTACAAAGAAATTCATGTCAGATTGGCCGAGTGGTTAAGGCGTCGTACTTAAGATACGATTCTCTTTAAAGAGAGCGTGGGTTCAAATCCCACATCTGACATTTTTTATTTCATTCTTTCAGGTCTACAGATATTAAAAAACTAAAGTTGAACAGTGATGAAGATGAAGTTAAATCCGCATCTAAACCTGATTCATCATTAATTGGAATCCAAAGCAACATTTACTTTCTCGATCATGGTCAAAAAAAATTTCTATGTATAGGATTTTCGCCAGAATTTCCATACGATTTACGGATTACCATTTCCAAATGTGGTGAACATCGTGGTATATTACTATATGACTTGAACGAATGGAAAAATTTAATTCATTGTATAAATTGTATTGATACCGGTTCCAAGAAAGAAAATTTTAAATGGAAATGCAATTTAACAGAAGAATTACATTTAGATATAAATATGTATTTGGCACGCAAAATGTGATTTTAAAACAATATCAAGGGGATGAGCAGGTCTCCCTATCACTAATTGAAGAAGAATGGACAAATTTATCCAAACTTTATCCGGTTGTAAACGATATATTCTATCACAAATTAAAGGAATCTAAAGAAGTAAAGAATCTTATACTGGCATACTGCAATTACATAAAAGACACAACAGAATTGTTAGAAGATACGAGTAACATGTCTTACTCGCGCTTCACCGAGTACATGATATGCGTCACACCAAGAATTTACCACGAGATACGTTTCTTTCTTCACAAACAGCTAGTCACGTGTAACGAAAAACGTCATGAAACAAGTCACGTGTAATGCTATCATATAAAAGTGCCATGCAAGAACCTAACACATCGTCATTCTTCAGCAAGGAATCAAGTCATGGACACCGCCGCCGCAGTAAACAAGATGCTGGAAGAACTTAATGAAATAGGTAAAGAATCAAAACCTCTAACCACAGTAGAGTTAACACAAAATAAAAACTATTTAATTGAAGAAGCTCGTTCCGTTCAAACCAAATACGGAAAAAGAACAATAATAAAAATTATTGGAAGAGATTTTTTTCTGCCATCAAAATTCAACGAAATCTCAGGAGAAAGTTTAAGATTATTAAATAAAAAAGAGTACTGCTTGGTTTATAAAGGAGGGGATGCCTACGCATTCGTCAAAATGGAATAAAAAGGTGAGTAAGCAATGGAAAAAAAAACATTACTATAGTCATGCAGCTCGATAGTATATTGTTAACTTATATGTCAATAACATTGTTATTATTCATCTGTATCACTTTTTGTATTTTAAAATTACATAAACTTAAATGCACATGTACTTCTTGCAGTGCATGCGCAGAGCACATGTGCTTCTTACAGTACATGCGCAGAGAAAAAAAACCAGAAATCGTATAAATAACAAGGTACATTTTTAATATTTGTCACTTATCATTATGTCTGTCACTTCGGAGCCTATCTATCTAGGAAACAATGCTTTGGCAAGAATAACAATTAATCAGGAGTTTCTTGTTAACACTTGTGGTGCATATCAAAATCTAGATACATTTAAAATTTTATCTACTTCCATCACACAATGTGAAAACACTAAAACTAAAAGTGTTGAAATCAAAGTGGGTAAACGCCCAGAATACCACGAATTACAAAGAACAGATATTTTTAATGTATATTTTACACTTTCTAGATTGGTTCCAATGGCAGAAGAAGCCAGGGTGAAAGTAAAAACAAACGGACGATGCATAGATCAACTTGTAACACGACAAGGAAACCTCAACGTGTTAAAAGAAGAAGAAGAAGAAGACAGTGATCAACATGTGCTGGTAGGTGCTCTGTTTTTTCCGAGGATGCATCAACACATTCATAACAACTTTCATCACCTTGGATATCTGATAGAAAGTAGAGAACTGGAAGAAGAAAAACACAGAGACAGAAACGTTCGAAAACTTTTGTGCAATAGTGATTCGACATACGCATCGAAAGAAGAAGAAGAAGAAGAAGAAGAAGGAAGAGACGTGTGCGGAATTTATAATTCCTTGTGTTCAACAATAATTAAATTAACATTTTATAACACCGATAAACTATAAGTTCAATAACATTTTTTTCATATCTGTAAACATCTCTTTTATTGTCAAGAAAAATATTTATCCTGTTTTAATTAATTATTGTCATTATTTAATTGTGATTAAACTTTTTATTGTCAAGAAAATATTTTATCCTGTTTTATACCATATTGAAAATTATTTTTGTATTCACATATTTAATTGTAATTAAACTTGTTATTGTCAAGAAAATATTAATCCTGTTTTAATTAATTATCGTTATATATTATTACTGTATTCAATTATTTAATTAAAACTACTTTTATTGTTATTAAATTTTATATCATATTGAAATTATTTTTGTATCCACATAATGTAACCAAAGAATTACAATAAAAAAAAATGCCCCACGGCGAGGCAGATCTCCGCAACAGGTTACTGACTCAGTTCAAGGTCAAGGGAATTCCCTTTTCTTTGAAACATACGTTTCAAGGACGGGGGAATACCTCTAACTTGGCGCCAGTGACGTGTTGGCGGCGTCTACCTCCCGTGGGGCATATACTACTAGCCCCTGTAAAAATGACCATGGAGGGAAGGTATGACTGACATCGTGAGTTTCAGCTCTTCCTGTTTCAACCCCTCCCCAAATATACTATCTGCATACAACTTACAAGTAAAAAGAAATTACAGCCTTTTAGTTAGAGATTTGGGTCGAAGCAATCTTATGAAGATGACTTTGTTAGTAACAGCAGTCAGCTCCCATTGATCATAGAAATTATGGCTGAAGAAGAAAACATTACTATGAATAATAAAGCAAGTGGACCACAGAAAATGCAAAGGTATAAATGGAATAGTGATAGAGAAGAAGACTATTCTACAATATGAAGGATATGTCTTATTTTTGTTGTAGCTAGACTATAGTTGTCCAGTTGCTTGTACATTCGCTTCCATTTATGCCGCCATCGCAACTTTGGGAGGCATTCTACTGGCCTTCAGAGGAGGAGTATGTAGTGGCGTTCTGTTTTACGTACGCAGTTCTAGATTATTCACACATTATGAATATATAACTTTAAACAATAGCTTTAGTCGTCATCACTTACAATAAACATGTTTAAGTATATAACTAAATAAAAACATGTTTTGCATAATATCTCTAGGAAACAATACTTTTAAAGGCAACATAATGTAAAACTGAAATAAATAATACTTTTTATTCTCAAAGAGAATACATTTACTAGACATTATTGGATGTCATCTGTCCAATCCATACATACAACTAAATAAAACACTGTTTTGCACAATTTCTCCGCGAAAAAGTATTTTTAATGACAATATAATGTAAAACTGAAGTAAATGATACTTTTTACTCTCAAAGAGGACATTTACTAGACCTTATTTTAATAATATGTCCAAACTCCATTCTTGTTGAATATCTGATTTACCCACCTATGCTCTGAATCATTTAGGTGCTGGAAAAACTCTAAAAGCAAATATTCTCATATTTCATGATAGTGTTCCCAGAGGGCGATGAGTGATTCAGTACCTAGCCAGTTAAATCAGTTATTGGACAAGAATAGAGATTGGGGTTATTAAAATAATGTTTAGTAAATGTGTTCTCTTTGAGAGTAGAAAGTATAATGTATTTCAGTTCTACATTAAAGAACTGACATTTTATAGGCATTAAAATACTTTTCGTGGAGATATTGTGCAAAGCAGGATATTATTTAGTTATGTATTCATATATGAATACTTATAATGTAATCACGTTTGCAAGGTAGAAGAGCTATACAGGAAGAAAGATGCTCTTATGAAGGAAGTGTCCATTTACAAGAAACGGACTCAGATGAAGATATACAGAAGCTGGAACGACTGCTAGTTGTTCACAGTGCAGCACTGATTGGATGGAAGGAGTCGAACCTCTCCTGCCTTCGCCATAATAACGGACAGAGGCACGTTACCTGCTTCTCTTTTCAACACATATCTTTCTCTTTCTTTAGGCACGAGCCAAGTAAACCCAAACACGGTATACACACACCTCCTGCTTGCTATACATACTCCACCTCTGATGGGCAGTAGAATGCCTCTCAAAGCTGCGGTGATGGCATAAATGGAAGCGAGTGTACACGAGCACGCACTTAGGCTCAACAGCCCAATACCATCAACACAAGAAAACCATCACTATTGTAGTAGAACTAAGGTACTTGTGTTAACTTATAACTAGCCACAAAACAAAAGATTCGATTATCATTGTATTGTGCAAGGCCATCTGTAAATCCGGGGTTCGTGTTCGTCGTCTTTTCGTATGCTTTTCTACTTGAAAGAATGTGAATTAATAAAACATTCCTACGAGAGTTGTTTGTTTTGAAGAGCTCTAACAATCGTATGCTATTTGACGTCACTCCCAAAGTGATATGTCACTGATCCCACTTCCAGTTGTGGCTCACTGACGAAATCAAGCTGAAGCGGAAGTGCACATGTGTTCTTTTTCTCGATATTGTTAATGCCTTTCTCGAAATAAAAGATGGTTTGGTTCACTCTGTATAATCGGAATTAATGAGACGGTAGCCGTACATAAACTAATTGAAGCAGTGGGCATATCTAAATTAATTCTTAAAATGGGCAGTTAGTAATAAATTAGCAAGTTTCAATTAGACTGAATCCGGCTAGAAATTTCAAATAATCATATAATTAAATAATCAAGCCTTACGATTTCTAAAGATGAGAATTGCCAAAACTGAAGAACAGCTATGATAATATTGGAAAAAATCATTAAAGATTAATTATTGATTAATTATTATTAAATTAGGACACTGAGCACTAATACTTACTGAGGACATCTACTGGCAGTCAAAACTAGACCGCAACTAAATGGTCAGAAAAAGAACTAATGCCCTTTAACATCTATGGTCACTTCATTTTAAGACTTATTGATGGTGCATTTACTCTTTGAACTGTAGGTTGTCTCAAAGTTGGCTTTATATTGAATACACTCACATTCACTCTTGACTCTACGGAGAAAGGGAAATGATTCTGGATAAAGGGGAGTTCCCCGCTGAAGCCTCTGGGTAACCCCCCTTGTTTACTTCTAAATAAGGTAGTTACCATATAGTTAAGTTCCCGATGGTTTATTCGTACACCTATTGCTGTAGGTGGCGACATTTTGTGGATATTACAGTACTGTAAATAAGATCGATAAGTCCGAAATGACACAACAAAAATAGATTTACTACCTTTTAAAAATAATTGGAGACTTCGCAATATTTAGGGAATTTGAAGATAAATTTTGAGTTTTTTAGTGCTTACCTGTGTTAGGCAGCCAGTATCGCATTTCATTGAAAAAATCCACATCCACGGAAATATATGCTTTGATATCTTTGTTGCAATTGGGACAGTATTAAAAATGAAGTGTCAATTGATTAAAATTAAAAGTCGACGATGAGGCCTTAGCAGCCTTGAAAGGATCGTCCATCCTTTGACCATCATGATGTAAGTGAAGGCTATTAATACTATTTCGACTCATAACTTTCATCAAAAGCTTTGATGCTCCATGCTTCCAACAACATAGCACAAAAAATAAAACTAGAGAGAGAGAGAGAACAGCATAATAGAAAATTGAAAACTACAGAGAGAGAGAGAGAGAGAGAGAGAGAGAGACAGCATAACACAAAATTGAAAAGTAGCGACAGAGAAACAGCATAACACAAAATTGAAAAGTAAAGACAAACAGAGAGAGAGAGAAACAGCATAACACTAAACTGAAAAGTAAAGAAAGACAGACAGAGAGAAAGAAACAGCATAACACTAAACTGAAAAGTAAAGACAGACAGAGAGAGAGAGAGAGAGAGAGAAACAGCATAACACTAAACTGAAAAGTAAAGACAGACAGAGAGAGAGAGAGAGTAACAGCATAACACTAAACTGAAAAGTAAAGACAGAGAGAGAGAGAGAAACAGCATAACACTAAACTGAAAAGTAAAGACAGACAGACAG